>VXBR01001107.1:395379-508118 GCA_013400215.1 Cisticola juncidis
TTTTTTGTTTTTTGTTTTTTTGTGGTTTTTTTTTGCGAGGGTGGATGATGTTGCTTTAGTTTCTTTTTTGGGTTTGGGGATTTTGTGAGAATCAAAATATTTAAATTTTTTTTTTTTTTGAGTATTTATGATCCTGGCTAAAAAAAGGAATACTTTTTGTGATTTTGGGGTCTTGATAAATATTTTAAATCTAACTTGGAATCTTTTTCAAATTTTTAAACTAGATTTAAAAGTAACCAGACTCTTTGGGTTTGGGTTGTAATCTGTTGCAAGGATAAGGAATTATGTTGATTATAATCACAGGCAGCACAAAGGTCACATGAGAGGTTTGGGAGTTTCATCCAGCTTGTTCAGGGATTGGCAAAACAAAGTTCCGAGGTTATAAAGCAGCAAAGGTGTGGTTTAGTGGAGCTTAAAATCAGGTGTTTTACTAACACAGAAGTAACAACTCTTAGTCCTTATTGACTTGCATTGTGTTTGTAGCAGTGACCCAGAGGTGAAAGGCTCCACATCTCATTTCCAACCCTCTGAGCTATGTAGCCCTCCATAATTTAATTTGATGCAAAGCAATTATCAGGCAATTGATTTTTATTGATTGTGCTGTAGGACAGAAACATTTCTGTTGCAGCAGACAAGAACTTCTGGGATTGCCATCCACCCGTATTCACAGTAAGCAGAGATATGTTTAAAGCTATGTAACTGAAGCTCTTAGTGACCTTAGATGTCAGGAATAGAATGTTTCTTTCTTTACTTTTTGTGCCAATGCATGCCCTCTGATCTTTCTTAAGTTCTTTGTACTTTTCTTGTCCTTTATTTTTACTTTCTTTTGGTTTGCATGGATGCTTGCTTGCTTACTTTCTCCATTCTCCCCTAGAACTCTAGTTTTTGAATATTTTCTAGTATCTCTTTCATTGCCATATTTTCCATTGCCAGGTCTTCCTCTTACATACGTTTTCTTTCTCTCCTTACGAATTTCTACCATATTTGATGACACTGTAGTGCTGTTCTTTGTGGATCCCCTTTCTCTAATCTTTTGACTTGTGATTCTCAGGTTCTCTTGCTACTTCTGTGGAGATTTAATTCCTTGCTCCAGCAGTTGTTGTCTCAGCCAGTGCTCATTTCACCTCCTTTGTGCACCTGAAGAGCTCTCTTCAGAAACCTACTGCACTAAGTGTACGTTAGTGCTGTAGTTTAACCCATGTGTGTGTTTGCTTATAAAGTGTGGATGCTTCATCTAACAGGGAGTGAATTGAGACATACAGGTTGTTTCAGATATCAAGTACTTCAATTTTTAGTACAGTTGCCTATTTTTTCTAACTTATTTACAAGAAGAATGTATACCACATAATTTAATGCTGGGATACAATTCCTGACAGTCTCACTATAATGTATAGAAAGTAATGTAACATAGATTTAGGAGTATAAATATAGTGGAGTAAAAAAAGAAAGAGCTCTGAAGTATCCTGAGCAGTAACAACTATATTTGCAAAATACTAATTTATTAGGTTATTGTAAGACCAATGTATCTTTTTGGAGTGTAGTCAGTGTGAATTGATAGATGTTTTTAACTCCCAATTTTAACATAAATTCCTACATATCACATTACTTTACTTGGAAGTAGTTTAATTGCATAGGGAAAAAAATAACTGAGAATGAATCATAACTTGTTAAAACTGAAAGCAAATGTTGAAAACATTTTTATATGATGACTTTCAATAGAAGTTTTGGTCTGAGTAATTGTCTTGGTCTATAGATCTTCAACAACACTGTCAGTGAAATTGGTTTCATTGTTGTTCTCTGATAAAGGTGACCTGGAAATTCAGGTTGTGGGTTTCAGTATGGGCAGCAGAAGACAACTTTTACAGGCTACTTGTGGGAATTGATAAAGCTTTTGGAAGAGCTTTGGGAAATCTTTCCATTGAAGCATTATTTCTTGATGTAGTGACTTAGGAGACAGAACATGCTGCTGCTGATCTTTGTAGATTGTTTAATTCCTTGCAGTTCAAGGCAGATTGTTAAGCATGGCTAAAATGTGCAGTAAGAAGATAGGGCTGACTAAGTTTCATTCTGCCACCACAGTTTTTGGCAGACTAATATTTGAACACTGTTGTAGTTGTCCTTTTAAATGTGATGTTAATACTTTTAAAGCCATTTCCATCTGTTTTGTTTTTTTTTTTTTTATGATTCCAGCATGTTGCAATACACTACAAACATACTGTCTGTTGCTCATTTTGCTTTTTTATTTACAAGTGGAAATAAGTCATATGATAAAAATGCAGAAAACGATGGCACTGATGGAAAGCTGTTCTGTTCTTCTGTGTTACAGTAGTAATTTACTAAACTGCGAACACCTACTTTAAATCTTACAAGAGCGATTTAGAGACGCCCTCTAATTTGCAGAATTTCAGAAAGGGGTTTGTATCAGTCATCTGGAGTTTTGGTATGAGGGGATGTCTTGGTTTGGAAAAACAGGTATCTGTCAGGGAAAACTAGAGTTTCCCTTGGAATGGAGAATGTAAAGCCCCGTCCCTCCAAATTATTACAATTTTGCAATTAGGACCTTTCATGCAAAAGAATATGGGAATAGGAATAACAGTTCTTTACTAGGAACATCAGAAATGCAAATGCAGTAATAAAAAAAACACAAAAAAACCCCAAAACCAAACCAACAAAACAAACAAAAAAACCCCACAAAACAAACAAACAAACACCAGAAGCAAGCAAACAACAGTCCTAGAAAACCCTGATGGAGTCAGGAGTACAACCTGACACCCTGTTGGCCAAGGTGGTGGAAGCAGTCCAAATGAGTCTTCCTGGAGTGACAGCTGTGGTTCTGTTGGAGTAGAGATGATCCTGTAGTGGTGGTGAGATGAATCCAGTCTTTCTCTGAGAATCCAGTGGAAAAGTGGATGATCTGGGGTCCTTGTGTCCCCATTTTATCTGGGTAGCGAATGGTTGGCTCCCCTGCACTGGGTGGTGCATCTGACAATGGGATGGTGTAATGTGTCATGTCACTGGTGAGCCTCAATGGCCCATTAACAGAAGATATCCCCCAGCTGGAGGACAGTGGTGGAAGAGATAAGAAACACCACCCCACCTGCTTTTAACAGATGGTCTATTATCAGAAGGCATCCGCCCTCCTCCCCCTGGAGTTACAAGAGATAAGGAAGATAAGAAACCATCTCCCAAGTGCTTTCTACAGATGAAATAAAATACACTTTTTTTTTTGTTTGGTTGCATAACCCAAGACAAGAGAAAATACTTGATGAGTGTAACACCGGCCACGTTTTCCAGTGTACTGTATCTAGTTAAGTTTGATAGTGTCTTTAGAAGTCAGTGAAGACGTTGAGGGCATTCTTCCCAATGTCGTATTCTAATCCCCATTTTTGGGTCTTAGTCCACTATAGTTATGTTATCAATCCTGTTCTCATGCCCCTTTCCAAGAAAAGTTTTCTTATTTCAGGACAGGCTGCAGCTGCATATCATTTTGGAAGGACTCATGAACAAGACAGATGTTCAGGGATAAATTATGCCTCAGTCTTTCTCTGTGGTTTAGGGTTTTTCTGAGCCGAAGCTTGAAACTGCACTTTTATTGGTATTGGTAGCAATTTTTATTGGCATTGGTAGCAATTTTTACTTGTTTTTATCTAAATACCTGTTGAAAGCATCTATAGATGAAGAAAGCATTGACTGAGGGACCTCTTCTGTGTAGGAAGTGGCACCAGGGCCGTTAAGTAAAGAGTGATGTCAAAGAGAAAAAAAAGGAACGCAATGAAAAGGAAAGGAGAAATTAATAGAAGTGTAGAAGTGTAGAAACATCAACTATCAACTACTATCATCATCATAAACTATTAGTGTTTAACAACATATGAGTTGACTCCCATGAAAATGAATGTTAGGTATAAACAATTAAGAAGAGGGATGTAGCATCCCATAGGTTGTGCTTCTGAATTCCATATTTAAACCTTGGGAAATTAGGCAATGTTATATGTATCAATCAAGGTTCATGTGTAATTATTATAACATTCAGGTTTTCATTAGCTTTCTTTGTGATCAGCAGCAAATCCAGGAAGTTAAAATCTTTTTTCTGCAGTTTGGGCATAGATATCCTTAACTATTTTTCTGCAAAGCAGGAATGTGTAATATTGAAAAGAGTGTGAATGATTGGCTTAATACCTAAAAATGAAGGTGATATATGTAGGTTTAGAGTACTTATATAATTGTGAAGAGAAAGGTAACAGCTATTTTGTGAATTAAGTAGGGTAAATAACAGAGACAGATAAAGCTTAGTAAAATATTAAAATCTGTTAAAATTATCCTACTTAGCTTATTGAATAAAGGTAGAAGTGAAGTAATGTCTTATGAGTGTCTGATAACAATTAGCATACTTTGTGGAAACAACAGTGTGTCACTTCAGTTGTTCTCGGTTGTTTTTCCAGTTTAAATTAAATTTGCAAAACTTAAGATTTCTTACCTCTTTAGCAGGAAGATATATTTAATCTGAAAATTAATCTGTTCTTAAACCCCAGTCAGACTAAGCCATATAAAATGAGCAATGTCATCAGTTTCCTTTGAATACATGGCTTTTGAGAGTGCCCAGCAGCTCAGGGTTTAGTCCAGCACATTGCAGAACTGAAATCCTGCTCAGTTTTCCTGATGATTCATATTAGACTTAAAAAAAAAAAATAAAAAAAATCATAGCATTCAATGGAGGTAGATTGTTTTGTCTGCTCACTCACTACTGCAGAACATAAGGCAGTATTTACCACCCAAAATGTTCTTACTGCTGTGTTCTTGTAAGTAGAGCAATTGCAGCAACTGAGGTAAAGCAGCACAGAGAATCCTAAGACTATCCATAGTTAACAAAATCTGCTGTTTTATTACACAATTCAAAATGGTCACCAAAGGAAGAGAGCTCATGTGCCATGATATAAATCTCCTATTTACTTTGTATAGTATTTTCTTAGTTACTAGTATTCCTTCATTCAGAGACTTAGGTGTAGTGAATCCTAGGACACCTTTGTTAGATAAAGGGTCTTGAAATTCTGTACTAGGACTCCTAAGCAGTGAAAACTTAATTGAAATCGTTTGAGGGCAGAATGACAGATCAATGGCAACATCAGTTAAGTGTGGAGGGGAGAAATCAATGTATAACAGATAAATCACTAGTTATATAATGGACTAATTAAATAGCCTAGGGTAATCCTTTAAATGATTCTTAGAATACAGTGCATTAATTGACAGTGCTATGATGTTCTTTGAGTTATTGTTCCTCTTTTCTCTATGTATTTGAAATCGAATTTTGCTCCATACATAAGGAGAGTTCAATTTTATTGATGGTTTATTGGTCAGTAAAGTACAAGATATGGTGATTACAAGCATTGAACAATAGATACAGAAATGAAATACCAACGTTGATCTCATTTGACAGGTTTTCAATTTTGAGTCATGATATAACATCGAATCAGTCATCATTGCATACATAGTTAAAATATTTTATCCTAGTATATTAATATATATTGCATGTTAACTACTAAATCTGTGGCCTTTTTGCAGTATTATGGTAGTCAGACATAATTACAGCCTCAGGTGTCTGGGGCCAAGTTTCACAGTCTGCACACACAGACATACTTAAGTATCTGGAAAAGTAACAAAGAATTGCTGTTTGGATATAACAAGTAGGATAATAAAAAGAAATAATAGGTCATTTAAGATTGTGAAGACTGTAAGTGAAAAAAGTAATCAGACCTAAAACATTAGGAAAGAGATTTTTTTAATATCTGCTGAATGTATTTCAACAATAAACAGAGAATTCAGATACAGAAGGTAGTGCTTTAACAAGGAATGATAAACAAGTACTTTGCTATTACTAATTTCTGTAGGAGCCTTATTCAAGGCAATTTTAGATGATCATCTTGATCTTTTGGGGAGGTGAAATCTTCCCAAAAGATAAATTGATTTAGATTTCAACGTATGTTGTGTGTCCAACTACAAATCACTTCAAAGGAATCAGTCGATTGTATAAGATTGATTTCAAAATGTTTCTAATTCATTTGGTCACACTTTCATTAGTGTACGTGCTAGCAATAATTCAAATATTTGAAAGAAGTGGCTGCCTGTTAATAATTCGGTTTTGTTTTCATGCTGATACCAGATACGCATTTTGAAGGAGTGTGCACATAAACAACTTCATATGGCTCATATTTGTATCGTGTATATGACTAAAATTAATAGAACAACAGTGAGTAAAATAGTGTGAGTTAGATTCTGTCAAAGTATGGTTAACTTTAAATATCGTAAGAGTATTTTGCTATATATTAATAACCTTTATGGAATTAAAATGTTCTTTAAGCACTGTTATTTGCATATTTGTCCTATAATAATATATTGCCATTAGGGATCTTGCATAAATAGACTTATTCAGAAAATGTAATTTTCCATCAAGTTCAGTTTTGGCACTGAACACCAGACAGACAATGAAAATATTACTGTGGTTAACATTTACTTTTATTCAATTAATGAATAATTATGAAAGAGCTTACTTTCCTTAAGTGCAGTTATCTCCTTATGTTTTTAGAGACTTGCTGTTCATTATGTTTCTAAATTAATAATAACACAAGCTGTGGAATAAATGCCATTTGGGATTACAGCTGATGATGACCCCCAGTCTGGCTCATCACTTGTAATATTTCTGTCTTGTGGTTCTAAAGATTTTCAAAGTAATTGAATGTTTCCTCTTTGTGACTGAGCTCCAAAGGGGTTTTTCAATTCCCCTGTTGTCTTTTTATAACCATAAAATTAAATTTTTTATCCCAGGGCTTCTGTGTTAGTAAAATTTCTTTAGAGAAAAATTAAATATGAAAGTCTTCTAACTAGAAAGAAAGGAGATTTACATTCTCTTTACTAATCAATTCTGATAAAAAACAGCTTTTATAAAATCATAAGCAAGGAAGTACATTTGTGGGCTTGCCATTAAAAAACCAAAGAAATCCACAACAAAATAAAAGCGTTATGGTTCAAACTACTGGGAGCATCATAAGAGTACTCTGTATACTTGTGTTTCTTAAAGTGACATCTCCTTTAATGGTCCTGGAAGTTTTATAGAGTTATCCAGTTGATCTGCTCTTCAAGACTAGTAGGAATTTTTGATTTTTTTTTAATCTCAAAGGCAACTCAGTTCTTAAATGAAATGTGTTTCCTGAATCATATTCTTCAAATTTTAAAACCAGTGTCTAATCCTCTCTGTTAGAAGAGCAAAAGGAGACCACATTGAATGAGTTTCTTGGTGAGAACTCCCAGCTCAGATACCTTGTGTAACTGCAGCACTGCAATAATACCTGCTCAGCACAAGTCATGGGGTGGGTTTATTGGACAGAAACAAGTTGGAGATAAGAGTTTTTCAGTGCAAATCTCTTATATTGCTGTTAGAAAATAAGGAAGGAGTATTTGAAAGAAAGGAGAAACAGCTTTCACTTAGCTGGCTTAAATGAGTTCTTGATGGGCATAAGACAGAATTAAAAAGGCTACTAAAACCTTGATAGCTAATTTAAAACAAACAAGACTTTATTTGGTAGAAATCAGTTTACTGATAGAATTATGACAGAACAAATGACACAAGACCTTCAAAACCTTTCTTCAGCTGGATTATATAAATAATCCTGAAAAAAGTCTCAGTTATGACATTATACATGAGTTTATTCCTTTTTCTAATATATTTTCAATTTTAGAACAAATATGATAATAATGTTCTGTTTTGAACAGCTGAAGTGCACTAATTAATGCACTTTTAGTTCAAGTTCACAAATTTTCCTTAATACATTTTGAATTTTAGATTCTTTTTTCTTGGGCTTCTGAAATTGTATTTCAAAGACATACTACATCAATGTTATGACTCAGATGTATGAGGAACTCCTGCCTCTCCCCAAGTTAGTGTAGAAGCTGCACTAGCTTCTTGTTTCACATAAGGATTTTTAACAAAAAGAATAAACATAGAATGTCAGTATTGGGATACTGTAACGGGGATACTAGGGTTGATTCATGCTATTGACTACTGTGTAACTGTCATGTCCTGTTTTTATTTATAAATGTATGCTGCCCTTCTGAACTTTCAGCTCAAAGGTGAGATTTTAATAATCCGTTGGACAAAGTGAGTCATGCCAGGTATTGAATTGGGTGTTAACATACTTGGCAACATGACACTCAACACTTCAAGTTAATTGGTTCCTTTAAAATTCAGTTCTGTAACGAAATGTGGCAGGTGCAAGAATATGCACAGACAAATGATGTGTATACAACTGGAGGGAGTAGTCAGAAAGATTAATGGTTATTTGGCATCTTTCATAGTCATGTTCAGCTTATACAAACATTTTCAAAGTTGGAGTCCGATGATTCAGATTTCTTCCAGACTGTCACGTGAAGAATAAGAGCCTGAAAGTTACAAAGCTGCCCTTTGAGATGCTTTCAAATATTTTCCTTTGAAAGGAAAAGGTTGAGAGTTTTTGTGAACTTTAATAGTGTAAAAAAACCCTGTGCTTTTTCACCCCTTATTCTTCTGTCATCATTGTGATGGTTTTTGTGTTGGCTCATTATCACCAATGGAAAGTCTGGATGCAGACTGCATGCAACTCTTCTGTAAGAGCCAGTGCATAGGAAGGATATAGCTGGTTGTTAGTCCATGGAAGTGCTTTGTAACTGCACCATGCACTGGAGTCTCCAACCTGGGGACGAGATACTGTAATGAGCAAGAGCTGCCTTGTAGACACGTGAGAGAATCCAGTCAGGTATCAGGGTGCTGCTTGGTCCTGTAGAGCGCACAGTCTGTGAAAAGGACAGAACAGGCTCTATTTGGTTTTAGGAAGAAAACACTGAGAAGAGGTGTTGTTGCTGTCTAGCACTGTCTAATTGGATGATGCTCAGTGAAGAAAAGCTCTTTTCACAAGTGCACTGTGATAGGACAGGAGGCAACAGGAACATGTTCTGAAAAAGAAAGCATTATGTTAAGGGAAAAAATAATCACGAGAGTACTAAAACATTGGAACATGTTGCAGTGTAAATTTTGGGAGGGCCCGAGGAGTTACTGCAGGGAGGGTACAGACTTAGGGTAAACCATACACTTTCAAGGGGTGAGCCAAAGCATACCATTTCAACAAAATGCAATTCCACAGGAACACACTGTGTGGGAGGCTGTGGAATCTCCTTCCTTGATATTCGTATCTTGACTGGACACAGCCCTAAGCACCCTGATATAATTGTGTGTGCTTAAGGCAGCAGTGTGAACTAGATGACCCGCATAGGAAGGTCTCTTCCAACTTTAATAGCTCTGTGGCTCAACCCAGTCTTCCCATCAGTCATGCTGGTTCTAAGTGTCTGTCATGCTGTCAGACTCCTTTTTCTCCTCATCTGTCTCTGGTATTGGCCTCCCCTGCATTTCAAAAAGACAGCTTAGAGAATAGTGCAGGAAGAGGCAGGACTAAACCATTAGTTCATACCTAAAATTCAAATGGAAAGGAACTGGAAATTTAATGGAAGCAAGACTGTGTGGTAGTTCAGTCTTATTGATGGACAAATCTGTTTCAGAGGACTGGGATCAAGTGTGCTATTTTAGCTGTTGTTAATACCTGTGTCCATACCAACACCAACGTCTTCGTTGAGGTGTCCACTCAGGCAGCATTCTTTAGGATGGAAGCTCGTAGGCAGCATGGATGCGAATTGCCTGGGTCAGCACGCTCAGCTGAAGAAGCCGAGCGGTGTGTGGGAGCTGGATCTGCCGGCGTGCATCCACCCCCACGCATGGTGCCTGTGCTGGGCCCACCGGCTGAGCCGCGCGTGTGGCTGGCCAGGGTGCACAGCACGCTGTACAGTGGGCAGGCTCTGTGAGAGGCTGCACAAGCTGAGCTGGGACAGTGGAGCCCTGTGTCAAAACCAGTGCACTCTGAAGGCAAACAGCACAGTCTGTAACCCTTCTGTTTTGATGTTTCCCTTTGTGAAACTAAAATCACCTGATAGTCTGACAAATGCTGTTGGGAACGAGACTTGTGACAATGTATACAGATAAAAGTGGCATTAATATTAATAAGTTTAGAAAATTTTTAATTCAGGGAAACTACCTTCTGCTGGTTTCTGAATTGATTAACCTGAAAAAGTATGTCTTGTGAATGGAAAGGCTGGAATATAAGACAAGAAAAAATCTTACACCACAAAAGTGTTAATAATTCACATTCTCAAAAGCCATTGGGACTTAGTGCTTATAAATGTAATTTTCAAATACTTATCTTTAACGGTGAACATTTGGCTTCGAGTGCTTTGTCACATGAATATCTTTGAAGTCAGAAGGCTACTGATGTTCTTGAGCACCATACTCTTTAGAAAATATTTGTAAGATTGGGGGTTTATAAATAAAGTCTTCATAAATGCAGATTTTCTAATTAAAGTATGAAAGTACTGTCCCAGAAGGGTGATGACTTTGAACAGTAGCCATGGGGTGTGTGTGCAGTGTGAGGAACAAAGTCAGAACACAATCTGATTATAACCTCCTGGCAGCAGCTGTTCAAATATTGGTTTTCCGCTTCCATCTCTGCAGAGAATTTGTCTCACAAATATAAACAGTTAAGTCAGTAGATCATCTTATGTGCTAAAAATAATGACTGCTGGTAAGTAATAAGATGATGTACCATTCTTTTTCTAACTGATGACTGTAATGTTTTCAGGGATGCAATTGGCAAACAAATGTTGTCTTATTTGATTACTCCATCCAGACTTTCCATTGGTCCTTTACAAAATGAAATAATGTCTGTGGTGAGACTGGCATGTTAACAAAGTTGACTGCTGCAAATCTTGCCAAGAAAGCTGCCTTAGAGGCTACAGGGTCAGTTACTGTGCTGTGAGATATTTTGCACGTACTTGGTGAAATGTTGCCATAAACAAGAAGAAAAACCAAACTAAGTCTGCTATTTCAGTATAGATATGAGAGATGTGTACTTGAGAACCGACCAATCAACTACAATAACACAAAATCATTCAAATGAAACAAAGCAAACTGCAGAGTAACAAGGTTCAGAGAAACCACCCTGAAAAAAACTTTGTCTTTAAATAACTTTTGAAACAAACAAAATAAATATTCATGAAACTGTGAAACATTTATGGCATGAAATGAGGACAAACATAAAATTTGTATCATCTTTTGAGGAGGCAATGTCTAGAAAGTAGTCTGGTGACAGATAATTAAACAATTAAAGACTTAGGAAGCAAAGAAATGTATACAAGGGAGAAATGCCTCTTGACATTATGTTTTTAAATGGATATTCTATTAAAATGATTTGAAAACTGCTGCAAAAAGTATTTTACATCTATGTTATTTCCTTAAAATACTATATTTTATGAAAATATATCTAGACTTTTTTATCTTCTGCTAAGGGTTTTCAGCTGGTTACTTGGAAAATAATTCTGGAGTCTACTGGATCTCTGTCAGAAAGTATTTTGTGAGTAGTAGGCTTCAGTTACACACTTTAAAACAATGAAATGGTTCTGAAGGAAACACATTTATTTTCCCAATCTCACATCTTTCTTTTTCATTTTCTTGAGCAAATACATTTAATTATTTGTACAAGACTTGTGTATAACAATGTTTTCACTTTGTATCCAAATTTGGCATCTGAAAAGTAGTGAAGGACCTGATTTAATTTCTGACTTCTCTGATTTTTTAAAAATGCTTTGCAAAATTGTCTTCCATATAATTTCCATGGTTTTTTTTTTTCTTTAAACTAGAAAATAAGGAAAATAGTTAAACTGTAACTTGTAATTCTAAAGTAGGCTGCATGTGATGCATTCAAACACCAGTTTACAATGTTGCAGTATCCCTGTTGTCATTCTGGCCTGGAAACTGTTTTGAGGAGGATGAGGTAAACCCTTTTGTATTAATAGTAGTCAGAAAATTCAAAATTTGAACTGTTTGGAAGCATATTACTGAAAATTTCTTAATTATTCTGGTGCCACATGTAAAATATAAAATTATGAAACTGTGAGTAAAGAGCTGTACTAACATTTACAGGGAAAGAATCTTAATGTTAGCAAGCCCTTTGCTTATGGTCACACTGAAATATGAAGTAATTCATGTTACAGCTAGCAAGAGCTAGGAGCAAGCATTGATATCTCCTCTTACACTGTTATTTTCCAGTACAGTAAGCTGGATTGCAGATTGTTGATAAATTATAACATTGATGGCTTTGGCACAGATTTTGATTAATGGGTGTTTTTGTTTTTTTTTTTTTTTCAAACCTGCAGTTCTCAATTTTTAAATTTTTTGCATGTTTGTTTGTTTCAAATAATTGTCTGCATTTGAGGGAATAAAGGCTAAAACCAGTAAACACCCCATAATTATTTCATTTGTTGCATATTTCCTCCCCACATTCCTAAGTTACTGCTCAAGAGAGAGCCACAAATTACTGTACTCCAAAGAGAAAAACAGGAAAGGTGGTAGGGGTCAGAGCTTGTTCTCAGAGACTTCAGTAGATCAGGAAATTGGGAACACTAACCAAACTTGTGCTTTCCTAGTGAGGTGAACAAGAGCTGTATTTGAAGGTGCCCTCAAATACCAGAAGTCTTACAACATTCACAGTGAATGTGAGTTTCCCTTCCTTGGCAGTACAGCCGCAAGGAACTCTTGAAAACTCATTTTGAAAGCTTCAGAAGAATAATGCAGCAGCCTAAAACTTTGTCCAATATTTCTATAGGGCACTTTTATCGCAAATCATGGATGTTTGTGTATGGGTGTTTCAGACTTTCCCATCCTTCTTCTCTTTCTCTGAATTACTGGGATGACTTCTTAATTCACAAAACCTCCATAATAACAGGAGAGTTTTTATACGTGTATGTTTATAGCATGTCCTTGGTAGACATGTCTTAATAAGCAATATGTACAAGCAATGCCACCCAGGCTAGATGTTTGTGAAGTACTTGGCCAGAGCCAGAAGTGATGTATTTCAGAGTATACTTAGTATCTAGCATATTAAAAATTGAACTGGAATTAACTTCCAGCACTTAATTCACCAGAGTTTCTGAATTAATTAGTAATTGATTTCGTTTTCAGTACAGAGGTACACATTTTTAACTTCTGTCTAAACATGAAAAATAATATTAGTGCTCCTAAAAATTCTGCATATGAAATCAGAAAGCAAATACAGTCTAAAATCTAAAAGCTAACATCCCCATAATGATGTATTTAACAAATTTCATAACAACCACCTAGTGTAGTAGAATATGTATCTCTTTTTTCACTAGAAACATCTTTGGTTTCAAGTGGGCATGTGTTAAGAAGTGTTAGAGCTGCAAACATTATATGTAAGTCTGCAGGTATAAACTGAGACAGCTGAGATGCCACTTCCAACACGTGATTGTATTTTAGCAATTAAAAGGTTGGGAGTTTTTTAATTGTTTAAAAGAAATCATGGAAACATATTTCAGCTATTTGCCTATCAATACTTATGATTATTGGTCGATTAAGCTTTACTTTCAAAACAGACTTACTGGTATCAGAGGTCTTACTAATAGACAAAGCTACTGCCTGAAATATATTATGCTTTCTAAGATATGGACTCAAGTGTTATCAACAGCTAAAATATTGTGCTCTATCCTCAGCCCTCTGAAATAACCTATTTAGAAATATAATGCAAAGGTAACATGTCCCAAGATTTGAATAAATATAAATTGAATTTTTTTATGCTAGTTCTCAACCTAGTTTGTGCAGTATATAAATCAGTTTTTACTGTTTTTTTCTTAGACTCTGTGTTTGCCTAAAATTTTTCCCTTAATGCTTTCTATTATTCATTTCATCCCATGAAATCTGATTATAAGGTTCCAGGGTCATGATTTGACACAAGGAGGATGTGTTTTCTAGCATTTTGTGATAAAGACTAACTTTAATATATTACTTTGCATAAAACTGTGTCCTAAGACCTTTTAGAATATGACACATTGCAAGCCATTACAGTCTGTGCTATAAATCATGGAAAAGTCTTGTTCAAATTCATTGGATGGTGAACAAATTAAATCACTCATTGTGCATGGCCAATAACATTTTCATACATTAAGCAGTTACAGTGTTTATTTCTCTAGCACTAGAGCCTGTCATGAATGTGTTGCTTTCAACAATGAAAGGTGACAGCAAATCTGCTTCTCCAAAATAATTAGCACATTCATCAGGGCATATTAAGCAATTCCAAATTATTTCTTCTTGTGGAGGATTTTTTTTTTTTGTGCGAGTGAGAATCAGCAGCTCATAAATCACAAAGACAGCAGAATGCACTGAGTGCCAGCCAAATAGGATCTAAACATTTCCACCATAATGAAGATTATTTTAAGTAAAATAACAATAATAGTAAAAAATAATTATAGAAAGTGGTAGTGTCTGAATGCATTTGAGATATAGCATGAAAATGACATTGCTGCAGGACAACAGTGGTCTGTAAACTCACAGTTTTACTTTGGTAGCTACATATACGCTTTTAAGAAATGCATTGGTAATTGTATTGATGGTTTATCCCTAGAGGGCCGATATAGTTACACTTGATTTCAGTCTTATAAAATCTAATTTTCTTTCTCATGGAATAAGAAAATGAGAAGAAAGAACAGGAGGAAAGGAAAAAAACAACACAACAGCTAATTAACAAAAGCTTTATCACATTGTAAATTTGTAGGTTACTCAATGAAACAAATATCAGCTCGTGTTTTAAGCTGAGGCCTTTGGAGATAATTTAGTCCAACAAGTTCTGCTTAAGCTAGAGTCAGTCAGATTGCTCAGAGTTTTGAAATGCTCCGAGGGTAGAAACAGCACAACCTCTCTTGCCAACCCTATTCTGGTGTTTTACCAGTCTTGTGGTGTAATTTTCCCCTCTTTCTATCTAATTAGAACTTTCTGTCTTTCAATTTGTTGCCTTTTGTTTCATCCCTGGAAGATGAAGAGGCTGACTGCATTGTCTCCATGCCCTCCCATCAAGGAGCTGAAAACAGCAGCAAGGTTTCTCCTGAGCCTCTAAAGCTGGAGAGAGTTAATGGCCTCAACTTCATCTTTACAAAATGTCTTCTACTGGGCTTGGTCTTGTGCATCAAGTCTTTTCCAAGGCTGAAACACCTAAAACTGGTCTTGGGCCTTCAGATAGACTCTCACACTTGTTCAAGAATGGGGAATAATCACTTTTCCAAATTCTGGTTTGAGGGTTGCTAATGCATTCCACTAGGTCACTGGGTTTCTGAGCTGTGAGAGCACACTGCTGACTCATATTCAATTTACTGTGCATCAGGAACCACAGGTTCCTAGCCAGCTTGCTCACAGATTATGCTGTCACTGGGTTATTCTGTCCCAGATACGGGGCTAATTTACCTCTGTTGGACTTTGTGAGATTATTGTCAGACCAGTTCTCCACCTGCTTCTCCAGGCTGACCCTGTAGCACATTGGCTCTCTCTGCAGCAGGATCTCAGCTTTTTCAAAGACAAAGCTCTGTGCTTGTGGGCAACTCCTTTGCACAGATTACAATGCCATATCCTCACCTTTTCAGCCTCACTTTTCCGGAGAGCTTGTTTCTGTCTGCTTCAGGCGTATAAGCTGCTTCTGCTGCAGGCGTATAAGCTGTGCCTCTATATCCCTCTAATTTCTATGAGATCATAACTCTACAACTGTGCAGATTTCTTATTCTTCCAGGTTTTATCCCTTGCTATGTATATCCATTGTAAAGGTGCTTGAGATGAACCCCCTTGTCACCTGGCTTTCAAAATGAAAATAAGTGTGAGAGCTTCCCTTATCCTATTTCTCACAGGCCCTGCACTATTGCTTTAGGTGATAATAAACTTTCTCCAGTTTACCTAGTTTAAATCCCTTCTCATAAGGTCAATAAGTGTGTTTGTTCTCTTTATACCTTGAAGCAGATCTTCAAATACTGTAACATGACAGCACTGCGGGTAGGAAGGGACTTCTGCTGTTTTAAAGCACTTAATAAAATTATGGTCTAATTTTGAAGACTGGTATTCAGCACATTGTTAATTTAAGGTGTAATTCACCAATTACATTCATCTGGTTTTATTCCAAAAGCTCAGGATTAGTGATGCTTTAAATTTGAGTTTGAGTAGTGTGGATTGAATTAGGAATACAATAGTTACTTAGTGCTGCTAATGCAATCAATCTGTGCTGTGTGTTTTTTCTGTGCCTGCTCTCTTCTGAGCTAGGTTAACACAAGAAGGGACAACTCTCATGGAAATTATTTCAGGTAGTTGTAGTGAAACTACATATGTAGTTTTTTTATTCTACTCATACAGAGTTTGTTAGCTTCTAAGTGGCTTATAGGTCTTAATTTTCTTTCACTTTTTAGGTATCTTTTATCGTGCATGGTAATCTTAAGAAAATATAGATATATTCTGTATGAACATGTCTTTGGGGAAAAAAAGGGATTTTATCTATATTACCATCTTGTAATTTATATTTTCTACAGGAAAAAATCCTTCCAGTTGTTTTCTAATAGCTTTAGAGAATTTATTTGAAAACCTAAGTCAGAATTGTGATTCCATTTTTACTTTTCATTAGTTGTCCCATAATTCATAATGAGGCCAGCTCAAAACTCTTAATCTAAATAAAGTTATTTTATTTCCCCCAGCACATTGCTAATTAACCTAATTTTGGTCATGTTGTGGGAAAGAAGTAAAGCAGATAGGAAAAAGATAGTGCTTCCTCATTAACTGGCTCATGTCACAGAAGGGATTGTTGCAATGAAGTCAGATTTCACTGTTTGAGACTGGCAGTGCTGACCCTTGCAAAGACACCAAAGGAAAAAATCAGGCAAAAAAGTGAGTCAAAGAAAGAAGGCAGTAACCACCCTTGGGGCTAGCGTGCTACCAATAGAAATGTCTCATCTGGGTTCTTTATACTACTCAACTACAGATTTGAGGGTTTGGGATTTCTTAGAGTTTTTTTCCTTCACCAGAAATAGGTTCTTATTTCAAAGCAGTTTCCTGCCACCTTAACAACTGATACCAAAAGTGGTGGTGAAAAGCTACCTAGAACTTAGGTACTCCATATTTTGGCAGTGGGAGACACGTAAATAAGAACTGAGATAGGCATCAGGAAGAGGTCCCATATTTATAAAAACATTTTATCAATTGCTGTGAAAAATTGCAGTACGAACAAAATCTTCCAATCACCAAGATTAAGGATTGCTAGGGAAAAAGAAATCTGTTTAGGAACAGGGAACAGAACACTGACTTAAAGGCTGTAATATTGGAGAAGAAAAGATTAGAGAACAGCTGGTTGGGAATCATCTGAGCAGATGTCTTTTTGTCAGAAATAATTTACCAATTGAATATGAATAACAGTTTCATCATAGATTTTTCCTTGGGTTTCTTGGAGTTTGTTGTCAAAATATAAAGATAAAAAATAACCCTGTCCCAGAAAAAAACATGAGCACAATGTTTCCATTGTTGCCTCTTGCCGACTGCAAACTTAAGTACTATTAGAATTTGCCATATAAAATGCATGCCATATAAAATACTAACTATCACGTTAGTATCTTTCTTTCCCTTTGTGTTGTCTAAAAATTTCAAGCAGAGTATTTGTGAAATCTGGGGGATACAAAATCTGTCTTCTGGTTGTGTATGTCAAGTAGTAGATATTGCAGACATCAAGGAAATAAAAGGAATAGTAAAGATGAAGGAAGACCTGTACCTTGATGATTGTAAAGTATAAGAATTGGATGTGAAAGATGAAGTGATGCTGGAGTAAATATCAAAGTTTGTGAAGGTGATATTTTGAGCACTGTGACAGATACAATTTTAATTACAATGAATTACAAACATGGGATGACTGAGGTTGGAAAGTAGCTCTGGAGGTCATGGCTCAAGAAGGGCCACCTAGAATGGGTTTCCTAGGACCGTATTGAGATAACTTTTTAATACCTCCAAGGATGGAGATTCCACAACCTCTCTGGGCATCATGTGCTGGTGCTTGGTTAACTTCACCACCTCTGGCCTGGCCCCTCAGCTGATTTTCAATCTGCCTCTTTGTCTGCCCATACCTCTTCACCTGACTATGAGGATCTTATGCAAAGTAGTGTAGAAATTCTTAAAGTTTTACTTGACTGAATTATCTTCATATTGAAGATATGACAGAGAAGAATCCATGAAGTCCATTACTCACTGTGATGAGTAGGCAGATTATAATTAGTAGTTTACTTACGGTAGTTTGCATTCCTTATTTAACCCTGGTATTTATAGGTTCCTTACTAGAAATAAAAATGAACAAATATTTGCAGATGTAGAATTTCATATCAGATGATCAATAGTTTGAAACAACAAACAAAAGAAATGGTGTAAAAATAAGGTATTGTATTGTTAGCTTGTTAATTTATTTGACACTTTTCGCTTAGAACAATTTATGGAAATGAGGAAAGGTTAGTTTAAATTGCTACTTATGTTTTTCTATACACCAAGAATTTGTGTAATAAATATTCATTACTTATACCATTAAGTGTGAAGTATTTTACAGTAGAGAATTGTTTTGATGCATTCACATATCTGCAGGAAAAGACTAATGCTTTTATCTCCATAGAAATGCAAAGTTTGTTATAAAGTATGGAGATGCTCCTATTTGGGAACCACTTAAAGCAAACTTCCAAAATCATTATCTTCTGGGTAGCAGTTTTGGCAAGCTAAACCTGGAAGCTCAACTGATGAACATTTGTTAACAGTGCATTAAAGCAAGTTTGTTTGGGTACTTTTTTTCTAAACTGGGTTGATTTTCACAAGACTACTACTAGAGGAACATGCTAATAATCAATCTTGGAAATTTGATATTTTTTCTTAAATACTGTAAACATATTAAGGAGAAAAAGAAAGTGTATGCAGAACATAAATAAACTAGACAAAGTTATTTTTTCTTAGCTGTTGAAATTTTAGATCTGAATTTGTCTAATTGGCTGTTAATTAAAGGATGGAACTTAAAGGCTTTTCTGGGCTGCAGGATGCATAAAAAAGAAATTTACATGTTCTTTTAGTTTTATCTAGTTAGCAAGAATGCCTTACCGTGTCCTATGAATGATCATAGTTTCCATAATCGATAGTTATGTTAAAGTTCTTATATTGCAAAAGCAATAATTAGGATTTAAATTCTAGTACATGGGTGAGGAATTATTGTTGGAAGCAGATGCCCCAAATTAGACATGGCTTCTACAGAATGAATCATTAAAAAATGCTAATTACTTTCTGTATAAAAAAATCATTATTGCATAATTTTAATGCATGTCAGAATAAATGCCCAAGGCTACATCGTTGTTACATAGCCAAAGAAGATTCTGATGCAAATATAACTGTTTTCAGTCCTTTCAGCTTCCAGTTTTAAAACAGCACAATGTGTATGGATGTAGCTTTTGTTCAGTCAGCTTTTTGTTTGGGAGGTGTCTCTTCTCTACAGAATTTGGTTGTAGAAGGCATCCTTTGCAATTCAAGCCATCTGAGTGTCATGAATCCTAAATGCATTTTTTCTGATGAGGTTGAAAAGATATGAAAAAGAGTAAAAATACTCAGGAGGAAACATACTCCAGTTAACAATAACCAGCAGCAGTAAAATTGGTACAGCAATTTGTAGGTAATTAGCCAACAGGACAAATAAGACATACGGCCAGGTATTATGCATTACTTATTTTTCTGCAAAAAATTGTTACAGACTAGGCCTTTTACTTATCACTTATTCCTATTATTCCTATTACTATTTTATTTATGCAGTATATTCAAATAGTGTATAATTTAAAAGTTAATATAAGTACATAAATATGCTTTAGTTATTTCTGGTATTTTTATCTGCAGGGGGAAAAGCTGGTGTTATTTAATTCTTGCTTCTGATTAGAGGTAGCAAGAGACCTGTAGAAGTTGAATTTTGCATTTGTTTCTTGTATATTGGCACTGACCAGAGACATGGAGCTGCATATACAATGATAATTTCCAGATATTATTTATACAGTTATTCACAAATTTACAATTGTATTTTAGAGTTTTAGGCAATTGTGATATTATAATTCATGGCTAAAGAGGATTGCAGAAGTGTAATTTCAGAAAATATATATGCTTTGTATTGATGTAATGAAAGTTTGGGAATAGATCCCTACCAGATAACAGTGTTGCCGTAATGGCAGTCAGAAGGAAGTGTGTCTCAAACATGCATTTGTTATGTGCATTCCATACACGTATGAAATGTGCTCTCTGAGGGCATTTGAGAGTTTCTCAGCTTGCAGTTGCAAAATTTGCAGATTTGTTATATGAGAAGCCATAGCTTAGCTGAGGCAGAATGGGAGCAGAAGATGACCTATGCATGTTTAACCTCAGTACCAGGTCTCTCTCAAATCATCAGATGTTGACATACTTTAAAAAAACTCTACCTCCCTACTTTACCCCAGATTTCAAGACATTTTATCACAGCCAGTTATGGCTTATCTCCGTTATGGGATGGTGTGAGGCCCAGAGAGCCACAGTGGACTGGTGAGCTGCAGTGCAGTGTTCTCGCTAGGACTAAATGTGTTGGGTGCCAACATCATGTTGACAAGACTGTGCTCTTTGGTGTTTTGGAGCTGGTTTGCACTTCCCACGTGCTGCGTTGCCCAGTGTAGCAGAGACCTTACAGAGCCCTGGAACACTTGACCTGCTAGCTGGTAACATTCTCTGCCGCAGCAAGTGAAAGTGTAGCTCAGCTTTTGCTTATCTTGCTCTCCTAGGGCAGCAGCACTTCTTGGGCAGGATTACAGTAATCACACAGAGGTATAATTTGCTAGAATTGAAGACATGAGGCAGTGTTCATCTTTGTTCAAGTGGGCATCACCAGGTCTAGTTACTGTTGCAATAATATTTATTATCTATTATTAGATTTAGCTGGATTCAGATGCTGTGCGAGCATTGTCCTGAAGCTCTTTGCAGAGATAAGAGGAAAGATGAATTAATGTAATGAATAGCATGAGGAACAAAAAGCGTGGAAGCTAATGAAACAGAGGTTAAAAAGTGAGATTGTCAGAAAGAGCTGTAATAAAATATGAAGTATGGATTGGAGGATAAGGGACAGCTAAATAACAAACAGAGGAAATCAAACAGAAAACAGGAATTTAAATTCAACCTTCACAGAAAATAATGAATTTTTCAGATAAAACAACTTCCTTATATTATTCTAGTCATGTAATATAGAATTTTCGCATTACCAGTTGTCAGAATATACATTTTGAAATCTTACTCTGTTTCTTAATCCATATTTTAAGCGATCAGCTCCAATTTATTTTCAACATATGAGCTTCCACCCTGTTTCCTCTTTCATTTGGCTAGTCCCAAAGAGCAAGGCCTCTAAATCTTCACTGTCAGCAGATGCCCAGTTGGGATCTCTTGTGTGATTAAACTTCCAAGAGTTATATTTTCCATGTGTAAATAGAAGTATTTCAAGCTTATGAGATAATTTTGTGCTGATGAAGTTCACCTACTGGTATCTTTAAAAAGCTACTTTAATGCTTGATGACAGCTCCCCTTTTGCTTTGTTCATCTTATACCTGGAGAAACACTGATGTAACTGACTGAAAAGAAATTTAAAACATTTGTCATGATAGAAATACTTGTACTTTGCCAAGGAAGGACAGGCTCAGAGCAGTTTTTTGAAGTTTCAGTTACGCAGCATTTCCAGATGGTCATTAGATTCTGGTGGAAGTCTGAAGGATTTGCAACTTGCTGTGAATGAGAAATGTAATAAAATAGAAACCTTTAGATGTGAAATGAAGTGTTTCATGTTTTAAATTTAATTTACTAAACAGTTCTGTTTAAAATAGCTTTGTTTAAAAGCAGCATGGTCTAATTTAGAGACCACAGGATCATTTATTTTAAGAAATGTTTTCTTTTTATGACCTCTCTGAACACTGCCATTGTATCAAAATACATCATACTTTTTCCATATTTCTTGAGAGGAGATAATGAATTTATGAAGTCTCAGACAATAAAATCTGAAATAATGGGATCTTTTTTTATGGGAAATAAGACTACTGTATAGGAAGAAACCTAAACTTGCATAAAGTAGCATTCCTTAGACATCAGAGAAAGTTTGAACTTTATTTGATGAGAATTACTGTTTAGTTAGAAACACATACATTGAGCCCTTTGTTTCCTGTGCAAGAAAATGTCCCCAAAACATGTGGAGTGGCACACTGAAATTAAACTATACTGTCATAATAGTATATACAATTCAATAAAATTTATAACAAAATAATACAGGGATATTTGATACAGTCTTGAATCCTATGTTTCACTGAACATTTTCAGTTAAACCTCTTGAAAGAAAAAACAAGAACTGTATTTTATGTATGTGTAATTATTCAACTTCTATGACTTTTGCATTAGTAGTAGAAAAGCAACCATACTGATAAAGGAGAGTTTTGATTCAAAAAAATTTACTCCCTTCACTAGCAGGTGCAAACTTATGCTGTTTATATAGAATAATAGAATTGCTTAGGTTGGAAAAGACTCTCTAAGATCATCGACTGCAACTGTTAACTTAGCACTGCCAAGTCCATCACTACCATCCACCATGTCCCAAGTGCCTTAGGTACACATTTTTGAATGTGTCCATGTAGGGTGATTCTACCACTTGTCTGGGCAGCCTGTTCCAATGCCTGACTGCCCTTTCATTGAAGAAATTTTTCCTGATAGCTAATCTAAACCTCCCCTGATGTGACTGGAGGCCATTTCTTCTAATTCTGTCCCTTATTACTTGGAAGAAAAGGCCAACACCCACCTGGCTATAACCTCCTGTCAGGTAGTTTTGTCGAGTCATTAGGGCTGCCCTGAGCCTTCTTTTCTCCAGGCTAAACAACCCCAGCTCCCTCAGCCGCTCCTCACCAGACTTGTGCTCCAGACCTTTCACCAGCTTTGTTGCTCCTCTCTGGACATGCTCCATGTATAGTGAGGGGCCCAGAACCGGACATGGTGTTTGAAATGCAGCCTCCCCAGTGCTAAGGGGGACAGTCTCTGCTCAGATCCTGCTCACCTGCTGGCCTTCTTGACCATTTGGGAACACTCGTCTCACGTTCAGCCTGCTGCCAGTCAGTAAACCCAGGTCCCTTTCTGCCTGGCCTCTGTCCAGCCACTCTGTCCCCAGCCTGTAGCACTGCAGAGGCTTGTTGTGACCAAAGTGCAGGTCCCAGCAATTTGTTCTTATTACCCTCATTTAGTCAGATTTGGCCCACCAATCCAGTCTGTCCTAGATCCTCTGCAGAGCCCTCCTAGCCTCCAGCAGATCAACACTCCCAGCCTGGTGTCACCTGCAAATTTGCTATAGGTAAACTTGATCCCCTCACCCAGATCATCAGTAAAGATATTAAACAGGGCTGGGCCCAACACAGATCTCTGGGGGCCACCACTGGTGATTGGCTGCCAAGCAGATGCAGCACCATTCACCACTACTCCCTGGGCCCAGTGGTCTAACTAGTAGATGCAGGCAGTGTCTACCTGCAGATATCCTAGCTATTTTTAGGTATTTGCATACAAATATCTCAGTACATTTATAGCATATCTTATCTTGTTATTGTTTTGCCTATGAGATCTGTGATTAACTTTACATAATATGTAGATGTATGAAGATTTTGAGTAATTCTGACTGGAAAGAGTAGTCATAAAACAGTCTAAATACTTGAATAATGTAACATGATGCATTTTACTGTCAATCTATTTTATGCTATTTACCTTTTCCACCAAAACTGTGAGTTAGATTTAGTTCAGAACCAGACAGCGTATTAGCAAGCAACCTATTTGTAGGTTTTGGAAACATTTGTGAGCAGTGTTCTAACCTGGGAGAAGAAAAATCCTCAATAACTTGAAGAAAAAAAGGTGAAAATTCTATATTATTTGAGAACTGTACACTATATACTAGGTATTATAAAAGGAGGTGTCATGTCTTAGGAAGGACTCTCCCCAAATTAGTACTAGGACTAAGAAAAGACCCATGAGCCGCTCCCCTACCCAGCACCAGTGGGAGACAAAAAGCAGAGATCCAGGGCTGAGATAAGA
This sequence comes from Cisticola juncidis, assembly GCA_013400215.1. NCBI lineage: Eukaryota > Metazoa > Chordata > Aves > Passeriformes > Cisticolidae > Cisticola > Cisticola juncidis. The sequence continues at coordinate 419,435 of VXBR01001107.1, forward strand.
ACAATTTACTGGAAATAGCAGTGAGATAAGAAAACAAACAGTAACAGCAACCATATTAATAACAAAAGTGTACAAAGAGAGTTTGAGTTATATGCAAAAAATACTCACTGGTCAATGCAGTGGATCCCCAAGAGGATGAACAGACAGTGATTTCCCTATCCAGCCACACTTTTTTCCACCCAAAGCCATGGCTTTATTCCTGGAAGCATGGGTCCCTTCCTTGCTCCCCCCACTATGATGTAAGGTGGTGTGGAATAACAAGCTATCCACATACACACATGGCTTCAGACTCGGCCCCCTCATGGCTATTGAGGAAAAATTAATGCTGCCCTGGCTGAAATCAGGGCAGGAGAGAAACCTAATACTTTTATTAGTAATACAAATTGATTTTAAGGAAATACTGGAGATTCCTCATAAAAGATGTAATCTGTAAGGAAATAGGAGAAGGCAATTGTAGAAAAACTGTAACTAAACTTTAACTAGAGTAAGTTATGACACAATTGAGGAAACTACTTCTGGGTGTCTCTAGGCACTATCTGTTCCCCCTAATTAATCAGAGACCACAAGAAAGGGTAATAGTGTTTTCTTGTCTTTCTTCCATAATTTCAAATACTTTGATATCATAGTGCAATAGATACATCATGAGGAAACTATTAGCAATGTCTTTGGGGTGTTTACACCTACAAATAAGAGAACATGAATGGTTACAGTACACACAGCAGATGTGTTTGCACTGCTGCACTGATCAGGAAGGAAATAGCGGGCGAATACGGTGAATGATGTTGAAATTGAGGCACGTCTTTCTATAAAGTGAAGGTCTTCAGTTTCTCAAAAGTGCATAAATTAAAGTATAGTTTTATGGTTATGTCTATGACTAATGTATTTAAGATAATAGCATAATTATGACTGTAATGTTACTTTGATGAGAAAAGTGAGTTTGCATAGAATTGTATCTTATGACAATATATTCCTTATAATTAGATATCTTTCCTCTAAATTTTATTGTGAAATCCTTTATATGAGAAGCACCATGAGGTCCTTGTCTAAAAAAAAAAATGCTTGAGATTTTATTTCACTCTTTCGGGTAGATAAGGCTTTTTAAAAGTTTTTAATAACTTTGGGTAATCTGTGAAATAAAAACAGTTTAACAATCCAGGCCAAATAGATTCAATTACAGAATTTTATTGAATGTCTTTTGGACAGTAATTATTATGGATGATTCTACAGCGGGAGTATTTCCTATAAATAGGCAACACAAAGGAATCAGTCAAGCATAACAGCATCACAGGATGATGTTGACCAGTATGCCATGTCTGAAATTCTTAATTTCTTACTTACAGTCTTCATCATAAGATTTATGGAACTCTGGATACAAGTAGTCTAGTAATTTAGTAACTTACTGAAAAAAAAAATCTGTGAAATAAAAGTTTCCTAAGATATGTAAATACTGCTTTCTCTTTCCTTCAGTCTCTTCCTGCTTTTGATGTTTGCAAATCTTAATAAGAAAGGCTAAAACAAATCTTCTATATAGCATTGTCAAATACAAAGAACATTGATCTGAATATGACAGCCAATGTATTGGAACTGCCAAAACAGTGCATCGATGCTCTTTATGTTTTATAAGTATTGAAATATCTCAGAAGTGATGTACTTCATTATTTTGAAAGCATGGTTTTTATAATACCCATTTCTCCTTCAAATCTAATCAATTGTTTGAATTGCTTTGAAAAAAGTAAAGGTAGATGAGTATTCTCGGAATACAAAAAACATTGAAAATGGAAAAATGCATTCTGGCTTGCCTTTGTCTGGATTTTGAAAAGCCGTCTTTGAAAATTTGTATCACTATTAAGCAAGAATGCTTGCAGAGGTTATAAAATCAAATTATTCACTGAATTGTGACCAGAGACAGGTTTTTTAATCAGAGGAGCAGGTAATTGAAATAAGTGTTACAGTGGAAATGCCGTTGCTCCACTTGTGTTCCTAATTTATTACAATACTTAATACTAAAACTTGATGAAGTCTAGACAGACAACAGTTTACTGAAGGTTTTGCTTTCAGTCCATTACTTCTAGTTTGGCTTGGATTTGGAGCAGCCACAGTTGCAATCCACTACTTGAATCTCCAATGTAAAGGTTTCATTCTGCTCAGTGACACTAAAAGCAAGGCATCCATAGTTTAACTGATGCAGATATTAATTCAATAGCTTCCTTTATTTAAAAAAAAAAAAAAGGTGAAAAGACTTAGCTGTCATCCTATAGGCAAGGATCCAGATTGTTAAAAATTTTTGTACCTTTCATAGCAACAATACAAATTAAACAAACAAACAAACAAAACAAACAAACAAAAACCCAACAAAAACCAAACCTAATAGAAGGTTATTTTATCTCTTGATAATATTTACTTTTCATTAGTATATCACAGCCAAAAAGATATTTTGAATAGCATGCAGTTCAAGGAGCAATATATTACTATGGACACTGTGTTCCTCCCCATAAGAAGGTAAAATATGTCTGAATGGCTTGAGGCACAAAGAGAGCAAGAAAAGCAACAACAAAATTTAAACACAGCATAAATCTACTCAATTTATAAACATACTAGCATCTTACTTTCATAGATTATTTTTTAAGTTGCTATTTGAAATTCAAAATGTATCAATTTTTCCCAACATATTTTTCTGAAAGGCTTAATGCTAGGCAGATATAATTACCAGTAAAATGCTGTTTGCAGTTTCAAAGCTTGCTTGACATTAAAGAATCATAAAACCAAACATGAAATATTTCACTCAAGAAAGTCTCTTGTTTTGGAAGTATGCTTTTTAATATCCCTAGTGACTGTGTGTTGAAAACAGATTGTTATGTAAATTGTAGATGTCTAAATGTTAAATAATGCTCATCATGAATCATTGTGGTCAGTTGATTTTTCAGATCAATCACTTTATTGTGAAAATTCCAGATATTCTTCTTTTGACAGAAGACTACTTCCAGTAAAGGAATAACTACTCTCTTTTCCATGATGAATGCTAGCATTAATTTCTCACTAGTTGTTTGAAGTCACATTCTTTTACATTCTGAGTACTCAGCTCATGTCAGTGTTTCTGTTTATTGGAACATAAATTCTTCAATGAAATTGTTTGTGAATGCCTTCAAAGGGAGTTTAAGGAAATGTACTTTGGTGGTGAGGTTTTTTTCTTTCAAAAATAAAAATGTGAATTTCTGTCCCACCCAAGATGACGTCTAAGAATTCTTAATTTTATGAGGATGCTAGCAGGTTTGATGTACAATATAGCCTGAATCTCAACTCTGTGCCACTTACCCTTTTCCTAAAAGAAGAAAAGTTTGCTACTATTATTATTGCTGTAAAATCTATAGAAGACCTCCATCCCTTTTCCCAGAAATAGCATCTATTTCCTGTATTTCTGTTTGTAAAAGTACAAACAGAAATACTCATACTTCCAAAAGATTTTCTTTCCATCCAGGTGGCAGAACAGAGTACCTACCAATTTATTTCCTATATAGACTAGTGTGCCTAATTGTTACTTTGAATCAAGTGGTCTCATTCTATGAGTAAGACCAAGCTGTGATTTTGCTATAGATCAAGTAAAAATTTCAAGAGCTGTGCTTTAACGAAAGCAAATTTAAGTGGTCTCATCTTGCTGTGTGTTGTCTCTGAGAACAGGGACTGGTAAATAGTCATACATCCAGATTTTGTCATGCAATGCATTGCAGTGATGATATAACTAAACATACTTATTGAGCACTAACAAATGAATGGGAACGGTAAACAGACAGAAAATGAAATAAATTGATTCAAGTGAACTGTGTTTGCTAACACAATCCAAATTCAGGTACATCTTGGATCTCTTCAGCTTTCCTCTTTCCTTTGGTGGCAAAATTCTCATATGAAAAGCCTTAGTTTATCTAACTTGGTCTAAGATCATGATGCCAGTGAAAATGATGGCCAGGTACTTTGTAACACCTCTGTTTCCTTTCCTTGTCCTCTGTGTGATAGCATCCATGTTATTTTAATATGAATCAGATATGGTCATAGATACCACTAAAACCTTAGAAAAATATGAAAAAATGCAGCCCAAACAACCAGTAGGAAAAATTGGAGTCTAGACTTTTGGTGAAGTCACTTTGCCTTTCAAGTAAATGGTCTGAAATGTGAATTTATCAATGCTATCACGTTGCATTATTTCTTTTATTTGCACTTGCAGTGGAAATGTGTTCTCTTATTTAAAGATAATGGCAGACTGCCTAGTTTACCAGTGTTTGTGTCCTGAATCAGTTAAAAGAAATTCAGCAACTTTTGTTTGCTCTTGAGACTTATTCCATTTATTTTTTAATATAGTGAAGTATTAAATCACTCACTGTTTTCAGCAATTTATCTAAAATTGTCACTGCCTTGGAACTATTTTTCATAGATATAATCTTTGTGTATAGTTAAATAAAGAAAAGTAAGTAAGCAAAGATGACACATCATGTTAATAATTTTTATGGCTCCTACATGCTTAGAAATTAGCATTGATGTTCAGGATTTGACTAACAAGTAGATTAATAGAAGGGAGCTGGGCAGACAATAGAATGTGTTTTATAATCAATTTGAACTATTAAGGGTGAAAATGTCTATAGGTCTGTCAAATCCTAGTTCTAATGAATGCACTCGGGTTAATAAATTACTGTAGCATTTTAAAAGAATAATAAACCAGCCCTTAATTTGTTTTCATTCATTATGTTTCTTTTAAGCCCGCCTTAACATTCATTAAGTGTCCAAGCTCACATTGAAATCTTATTTGTGGTCAAAAAGGTTTAGAGTTTAAGTTTTCTAAGGTCTTTTGCTGTGATGACTGTGTTATTAGTATCAGCATTTTCATACCAGTGTATGTCATTAGAGCCATTCAGAGATTAGCAGTGTTTTCTGGGAAAAAATAAACAAATAAACAAACCTCTATATTAACAAGGTTGGTAGTTGTTTTTTTTTTTTGTTTTTTTTTTTTTTTTTTTTTTTTTTTTTTTTTTTTTTTTTGGGGGGGGGGGTGTGGTTCCTTAAGCATTAGTTGTAAAGTATGCTTGGTTATGATTATATTGTGTATAGAGAGCTGAGAAAATTGATAACCCTTTGTCAATGAAAGAGGTACCTTTTACCAGAAACAGATTGTTCTCAGCTGCTGTAAATCAGGCAGTTTGTTTGCTTCTGGAGAATTGTACCCTCTGGTAACAGCAATAGGTGTTAGAGATTTTAACTAGTTCCCAAGTCTATGTGTAGTTTCTTAAGTTGTGGGAAAAATAAAAAATAAATTATAATCTTTCTTCTGTTTCATTGGCTGAAGATTCAGATACATACCTTTTTCAGTGTCAGATCATCACTGAGGTACAGATGAAAACATCACTCTTCAGGTGATTCATTCTCAAATTTTAGTTAGGCAAACTAGCAATGTGTAAATTGATTTTGTGTATAATGACATGTCTCTAACACTTAGGGAACTTTTCAAAAGCACAAATACTATCTTGCACCTACTAACTTTCAACTGCTCTTTTTCTTCCCAACTTAAATTGTCACACAACTGGTTTAACAGCTGGCTCAAAGAGTACCCAGGTAGTAGCAGTAAGGAAGAGGTATTAAATCAGGGTATTGCAGTCATTGCATGTTAATACAGACCACACATTTCTTTGAAATTGTACTGAGTGCTTGCCCTGAGCAATACTCAATACTGAATGTGGCAATTTGACAAAGTCACTCTAGCTAACCTATGTTCTTAGTATTCGGTGATTTAGCTTTCTGACTGGAGTTCATGGTTTTATTATAAAATGGAGTGATCTGGGACTTTTCAGACTGGTGATATTCCATCATCTGCCAGATTTCTCCAGCTGAGATCAGTGGGGATCCTCCCCACTGAGAGTCTCAGGGTATATACAGTCCAGCTGCAAGCAGTTTTTCCTGAAGAAAAACTTCTTTTTGTATTTCTATTCACGTCAAAAAATTGCTCACATCACCCGTGTTGTAAAGCTTAGCTGACAAAAAATAAATACACACACTTTCTAGTTCCTTCACTATTGTGGTATGTTATATTCCAGACAAAAAAAATAAAATAAAATAAAATAATAAAATATATATATATATATGTATATGTATCTCAACCATTTCCTAATACTGGTCTGCCTTTGTCCCACTGGGACCTGCACCAAGTAAATTTATATCAATTTGAAGAGTTGTTGAAAAATTATTATACTGTTTATTCAGGTGAACAACAATTGTTCAACATTCTGTAGTTCTTAACATATTAGAATACAGTAGTCACAAAACATAAAATGAATATACATATATTAGTGCTGGACAAGTAATTAATTTTTCTTTGAGGGGAGAGGAAGATAAAGAGAAATAAAAATATCTATCAAGATTCTGGAAATACATAAAAATACAGTCTTGTATTCATGATGCCAAAGATATGTCAGCACATCTGTAATTAAACTGGGGATATATACATCTGCAGTAAAATTTCCCTCTGGAACAACTTGTTTTTGTTTAGATTTCTAACTCCAGGGGAACATTTATTTATCTAAGAAAAAGAAAACTAAATTTCTTCTGTATTATTTAAAATATATTTCATGTTTGCATACCATTTTTAATTATCATCATATAAACAGTTTTCAGTTTGTGAACACATGACTATTCAAATGCAAATACTACAGGGGTAAACAAGAGAGAGCAGTAAGTTCATAATATCTAATACTGGGATCAGGATGGGAAAGTTTTGTCTGGGCCACTGGATCCTGATTAGTCACTCTTTTTCCTTCCCTTTTATTTTGTGTCATATGGATACCCAGTATATCTGTATAATAGTTTCTGAGGTCACTTCTGAAAGAGTGTCATGAATTGTGAACTTGTACACTAAAACACTGGGTTATGGCCTGTATTTGGCCATAAACCAAAGTGACAGTATAATAGCTTGCCTGTTGAACTTCATTTTGAAAGACTGACTTTATATTTATGTCCCTTTCTTTTGTGGTTTAGTGCTTCTAAGCTGCTATTTAATGTTGCAATTGTGTAAAGCATACAATATATTGTCTGCTTAGCATTTGAATATAAGGGTGCTTGGTAGGAACTAAAAGTCCCTGTGCTTTACTCTTCCATTGGTAACAATAGTTAAAATTTCTCTGTATGGATAATTAAACCCATTTTCTGAAGAAGAGAGGCTTGTTCAAGGTCCCTTTCAGTTCATTTGTGAGTCCTCACTCTTTCCTCCTCGCCTCTCCTTATAGACTTTGAACATCCTTGCCATGAAGGCATCTGACTGGTTTTGGGGATAACTTCTTGGCATAATACTGGATAGGTCAAGCAGGAATGATACTTAGCTGGATTCACCTATTCTTTACTGAACAATAAATTAAACAGCTGTGGGAAAATTTGGTGATAGGTGACAGCCTTGGATGTTGTGACCATGAGATGGAGTTCAAGGTCCTGGTGGAGTGAGGAAAGAGTACAGCAGAGTGAAGATCTTTTCTCAGGAAGCTGTAGTTAGGGTCTCATGGGAAGCAACTCTGAGGGGTAAATGAAGTCAGGAAGGTGTCAGGTCTGTAAGAACAGCATTCTTTGGGCAATAAAGGGGTCTCTCCAATCTCTGCAGATAGCTCTATCCAAAGATATTGAGAAAATAGGTCATACCGTGTCCCTTTACAGTGTTATTTAAGGTCAGTCTATTTCCATAGGTAAGCAAAATGATTGATGAGGCATATGTGCATATAGAGTTATATATATACTCCTATATGTACACAGTGTTCAACACACAAAATTATATTAGTTACTTTACAAATAGTCAGAAAATACCTTCCCTTGGTTTCTTTCAGCCACAGACTTATTTTTATCTTTATTATATATTGCTGAGTGTGGTGCGTGAATTTAAAAAGCACCGCATTTTAGTTTCAAGCTTTTCATATGCTTACAGAACAAATAAACCTTTCATGGAAATGGCATATGAAATAGTTGAGTCAATTTAGGCCTTGTTTTTCATGTGTTTTCTTCAGGAAGATATTAAAGACACTGAAATTAACACCACAGAAATCCTTGGGTTGGCAAAATTGAATGTAACAGAATTAATGCGATTTTATCAAATTTGAGGGGGCAGAGACATGGGTTGTTGTGGAAGTTTCATGAGTCATCTGCTCAACTCAGGTACCTGAGTGACTTTAGATACGTGGTCTCTCAGGTTAGTACTTTCAAAATCTGTGTCATTGTAAGCATAAGTTTTGAAATGTTTTGGAGACTTCTAGTGCATCTGTTACCAGGTATAAAAATGTACAAATCTGAGCAAAAATGTATTTATAGTGCTTCCTGTAATGCTGTATATTGGGAAACACTAACATAAATACGTAGCGTTGAACCAGAAAAATAATATCAGAACAACACCTGTAATTAATTCTAAAATTAGTTCCTACATTTGGAAGTACCAGTGAGTGCTTTTGCATGAAGAATATTTATATCATAATTTACAACTACATAATTGAAGTTTGAAGGCTTTATAGGTAGCAAAAGATAAAGTATTAAATTAGTACATTAACTATTGGTGGGGTTTCTTGGAGGCCATTCTAATATTTTGCAACAACTGAATATTTTTTGATTTTAATCACCTAATTAAGACATAATGATCTTCTTGCACTGTCATAGCAGATAGCCTGTTAATGGGCTGGAATAAAACATAAAGCTATCAGGGGCATATATTAGGGTTGATTAAGCACTGCATTACTTCAGTTTTACTCTAGAGTAACCCCACCGAAAACAACTGAAAGATCCAAGTAAATAGGTATAGTAATGCACTGGGGAAATTAATCTTTTTACTTTGTTTTGGTCATTGAGAAGAGAAGCAGCATCTGCACTAAGGAAAGTGGTTTAGTGCAGTGAATTATACTTGGATAATTTTCAGTGTGATCAGCGCTATGCTGAGACAGTCAATTTGAGAAAGAAATAAGTTTAATATAACTTCTTTCAGCATTAGGTAGAACTTTGACTTTTACTACTGAATTGTCTATCATAGGCTGAATGCAGGCTTAGTCTCCATTGATGTGTGTATGGATAACCATTTTAAAAGCTACCAAAACCAAATTTGTAAGATATCCAGAAGAATATGAAAAGATGGCACTCATTTAAGACCTCAGAAAGTATTCTAAAGAAAAGTAATGGCATGAAAAATAAACAGTGAAAAAAAAAAAAAAAGCCAAAGAACTAATGGGGAGATTGGGGAAGAAAATGAAAATAGGTAGTAGAAAATGCTCAGTGTCAAAAGCCGAGACTTTTTTCGTCATGGTGAGGACAGATATGTGCTTTCATTGGTTAAACAAGAATATATATACAGGTTACTTCTTTTTCTCATTTACAAAGAACATTGTCTTTTTGTATTCTTAAAACAGATGTAAGCCATTTTAGGAATATAGCAGGATAAGATAGAGGGCAGCATTTAATGAAGGGGCTTTGTTTCCAGAGAACTGGAGCAGAATCAGTGGCCTCTAACACAGGCAGGAGTTCCTGCTGTGAAGGGTTTGCCACAGGAAAGTGAGAGGACCAGGGCTGAGCATCACCTGCTCTTAATAGCATTGTGCTATCAACATCTCTACCTCTCTATGGATCTATCTAATCACTGTCATAAAAAACTCAAACAATACCACCCATGAGTAGCTATGATATTAAATCCTGTTCTGGGACAAAGGACAAACTCATAGGTCAAATCTAAATATGTGATCCCTCAAATGTGGACTGGTATCTTGTTGCTGGCTGTTAATTTTTTTACATGTCATGCTTAGACATGCTTACATGCACCTACTCAAAGACTCACCATCTAGGGATGCTGTAAGGTCATTTTCTATAAGCCTCTATGTCATACATAAACTTGTTTTGTAGTTCATAAACTACATATTCTATTCTAGAGTGGCAGAAATCGTTAATCATGAATCCATGCTTAATGCATGTAGTAATATACCAGATTCCAGCATGTCAGTCTCAGTAATTGTTCTGTCCAACACTGATATTGTGGTATGGAGGGTACCATATTTAATCAATAACCATGCTTCAGCCTGTAGTCGTGGAAACTCTAACCTTATAGCAAATTGGCCACTTCTTGGCCACTGGAATAAAGATGAGGTTATCATGGCAGAGAATCATATTGCCTCCTTTCTAAATAAGAAAGCACACAGCACCACCAGAAATAGCAGTATTTTGGGGGCTGGAAGCAGTGTGATCAGCTTTGCCTTTGTGAGACACCCAGCTTTAGTATTCTTCATAAAGTGATACCTGACTTCTGTTCCCTGTTCTAAGTGCCATTTGTGTATTTTATGTAAAGACTGATACATGTTAAAACCAAAGCTGTACAAGAATGCTGGCCTTCATTTGCCTGTGTTCTCAGGTGTGTGACCTCATTCACTGAGACACCTAATGACAATGCCCCTTTCCATATCTCTATAGACTTTTATCTCTTCACTCACAAGGGCACACCTGAGGTAAACAGACTAAGAATGGCATTATTTTTTTTGTTTGGTGGTTAATTAACCAAGCATATAGTGATTAAGGAACTGTGGAATATGGGAAACATAAATTAAAATTAATTCAGGTGGATGGAATTTTAGTCATAGTATCCTAGAACTCTCATCAGTATTCCAAGGTATTAATTGTGTAAGTTTTTCATATTCATCTGCAAAGCAGACTAAGCTCTGTTGTCTATACCTTGAGGGATGTTTTTTCAGTTGTTTAAATAAAAAGAAGGTAACAAGCCAAATATCTTTCAGTCATTTATCTACAGGTCTGTTGTAGAAACATAAGCACTGAAGTATGCCCTCTCCCCCTTTTGCTAAACCTGCCTGTGTCATGCAGTGCAGCACTGTGTAAAGTTACTCCACTTGCTCCAATGCAGCACTGAGCACAGGTGTTCTGCTTTATATTCTAAAAATTGCATGTCTTCACTAGCTCATCTCAGTGCTTAGGCCAGTTATCCATGCACTTTGCAGAACTACCCAGTTCTGGTGGATTGATACGCTGACACAGTTTTGTTTGGTTTCAAGGCTGGAAACCTGTATTCACCGGTAGCTCTTGCATCTGCATGGGATTACACAGGGACAGTATCTCGCAGTGTCTAGGCCAGATAAATTTCTGCTTTGCAGCCTGGTTGTGAATCCTGTTTTCAGACCCTATAACTTTTCTTACGTAGATCATTTGCATGTTTACCTAGGTTATAAATTCAATGTTAGGATCAGGTGCCTTAAAGTTAGATATGAGGATACTCTGTGTTACCACATCTAATGGGATCAGGTGAATACAAATGGTGAAATATTGCCCAGAGATAAAGGACCGTGGCAAAGTGAAAAATCCAAACACCACAAGTCCAGGGTCTTGAGCAGAGTGTTGCATCATAATTTGTAAATATGTCTGCCTGTAAATACAGATATAGCAAATATCTGTGAATAGCAAGGACAAATTTTTGCTCAACATTTAATTAAAAAGAGTCAGTTTCAGCCTTCATCTATTCCCTGAAAGCTGAAGTAAGGGATTTGACCCTAACTCAAATTAAGCGATAGTTACTGAGACCTTGTGGATCTCTGAAAATTTCTTAACTGATGCATTTTCCTTGGCTAATGGGATTTAATTAAAAGTGATATGTAGCTGTAAGATCACATTTATATGGGTAATGTTTCTTTATATCTGCATTAAAAATAAGTAGACAGACCAATGAGTCAAAAATTGCAGTGGGAAGTAATTGCTTAATGGGATAAAAAGTAACCAATTGTAGCATATTATTCCAAAAGTAAGTCTCACACTCTAATCACAGGTGTGTAAATCAGTAGAATAATTTCCTAAGAGATTTTGTTGCTAAGAATCTACTGTATAATAAAAATAATGCCATTTTGTCCCACATTTTCACACTAACAAGCATGGTTTAGTGATAGCTCTTTACTAATATGTTCATGACATAGTCAAGATAGTTAAAAAGTAGTTTCCGAAGCAAACCCATCAGTACAAAACATTAATTTTGTATTTTTAACATAAATAAGTGTATTTTTAGTGGTTTGATGAAATTGTTGTGAACTGCTTTTAAGAGTATTGTCTTAGAAATGAAATGCTACAATTCTAAATATGAATTTCCAATCATTCTCTATATATGTCTGATAAGACTTATTTTAGTTCAGTTTATTTCCTATTAGGAGACATGGTATATGATTTTTCACTTCTACTAGAAACAAAAGCCCTTTAAATATGATTTTCTTTTCATTTATCTAAATTAATTTCTGTGAACTCTGAAAACATTGGTTTTTTTTTCATTTCTTTGTGGAAAAGTCAAAATCATTCATGAATAACACAAAGTGTTGTTAGGAATTTTGGGTTGTATTGATCATACTTAAAATAAGTGCCTTCTGCATTCAACACCAATCATAAAAATTTGCAAAATCCCATCTTTCTGAAGGCTTTGCTGTTTTAAATCTGAACAAAGGCACCAGTCTGCATTTGCTGCATATAGTTCTGGAAGAATACATTTTTAAATGTATGGCTTCCTTTTTCTTTCTGTTTTGGGATCAATAGTACATACAAAAATCTGAAATTAAAAATGGAAAGCCCAAAGCTGAAGAGCTTGTTTTTACAGATTTACTTTTCTGTACATTTTGTCTGGAAGCTTAGAGCAATTTAAATTAAAAATATAAGTATAATATAAAGAAAAATGTGATCATCCTGAAAAAATTACTACATTGGCTAATAGCAAGAGGTTTCATATTCCCTTGCTGTACCCATGAAGTGATTTGATTACTAAATAGTTCAAATTTCTTTATTGTGTAGTGTTTGCTGCTTTTCCAAGGCTAATAGGAATCTTGATAATAGACTGTAAAAAGTACATGCACTTGCTATATTTGTGTCCTATGGGACCATTTTTTTTCAATGTCAGTAATTGATTTGGGTAAACTTGGGGTTTTTTTGTAAAAAAGGTGCATTGGTTTTTAAAAAATTAGGAAGAGAGCAGAGCAGTGATATAAGCCACATGGTTCACCTCTGGCATTGGAGGAGAACAGCAGTGGTCATCTTGCTTCATTAGGGGTACATCTTTAAAGTTACATCTTCTAATTAGTGTTGAAGTTCAAGCAGGAAGGTAGGGGATTCATTTTACCAGTTACCCTTTTCAAGAATGATGTATGGATATCTTTTGTTATCAGGCCACATCTATAATCACTCTACAATTGCTGAAAATAACTTATATATATCCTAAATACTAATTAGGGGATAAACTCAGAGTTTAAATCTGCCACAAAAATGTTAAATATTGTATCTTGAATGATAAAAACTAGCTAATTTTTGCTTTCATTATTTCAAGAAACTTTGAGTAAGATCTTTGCTTTCAGAAGGACTCCTATATATATGTCCAAGGTCTTTGGCAATGGATATTAAATTTACTGTCTGAATTTAAAAAATATTAATTTATTACTTAGCCAAATTTATTTAATATTAAGCTTTCCTTAATTAAATGTTTCCAGCTTGCATCTCTAGTGGAATTCGAAACATCCCCATTCTGTCATTGAGGCACTTGGCAGAGCCATTGAAACTCTAAATTCTTAGTCAGAAACTGCAGGTTTTCTCTTGTAAAAGGAACAAAGTGAGAAGAAACCAGTATTGCTTGATCTAAGTACTAATTATCATCATTATATTCACCATATATTAATGTTATTTGACATTACTTTAAATTCCTGCATACTTTGTGTGCCTTTGTGTATTGTAAATTGCACTATAATTTTTATTTATTTGAAGCTTATGTACTACATTAGTTTAAGCTTCTCCACAGGCTTTGTCGCATTCTTTCAAACTGTATTAAATGACAATATAGGTAATGTCATAATGAGCTAACAGTGTTGCCACAGTCTCAAACAAATAAAGGCTTAATATAGTTTCTGAAATAAATTGAAAGACTCTCATTAACTTTAACCATTCATCAGATTGTCCCTAATTGTTCGTCATGAAGATTGTTAATCAGAGAAGCAGGATAAGGTTTAGCAGATTTGACCTTGTGTATGTATATGACTGCTGTATTATGCCTAGATAGTTTGGTCAATCTCCTAATTTTAATTTTCTGTAGTTTGTGTAGCATGAAATGTAGCAGGCCTTTTCTTTTTTCTTTTTCAGCAACAAAAAACAATTATTTAAGTGTGGCTTAGTAAAGAGACATTTAATGTGTATTTCTTGTATCTTTATATGATGCTAATAAAAGTCTACAGTGTATTTTATGTGAAATAGAGAGGAGAGTCATTAATGTCAGATGTCATAGTACGGATATATTCCTAGTTAGCATCAGCAACTCTTCAGCAGTGTTGCAAAACTTAATTGCACTGTTGTTTCCTTAATCTGTTTCTTTCTGAACCAGATTTGATAATGCAACTAACCTCATAGTCCATTTGACATTAATATTCTGCATGCACAAGGAATAGAAGTAGTGCGTATTAGTGAAGACCATAGTATTGTGATTTTCCAACAGCAGAATAAGAACGGATTTGAAGGAGAGAAAATATTTCCTGACTCCTAGTGCTTTAGCTTCAGGCTGATAAATAGCATGGTTTGGAATCAATTTCAGCATTGATCTGAAAGATAATCCTCTTCACAACAACCACGTCCAGAGGTTTTTACAGTTAGGTGTGAAAATGAATGGCAGATCCTAAATAAATAATAAAAAAAGAAATAGAAAATGGAATGAGGCCTACAGGGAGAGGGGTAGGTAGTTATTTTTCTGTCACACATGAGCTAATACACTGCAGACATTTATTTGGAAAAAAAAGTGAGCTGTACATGGAAAGAATATTTATTTTCTTAATTGCCAAAACGATGCTCTGAAATTGAAGAATCAATCATGTTTATTGTTATATGTGGGAAATTAAAAATATACAGTATACGGTAATTTAACTTGCAGTGCAAGGAATCCATAGTACACTTCTAATCGATATTCTGTACTTCATGCTAGCTTGGTCATGTAGGGCACCGGGAGGGGAAGAAAAAGCTATGAATGTAGACTCAGCTGTTCAACTTGGAAGGCTTTTATTCAACGAATATGGATTACAGGAGGTACCTGAGAGAATACATGTTAGTGTTTTGAGTTGGAACGTATTTAACACTAAGAATTTCTGTGAGCCAGAAATGAAGAGTTTTAGCTTTCTGGTTAAAGTATGCTAGAAGAAAGAAAAAAATACTTTGCTCTCCTGTCAAAACATAAAAAGCTCGTCCTGTCCCATAGGCTACAGCTAAATGGACTGAAGGCACTCCATTCTACCTAAGCCACCACCATCTTCATTACTTTGTCACATCATCATACTTGGTTGGAACACAAGGGCATTTTTGAGCAAGACTCGAGTGAATTACACTTCTAACAAGCTGAGCAAATGTTTCCCAGTGGTACAGAGTGTGTCCATACTGCAGCCTTTAGATGCTGCCTGAACTTCATCTCACATCATGAATAAGTTAGCTGACATGAGAATTCAGAGACTCATAGTTGTAGTTTTACTCCCTTATCCAAAGTTTCCCAAGTTTTGAAGTACTATGTCTCTGCATACAAACAATTTCTTTCAGACCCAGCAAATACAATAGAAATATATCTGGTCAGGACAGTTCATTACAGTCGGTATATCTTTGCTATATATTATGACATCTTCTTGCTAGCATCATTTAAAGCATTTTTAAAATGAGAAGTGGTGATGTTTAAAATGGCATGCAGATATCTGAGTTTGTCCATCACCCAAAATGAATTGGGTCTTGTATCTGATACTACATCAGCATTCTGCCAGCATGAGTAGTCAGTACTCTACTGATTGTACTGACCTTCACACGTCAGGCTCTCCTGCTTTCCTGCACATAGCTTCCAGACTGGCTTGAGATTCTTGCTATGACATTTTGTTTTATCAGGTTTTCAAGAACTTTTCAGGTCTTCCACATTCTAAAATATTTTTTTCCACATGATCCAGCTTATTTTCAGTACTGGAAAACATCTTACCTGTATGAAAAATCCCAGTCTCCATGAAATGAGTGGGAATTTTGCCACAGACAGAGTAATGGCTGTGATTTCACTACCTTTTCTACCTTCAATGAGGGTTCACTAAGGCATAGAGACAGGACAAAAGCAGGCAAGTTTTTCTGATGCGGGTTTCAGTGATTTATTTCAATTTCAGAGAAACCGCAAAGCTTGTAGTAGTTGAAGAAGCTGGAAACTGATGTAGTTCCTGAGATATGCTTCCATAAAACCAAGTATGGGGGATATGAACTAGATAATTACATGCATTGTTTGTAGCATAAAAATTATTTCTACTCAGTATTTTTGTTAATTGCAAGACACTTTGCAAAATTTGAAGAGGAAGTAAAGTTTGTAAGAACATTACTGAGAGTGAACTCTGTCTTTTTTGAAGTAATACTGGAATATATTAAACATTTGAATTGTGTAGAATTTGGAGAATAAATAATCCAAGATAAACCCTGAAGGATTTTCAAGTAGCAAGAAAACAATTCTATCCTTGGAATTTTGCCACAACAGTAATCCTGGAAATTTGATTCTCACAAGTTGCTATGGATTTTTTTCATCTGTCAGGACCTAAGTTTCATAGCTTCCAGTGGCAGTGTGTTTGCTCTTCCCACTTTGGAATATTAGATTTTTAAAATATCCAAATAATTTTCCTCGAGGTTTATTTGGTATAGAATTTGGTATAGAATATATATCTGCAAATGTAGGGTCATTACATTTGTTTGTAAGCAAGAACTGGTTGTCATTTGCATTCCTTACACGTGAAATTTGATAATAAGCTGGTTTTTGATAGTGGTCTGTGAAGCAGGCAGTTGTTTTCTGTGAGCATATGTGAGTACATTTATTGTGTATTAATTCATACTTTTGATTCCTGTTGGAAAGTCCTGACTTATGTTGGTGATTGAAGTACTAAGAAAGTGCCAATTTTTACTAGTCCCACACCAGCCTCTGTGCAAACAAAACAAAATGCACATTGCCACAAATAAAATTATCTCACTTCACTAGTTACTTTCAAGGTGAGGTATACTGAAAACAAGTTTATTGTTACAAATATTAATTGATAGGAAGCTATTGTGCTTTTGATTTTCACTTCACTTAACTATAAGAGTGAAGAAGCACACAGAGGGGAAGCAGAGATAATTGTAGTTTAAATCATCAAGGTGTAGTGCTGGCAAAAACCCCCATTTTATTGTCTACTTCTGCCTCTGCTTGGATGATGATACTGGCTTCTAAATGCTGATGCAAGTCTGGATTAATATTACTGCTTCTCTTGATTTAATTAGTCATGTGAACCTTCCATTTCATTAATGGATTTTATTGACTGAATCGATACAAATTATATTAGTGCTTCAAGGCATGAATATCAGTTTTGGTAGGCCTTTTGCTAACAGTTGAACTTTAGGACCTATATGTAGGAAATTCTTGTACTTTTTCAGATTTTTAGAAACTTTTATTTGCATCTGTGAAGGAAATTATTTTATTATTCCAGAAGTACTTTCTCCAAAGGGAGCTGTTTCTGACTGTAATACCCTCACCCTGCTATTTTTGAAAAAAAAAATCCTTTNCATCTAATTAAGTTTGTCTGCATTTTAATCATGTTTTGAAGAGAGTTTAAAAGAGAGGTGGTACGGTGGAATGAAAACATAACTAAGGAAATAGGAATAATAAAAACTATTAAAAATGAGATTTAAAAAGTGCCGTACAAGGTCATTAGCTTGGAAGTACAATGAAAAACACTTCTCAGTGTATTTTCGTGGACATTAATGTTGCATTGTTGATCCATTTGAACCTTTGCCAGTTGCTTGGTGAAGATCTTGGTGAGTGACAGTGAACAATGGAGATGAAATTAAAGTCAAATTTAGACATGAATATTTAATGAAGACAGCATAACATAGGACTGGAATAGTGATTTAAAGCAGAACAATTTGTGAGTGGTGAGAAGTTTCTCACCTAAATGAAAATTACTGGACACCTTTGTCCCTGATTCACAGTACCTCTGATGGATTTCAAGGAGAGCTAACATTAAATAGGGTGGCTAGTCAAGACAATATCTCTGTGACCTTTCCCCTGCCACCTAACACTCTGTCATCAGCTGTTTTCTGAATATACCTTCAAGCGCAGTGGGTCTTCCAGCTTTTCTGGGAGGAAGATTTGTATTCCCTCTCTCCATGTCTAACAAGCCACCCAGGTGTCAGAGATATCTCCTGTAAAGACCATATAGATGTACATGAGGTCAGACTGGATGACTTCTGGGGGTCTCTTCCAGTCTAATTTGTTATATGGTTAAAAGAATTGAGCTTTCATGGCAGCTTATTTGGGCACTTTTCGCAGATGTGTAGCAGCCCAAACTATTTCCTCCATAGGTCGGAGCCTGGTGCTAACAATGCCAAGGTTGTGCATTTGATCCCCATATGGGCCATTCACTTGAGAGTGGGACTTGATTATCCTTGTGGTCCCTTCCAACTCAGAGCAGTGTTCTGTGAGTCTGTATGGCAGTATGGTGGCTGTTACAGTCTTACTTCTGTGACTTATGACTCACTTGGATAAAAAGGACAATTCCCATTTATAAAATGTTGGAAGAAAGGAAGATATGGCCTATAACAAATTCTTAAAAAACTATTTTATTTGCTATGTTTATTAATTTTCTCAAGTCAGCTGCGTCACCAGCCAGCTGATGGCTGCTTGAATAAGCTCACAGACTCCTTACCTATGGTCTGCTGCATTTGGTCCAGAGGAGATACAAAAAACTTCTTGGATAAGTTCAGGAATAGCTGTCCAGTTCCTTTTGCATATTGCTAGATCAGAGTTGGCAGCTGCTGCTGTATTGTAAAAACAAGTACTGCTGCTGCTCTAAAGGGACCTGCTGAGGAATTGCAACACCAGGGCTCAGCCCACCTGCCTGCGAAATTAAACCAATTTACAGGTTACCGGGACAGCAGTATAACATTTGGCAATACTAAAAAAATAAATGTGATAATCTGAAAATATTTTAATGCATGTTCTCTATATGGAGTAGATATTTTGGATTTACATATGTTAAGTGAAAATTCTGTCTTCACAGGTTTATTAACAAACAACATGCACTTGGTGCTACTTGGAAATAACATTGATTTTTCCTGTATTGGCAGCTGGCCTCCTGGACAGGATTCACAGCTTATGAATATAGCAAAATTGATTTTGGAGTTCATATGGCTTACTATTTTATTACAAGAGAGTAAGCAACCGTGGATATTTCTGTAAAAAAATAAAAAGTTCAATGCAACTGATAAAACTATTCAGATCTTAGGACTGCAGCTCTAAACAGATGCTCAGAGCTTTTTCATTTAGACCTAATAAACTTAAAAAGACCCAATAACATATTGTTTGACTTGCAGCATTGCCTTCTCCTGTTACCTAATACCAAATCTAGAGCAAAGGAATGCACCTGATGCTGCTCTGATTCTTGTTGTTATATATAATACTCTCTTTCTATTAACTGAAAATAATTTTCAGAAGAGCAATTTATTCAAAGTAGGAGACAATGGTGAAAAGAGTAATTTTCCTCTAACATATATGTGATTTTTAAATGAAGTTTAATAAATCCTTAACCACATATATGTGATTTTTAAATGAAGTTTAATAAATCCTTAACCATTCTACCATTAATGTTCCAGAAAAAAATCATGTGATTAGTCTATGTAAATACCTCTGCATAGCTATTTGCAATGAGAGAACTCCATTTATTTCCTTAGATCTTACTAAGGTATCATGTTGCAGAATTTTGTGAGCTTTTTTCTTTCACCCAATACTTATCTCTTCCTACCCTCTTCTGAATAGACTGCATGGTAAGAGAGAACTCTGTAGCATTCCAGTTTCTTACATATTGCAGGTTTCCTTTAAAACTGTGTATTTGCATTGAATCTCTCAGGTAAAATCAGGAGCTCACAAAGCCATAAACGCCTTTCTCTGGCCAAGCAAGTCTACTCTGAACATAAAAGAAAGTAAAAAGGCAGTGTGTATTAGTATTACAGTCAGTTTGCCTGTTCTGATTCTGAGATCAAAGACACAAAGTTTTACTTTTGATGTTACACATGTTTTGTAATTTCATGACACTGAAGATAAAATGTTCTGAGCTCCCCAAGAGGAAAGAAATTATTCCCCTGGATCTTCTCAAGTGGAAAATATAAACTTAAGGAAAAGTAGCTACATGTTAGTAAAGGAAATATTGCATCAGTTTCACTTTTTCAAAATCTAGTACTTTAGGGTTGGGTCTACTGATATACATCTTACAAATTTTTTTAATATTATTTTTGTTTTCTTTTCATTTTTATGGTGAAAGCAGTATAATTAACTTCTTTTATATCCACTTTCCTGGTTTTATTTGTAGTACAATATCGGTTTCTTTAAAAAAAAAGCCAAACAAAACAAAAACACAAACAAAACCACAACAACAAANCAACTCAGACAATTTTTTTGTGTGTGTGTTCTACTGTTCTGCATACACAAGTAAAAGGTGCTTGTAATGGTTACTCGGAAAACTAGCATAGGAACTTTTGAAAACTGAAATGACCTACATGAAAAGAAACAATTAAAGCAAGTAGAAAAGAAGAATATTGTATTTGTAAATATTAAGAAGTTTGTCTTCTGACACATTCTTGGCTGAATATGTTCATATAAAGTCAAGCAATTGTGTAATTGTAAGATTAAAATCCAAGCATAAAAAAAGATATTAGAAAGCTCTTTAGAATTTTTTCAAGAAGGAAAAGGTGTCAGCTGCTATGAAATTTCTCATTAGTTGGGGAGTGTTGGAAACCCATCTGCTCTCGCAATATCTGAGCTCGTGTTACTGAATTTGAGGCAATTGTATAATTGTTCTATTATATTGTGTTCTTCTGCCCTGTGGGCATTCAATTTTGTCAGGAGTTTCTTGGTTTTCACATGTGCTTCACAATCCTCTGGACCTAGATAATGAGGTGAGGTGGTGGAGTGGTCTAGCATCACGTATCATGCCACAGGTAGTCAAAGAACAGCTTCTGCTGACTTCAATTGCAGCTGTTTTCCTCATGATTGACCCATACTGGCACTGAATTAACAGCTTAAATAAAATTTTACATGAATTCACAACACGCTCCACTTCACCCTCCTCGTTCTCTGTCCCACTTGCATTTGGCGTGTAATGTGTCAGACTTCGCACAGTTCACTAAATTTGAAAGACTTTGGGTCATATGTTCATTAATTGTGGTTTTCTCTCTGGAACTCATACTGTAATTAGAAATCTACTTAATGTGATGTTAACTATTAAAGTCAAGCCATCTGATCACGTCAGCCTTGTTATAAAATTGTACAATCCTAAACTATGCATGCAGAACACTCAAAATTCCTGTTAAGGTAATTTAATTAAAGTTTAATTTGTGCTTATAACAGGTTCTAGTGCCTGAAAGCTAAAAGCACAGTTTACATTTAAAATATTTAAAAGTTAAAAGTGTTTCATTTTACTACTAGAAAGAAACCAAGATTACATTATATGGAACTAGATAATGTTTTTTATATAATTTAGGAAATGCAAAAATAAGGTAGACAAAGTAATTTTTAGATGCTTATATTTGCAGCAGTATTGAAGAACAGACTGTTCTCCTTTGTGTTTAAGCATGGTGTAGAGAAAAACTTTTTTAATGATTGAAAGTCAGGTGTTTTGGGCCCTTTTCTTGGCTGGGATACTGACTTCTGTTTTGTAGTTTATCTAATTCCTCCGTGCTTCTGCATCAGTAAAACAGGCAAACCTACATTTAATTAGAGAGTGCAAAATGCTTTGGCATAATTTCTGATCTCAACAGAGAACTGTTGAGAACTATGCTGGAAAGTCTACTGAAGATATATTCAATATTGGAAGTCTGGCCATTTCAATTATATACCTAGGTGACGTATGTCTTTGAACATCAGACTTGACTTCTGAATTCAAAAAGCTTTTAAAATCTCTACTTAAACTTATATTTAATATGTACTTCATACACAGAAATAATATGAGATGCTAGATATATAAATAAGCCTTGGCAGGAAAAGCTGAACATTTTGAGGAGCAGCATTTGAAGCATGTAACTATATCTTAATGAATACATGCTAATCTCTTTCATCCCACAGTAGAAACTTCTTTCATATAAAACCTCTTCCTTACAAGCAGTAGGGAATATTTTTTAAATAAAACTTTTCACAACATTGAAAAGTTACGTTTTAAGGTCAAATATATAGAAGTACCAAACTGCTACTCCTTCATGTAAGAAAACCTCGGTGCAGAGTGTACATGGAATGAAAAACTGTTAAAAAATATACTTCCCACAACAGTAGATGATGATGTGGACATAAGGAATTAGGTGTCCTTTTGTGTTGAAATGATAATTTCTTCATTATTACACCCATTTTGCAACACCTTTGGCAATTTGTTTGTTGTATTTTATTGTATTTGATTTCCCTGATCCTTGTTGGTAGATAAAGTGTTTATCTTGGAGACTTGCTTTAGTATTTCTTCTTACAATTCTTAAACCTGAGGGATTTTAATTGATTTGCATTAACTTCATATGCTTTTGCATTAAAAATTTGAACATTTTAAACTTAATAAGTGTTTCTTTTAGTGTTGTCATACAGCACTTCCAGTGACCTGCCCTTTCATTTCAGTGTGTTTTCAGTGTAATCCTGCAATGTTTCTTCAGGTCCCTATTTGGTTTTTTTATAGAAGAGTTTCAGGATCAAACCTGAGAGCTTCTTTGGAAAACTTTTCTTTTTAAAGCATCTAAAACAAAGAGAAAAACTTTATTTTTATCTTGATTTGGACAAAAGAAGCATAGACAGAAATTAAGAGTGGAAAGACTGTCAGCAAGACCAGCAAATGCTTTGAAAATTGATTTTGTATGCATGGTCTTTAAATTTTCCATATGGTATTTTCCCAGTACATAGAATGGACATTACACCTCATCCTGTCACTGGCACCACCAAAAATAGCCAGGCACCATTCTCTTGATATCCACCTTTGAGATATTTGTATGTATTGATGAGATCTCCTCTCAGTCTTCTATTTTGTAGACCAGGCTCCTGCAGTCTCTCATAAAAGGAGAACATTTTGCACAAGATGTCACTAACCTTTGAAAAGTTGAATAGAATACCTTTCTTTCTTGTATTGATTGTCTTACAGAAGGTTTAAAATAACTGTATTGAAGAAAAAAAAAATTTTATATAATAGGCCACATTTCTTGCTAGTTTTGATATTCAGGAATCTTGTAGCACCTTTTCAAGTGGAAGCATTTTTTTGTTGCCAGTATTTAAAATATGTCGTTTTAATATTTTTAGCAGTTTGAGTAACAGTGAGCTCCCTTAAAAGAGATACTTTGCATCATTATGGCAGACTCTTAAATAAGAATGTATTGGCCATATGGACGTCCTCAAGGCAAAGTAATTTGAACAGGCTTTCTTGAAGTTGGATAAGGTAATGTCTACTTGATGTGATATGCTGTGTTGTAGCCCTGATTTCATGCCTGGGATGTTTTGGTTTGTGAAATTTTTTCCCAGGCTATGTGCTGTAAACAAGAAGAGATGTTTTCTTAACTATATCTTTGTATTCATTTTTTTTTTAGAGGAAAGACTTCTTGATGGCCCTCTAGCTTAACCAATGTGGTTTAAGAGGTGTTAACTTTGCCCTCCAATCATATTGGTCTCTGTAAATGGTATATAAAGAAATCATGTTTTGAATGAATTGCTCTAGCCTTCTGAGAAATACATGGAGTCAATGTGACTTATTGCATGTCCCCTACAGGGACACCTATGTAGTACTGTTCCTTTATGTATATAAAAGCTGACTTTACTCTTTAAAGAGAAAGATGTCACATTTCAGAATGAATTACCAAGGAGTTTCCATTCTGATTAAAAGAGGGCAATTCTTCCACCTCAGAAAAAACTGCATAATTACAAAACTAGGGGTAAAAGACTCTAAAGAGCACAAGGAGTCAGATGAAGATATAAAACAGGTAACACACTGCATATTAATTGCATTATATTGATTTCACGGCATCCACAGCTTTGAGAGAATAAAGTAAAACTGAAGAAAACACCAAGGAAGCATGCAAAATTTATACAAGCTTTTTCAAAAAAGATGCATGTGGGACCAAAGTAGCTAAATTAAAATAGTCTAGGAGAGAGTTGAGCACATAAAAATCTCAAAAGTTAATTATGCTTTTTCTGGAGCAGTAGCCTGAAACTAAGAAATGAATGTTTAGGTGAGTTATTAAGAGTAGATGCTTAATAGCTGAGGAGTAAAATAGCTTACTGAAAGTCATGGTTCTACTCTATAACTGTAGGTACTTAAGAACAGGTTAGGAGGAGATAGTATTTGACATGTATTGCTGATCCATGACCTGATCCAGAGCTTATTGCAGTCATCTTCTCAGAAACTGGATTAAATGTGCAGTGCATCAGAGCACTTGTAGTACTTCTTTTCACTATGACTAAATAATACAGATATGGGATTCTTAAGATTTTGTTTATTTAATCTTCTGTAATTTAGATGTAAAATAGAAAACCAGGCAAATATTGCTTAACAGAACAACATAGGCCTGAGCCTCATGCAAGTCAAATGCATCCCAATTCAATACCAGCATAAATTCTTATCTAAATTGGACCTCTATTTTGTCCACTTTAAAATTTCATCTCTCTTACTATATCTGCTATCAGCTCATTCTGTAATATGTTAGATGTTTAGAAACATTTGGCATCCAGCACATCTTTAGATATATGTATTTAACAGGAATTCCTTTCCCTAATTTTAAAAAGTATTCCTTTTAATGATAGTCAGAAACTATAACTTGCATGCTAAGACATATGTAGATAGATATATAAAGTCAAGGAATTTTGAATCACATCAGAATCACCCTACCACAATAATTGCTGATATATACCATTATCAACTCATTTCATTTAGGTCTCTGACTCATATAATGAAATCCCTCACCTCCCAACCCCCTGCAGAGCAATGGTTATTGTCATTTGGGTGACACGATGGCCTAGGATCAAACAAAAAAGCCAGGATAGAAGTGAAATGAGAGCATCTGCTCAGGAAAATTCACTAACACCCTCATGTTTTTGTATTACTTCAGTTCTGCAAGTTGCTCATCTGTCATGGCTGTTTCCTGTACACACCATACAAGGAATAACTTGGGCTGAATTAATTAATATTGTAATGAATGGCACTCAAATGTGCCATTCATGTAAAATGGTTTTGGATCAGAGTTGCCAGTGGAAAAGCTCCTAGACTATCAATTGCCCTCCGCCAAAATGTTTTACAGCAGGCAGTGCTTTCATGGGAGGAGCTACACAAAAATTGTCTGTGGCCTGAGCTAAGGGATTTACCATATATCAACTGAAGTTGCAATGAAGACCTTAACCCACTTCCAAAGACACTGCAGTTAACCTGCCCAACTTACACTGAAGTACATTTGCATTCTGAGTCATAACTATGTGATGACACTTAAGAAGCTTTTGATGCCTTCTTGAAGAGGTCTTCTAGGAATGAGGGGAATGAGGATGGGGAAAGGGCAAGGAAGTGTGGCTATGTTAGTTGATAGTTGAAATTCAGATGCAATCTCAGCCCACACCATGGAACTTGCTCTTTCCTAGTTCTTTTATGTGTGTTGGATTTGGGGGAATTTGGTTTGGTTTTTTTTTTTTCTGTGATATAGCAAATCTATGGCCACTGTCTTGAGATTCAGAAGAAAGATACTGTTTAATTCTACCACGGTTGTGGTATCTTTTGTTATATTTTGTGCTGGTAGTTTTCACAGACTGCATTCCACTGGGTATGCAGTGGAGTGCGTAATATCCACCTTCTGTTTGATTTTTGTCCTCAGCAAGTAAAGATTTAATGTTTTCTGATCTGTACATCCCAAGATTTCCCTAAACTTTAGGAATTTTATGTTATGGTATTTCTACTCCTCTTTTGGGATTAGTTTGAAAATCAATTAACTTGAAAGTTACTGAAGGGCAGAAAGGGCAAAAATTTTAGTCAGTTTACCTCAGAAACCAAACTAAACCCACATTTTTACATGTACTTGAATTATTCTTTGATATTCTCAGTGCCTCATTTATCTTCCTAATTTGGATTTTCTAGTTAATATCACCAAAAAAAAGATACCCGTTGTTGCATTGGCCAATACTAGTTTTGTTATTTTTTAACATGTATACAATCTGGAAAAAAAAAAAAAAAAAAGACAGCTATTTTTTGCTGTGTGATAGTGAATATATTAAATCTGTAGCTCCAGAACAGCTCTATTCTTGAATATTGTACAAAATACCTAAATCAACCAATCAGAGAGCAGTAGTAAAACATCTTTGTGTCATATCCTGTGATAAAAAGTCTACATTTAGTGTGTAAAAACTTTGTGTGAACTGCTGAAGTTCAGAAAATGTTAACTTTCTAAGTGAAGTAGATTTCTCTTTATACGATAAACAGCAGCCCTGTTCTGCTGGAATAATGGAGGCTTCTTTCGTACAACTTATGTAGGCTTCTTTCTTTCATTTTAACTTTTCAACCACTTGTGGATGCACCTGGAAATCAGAACTCCATGTGCAGGAAAGAAACATTTTTAACAAGTTAAGGAAAAAGGTAAATCTAGAAGAACATTACCCGATTCACACAAAGGGGATCAATCTGGTCACCTAAAGCTCCAGAATGAAGAGATGATCAATGTGAAAATAGAGGAAGGTAAAAATCATCCTTCTTAAGATCCGTGAACAGAACTGCTCTCTACTCAGTCAGGCAGTGAAGTATCAAACTGTAACATTTTTGAGGTTCTTTTGGTTTCCTTTACTAATTTAAGAAGATTGTTTGCATAATGAACTCGTGTTTTGGCTAAAAATGGAATTTTTTTCACAGTGTTCATAGAGCCCTCACATGCAGTCAGGGATATTGTTGAAGAATGGCTTCCCTGTAGAGAGGGAGACAATAAATAGAATTGAGTGACAAGGAATTGCTGAACCAGCATATTAATCTTTGAAATAATTGTTGAAGCTGGCAAGGAAATTTGTGCTTTGTGAAGTCCAGACTTTCCTCTTAGACTGCAAATGATATAGAGGATATAAAGCAAAACAAAACACACACACAAAGAAATAGAAAGCCAAACATGTCAACCTTCAATTATGTAGTAAGAAAAAGAAATATGTTCAGAGTTCTGTGATGACTGAGCTATGTTCATTTATGACATGGTTGATGTGTTTGAGTGGAAGGGGGTTGGAGGACAAAGCTATTGGCTTTTGACTGTTGGATTGGTTCAATTACTGCAGATGGAATTCAAAAAAAGGATGCACTTTTACTGCATCTAGGTTGGTAAGTGCGAGAGTGAAGTAATTGAACTAAGAGTAATTTCAGATACTGAATGATGTCATGTGAAAAAGACACCAAGTATCGCATTGAGATCCCTTATTTAGTCCTTCATACTTCTCCCTTCAGACTTTCAAAGAATGCAGAAAATCAAATTCTGCTTTCCTAGTACACAAGGATTTCATGCTGCTGAAACATGGTATTACTTGATATGAAGTGCAAAGCCATTGATTTCAGTAGAAGTTCTCTTCCTGTGCTTAATTATCTGCTATATTTGTACTGCCCTCAGTGGTTCTCTTTATGACATTACCCAAACACACCTTTATGGAGAAGACAAGAGCTAACACCATTGACAGTTTACTTTCATCTATTCAAGAAGCTGATTTTGTTTCATAGAATTTTTTTTTTCAAAGGGAGTAAGTATCATATTTTATTCTGAATGATAGCAAGAAGGCTAATTTTGGCACTAAAGGAAGAGAATTGGATATCATTAGCTAGAATAATGCACATTGCATGCCCTCATTATACCTATGATAACTTTTTCTAAATGAATTCCCAGAGATTCGGCTTTGTTGTAATATTACTTCAGAGTAACTTGAATCCATTCTACCTAGCAATTGCTCACATCTTTTTTAAAAAGTAAGTTATTTTGTGTCCTAGTATGTAATCTTTGGAATGACATGCTTTCTACTAGTGTAGTTTGTGTCCTTAAGATTTTCTGGGAGTCCTCCAAATAACTTGCTTAGGACCATGACTGACAGGTCTGTGAATCTATGGTTATTGAGGACAGCTTGACCAGATGTCACTTCATTCAAATGCTGGCAGTCATGCAAGTATTCATTTTTCACTACCAGTAAGTTCACGTTTCTCTTATAACAACTGGACCTTAAGTGAAGTCCTTTTTGGATCACTGCACAGCTTGAACAGTAGATTATCCTTTTGGTAAACAGCTGGTAAAATAGAAGGTATATTTTTGCCTCAAAAATGGTCTCTAGAATGTAAACATCCAAATTACAAGGTAGTACACAAGGAAGAGCTGCTGTTCCTGGAGCTGGAATAAATCATAGCTCAGAGTGAAGGGATGTAATTATAAAAAAACTTGATTTATTTGTTCGTCTGCTAAGGAATTAGCCTTGTGACATGTTTCTGTAGATCTTCCAAGTGACATAGTCAAACATCCAGTGGTAAAAATTTATATTGCTGTTGTGGTTTAATCCCAGCTGGCAGCTATCCCACACAGTTGCTCATTCACTCTCCTTCCATGGTGGGATGAGGGAAAGGATCAGAAGATTATAAGTGAGAGAAGTTGTGTGTTGAGCTAAAGACAGTTAATAGGTAAAGCAAAAGCCATGTACGCAAACAAAGCAAAACAAGGAATTAATTCCCTGCTTCCCTTGGGCAGGCAGGTGTTTAGACACCTCCTGGATAGCAGGACCCCTACTATTACACACAACAGTGTGTGAAGTGTTTGTCTTGGGAAGACAAACATCATCACTCTAAACAACCCCCCTCAGTATTTTAGCTATTACTACTTGAAAATTACATTAATTGTTTCAATTAGACAGAAATCTGCCTACTGACCATACCAATACATTTAATTTCAGCTATTGATATGGTTTGCATTACAGCACTTGAAGGGTAACTGGTTGACTGAAGTGAGTTAGTGAGCAACTTAGTGCTGTAAAAGAAATCCAAAGTAGTATTAAAGCAGATGTCTAGATATTTGAATTACTGTATTAAGTACAGTTTGAGTTCTTGCATTAAAAGCCAGTGTTGTTCCTCAAATAATTTCTTTTTGTGTTTGTTAACATGAAAGACTGAACTGTTCACCATAATGTATAAGACTTTGTAAAACTGTCATATAAATTGTAGTTCCACATAAAGTAAATTTCAGGAAAGTAGGGATGCAACATTGGTAATTCATAATTTGACTGATATTTGAACTATGATGTGATCTTATGATTAAATAGCTTATCTAGCCTGTAAATTTGACACATAAGTAGATGCAGCAAAAAATGCATGTGACCTTAATTACAGCATTTCCTGTGTGAATGCTTAACTATACATCCTTAATGTTTCAGGCATGCCTCATCTATAGGTTCAGGAAGGGCTCTGCTGGTCTACTTATCCACTGGGATGTATATGCCAGCAGTATGCTTGACTGTAGTTTCAAGTGATTTAGGTAGAGGCAGAACCAAGGGAGTCAGACAAGTAACATAGAAATATAGATTTTTTTTCAGTCTGTAAACAAAGTGCAGACAGATTCTGTGGTTACCTTTAGAGCTAGTTAGGGTTTCCCCTGTGATAAGAATAAAAAACATCAATGGGAACACACTTCTGGCTCACAGGTGCATTAGCTGTGGACCTTTCCAGGTGCATCAGACTGTTGTCCATTCCCACTTGCCTTAGAAAGCAGATGGCCATCCTCAGCTCCTGCACAGGTGTATTCTGCTGTTGGCCTAAAGAGTGAGATGTCTTTCTTAAGCATGAGTGTTTTAGATGTTGCTCTGCCTGACTTGACTTAATTACTGGATCAGCTTAAGTTGCATTCTCTGAGAAATATAGCTTGCATTTTTCTTGACAAAGGGAAATGAAATGACCTAATGATAAGTGATAATGATAAGGCAGTCACTAGGGAAGAGTCATCACTCTGGGTCCTGAGACACATTAGAAAGAGTAAATGGTAATGTGGAGAGCCATTTAAAATGCATACACTCTTATACCAGTATAGGACCATTAGGGATCATCAGGTTTGATCTGTTGAGCAGAGGTCAAAGAATGTTGCTTATTAGTTTCTGGTTTGTGACCCAGACTTCTGCCTGGACTCTCTTCAAGAGCCTCTTGAATCTCTTCAAGAAAGATGTCTGGTCATCCTTAAGGAGCTTCAAATCATGGAGCATCCCTTCTGTACCTGGGTAAATTATTTCAATAGTTACTTGTCCTCAGCAGAAAAATACTTATATATATGTAATTATGTTCTAGTCTCCATTTATTGACAGTTGCATCATTTTTGACCTCTTAATGGTTAGAAAAAAGCAAAAGACCACAGACTGCACTTTTTTTGTCTAATTAAAATAGAGTTCATTTCTAATTTTTAGTCATTCTCAGAGCTCATTCTCTTCAGCTTTTTCAGTATCCTTTTGAGAGGAATGACACCAGAAAAAAAATGACAGCATTCCAGCATTGATCTTTCTTGATTCATGCAGTACATTTATAAAGTGGAAATAGAGGGAATTGTATTCACCTGCTTACACATTCAAGATGGAAATATAATTTTGGCTCATTGGCAGGCTGGATTGAAACTGAACAGCTACTCAGAGCTGCAGTTAACTGAATGGTATTTTGTCTTCAGTTTCTTATGTTGTACTAAATGGACCTCTAACAAAGAGTACTTTGGGGTATGATGATTCCTGAGTTAAACCCATCAGTTAAACAGTTTTATATATTGTATAAAATTGTAGTTTTCCTTTGAATGCTTTGTATTCATAAGATAGATTTAGGGACTATAAATGCATTTCCATAATAGTGTGTTAAAAATGGCAAATGAAGTACAAACTGACAGTGCTTAGATTCTCCTGTGCTTATTTTCAAAATCTTCTAGCAATATTACTCGTTTTAAAACTCTCTTCTGTTAACGATTAAGAATTCTTCCTAAGGATTCAAAAAACATTAGAGCTCTCATACTATTATTTTTTTTTCCTTTTTACTATTTCCGAGTCTCAGTAAAACACTTGTTTCATTCCTTTTTTTATAAACCTTCTTCAAAGTCTAGCAAAAATATCTTTAAGACCTAATATACTGTACATCTTTTTAACAGTCCTGATGCAGCAGGCTTCAAATAATAGATCTAATTTTTCTTTTGCTTTGGTGAAAATATCTTGAGCTCTGTGGTTTCACATTTCTGCACGTCTCTGAATTTTAATGCATTCCAAAGTTTTGTAAAATAGAGATCTACTAGTTTCATGTATAAACAACATCATGTAATTATTCCCTGATGAAATCCTGAAAGTTTCTTCGTTGTTTTATATAACTGTATTTTATTTCTAGATAGTAATATTTAATTTGACCCTATAATATTTATGGTGGTGAGGGCTGCAGGTTTTTAGATGTGTGTTATTCAAAACAATGTCATTTTGCTATGCAGTAATGATCAAACACTAATTTGCACTACTTGTGGAACATTAACCTTAGCAACTTTTATCAGAATCAGTTTCTTTCAAGCTTCATCTAAAGAGTGATCAAACCATAACATACAAAGCTGATAAATTTGTCCTCAAGAATACTAAATTTTTGGTCTTTTCTTGGAAACTCACATTCCCCATGCCTGCTCCCCACATCAGCTGTAGGAACCAGGAAAAAAGATGTGCAACTGAGAGGATGAATTCAACTATTAATAAAAGTAATAGTAAGAAAAGACAAAACACATTTATCTGCCTTTTTGTAATTTCCTCTTACGATAAGAGAGCTAAGATCATAGATCCGTTTTAGGTGTCTTTAATCTAGCAGCTCGGCTACCATCCTTTTCCCTGCAGTATTGGGAAAGGTAAATTATCCATAAAATAATGAATAGTAGAGCAGAAACTTGGGTGTGAAAAGTAACCTAGCCATTTTCTTTCCCCTTGAAATCAATTACAGATCGAAGGGGTAAATAGTGCTATTTTAACAGGATTACATCTGAAATGTTATTGGTTGTCTTCTGTTTTCCCATGTTATTTCTAGGTTTTTGTTATAAAAACTGACATTCAGAAATTTACATCTCAGAAGCATCAAGGTACAGGTTATATCAGTGTGGTTTTTACTTACACCTGATTTGTCTAACTCTCTGCTGATTTTCCTTTTAATACTCTATGTAGGAAAAAAAAGTATAAACAAAAACTGCACTGTAGGCCGAAGATGCACTTTTAAGTAATTGGATGTTGCATTAAAGTGTCCCTGGGTTTCTTTTTTAGTGATGCTTCTGCTTAGAATTGAGCCAATCTGTCTTCATATTTCCTCTTCTCTACCATTATAATTGATCTGGCAGTTTGCCACACTTAGACCCAGACAGTAATCACTTGGCATAGAGGATATTCTGCCTCCCTAATTTGACTGACAGAATAAATCCTGTTTTTAAACTGCTGTCATGTGGTTTTTATCAGTAAATAACACACATTTTACTATGGCATGGGTACATTGAGATAGACAGCTATGTCTTTTTAATGTGCCTACCCAGCAGCAGAGGAGGAGTCATGAATAGCAATCATATTTTCATCAGTTCTGCTGTAAGAGTGCAAACCTTGAAAGTGATTCTTAGGAAAAAATAAATACCCTAAAGCTGGAAAACCTCTGTTAAGTTTGCATTTAGTGGAAGCTCTGTGTGTGTTACAGCATCTAACAAACTGAGGGAAATGGGCTTTACAGCCCATGTATTAATAGTAGTGGTAAATAGTGTGCTCTGCTCAAGTCGCACACACCCATTTGTAATTTGCCTGGGAGAGAACAAACTATTTGGATGGCATGTGTACTGTTTCCAGTTATCTTCAAAGAAATAATTATTTTAGTAATGAATAATCTGCTATCAACAAATATCAAAGCCCCCAGTGCAAACAATGTTGTGCTAAGTGGAGTCACTAAATGCACAAAGATCTTCTGGAAGTTAACACTGGACCTTGTCAGCATAGTTTGGGAATTAGAACTGCAAAAACACAAACAAAGGCAAAACAGCTGTTACAGGATTGCATGTGAAACCATCTTATCAGTTTTGTTTAAACTGAATCTTATCCATTTTGTTTAAAACAAACATTAATGAGTAATTTCAGTAGCAGAAATAAGTATGTTCCAAAAAACAGTGCATCACCAAAATGCATACATTTTTTGCTGGATGTGAAAGATTTGGGCTTGCTCAGAGTAAGATAGGAAATAAATCCCATAATTCAAGGAATTTTTAAAAAAGCCTTCTGAACCTATTGGAGTCAGAAAGAACTTCTGACTTTGTTGGATTTTTGTCATAGTGCCTTAAAACTAGTTTTGCATCAGACCTACAGTTTTCAACCTAAATGCCACACTTAAATTTAGGTTTAAATTTACATCATGTTTATCAGTGAAGACTGGGCCCAGCAGTTTTTTAAGAAAAGTTTCTTTGTGTTGCAGACTTGCAGACTGATCTCTCTCACAGTTGTCCCTTCAGTACTCACTGGCCTGCTGAAACAGGGGCTCTGTTGGATGTGTCTGCTGTGGGGCATGACCCATCTCAGAGGTATTCTAGACACCCAGGCAGATTGCCCTGGGAATTTTGAATATCTGAGCAGATAATATGTTCCTCCATTGGATAAAAAATTGCTATAAAATGCTGGACTATGTGCAGGGATAGGGGGAGCAAAGTGAGACACATTCACAGTGATAGTACTGACAAGAAATTGGGATGGTGCATTTCCTCCTTGTTGGATTTTTCTAGGAAATACAGCTTCTTATATACTGAAACGGTATGATCTTGAAAATATTACTTAGTATGGATTTTGAAAAATATTCTCTTTTTCAAGTTTTGGGTCATCACACAGGATAGATACAATGGTATGTGTGGTCAGGCAAATGTCCATGCTAGACAGCCATATTCTCATAAAGAAGGGCACTGTTTCCATAGCAGCAGTGAGTACAGCTGGAAGTCCCTAAGTTTTCTGGGAAACTTTTGTTTCCAACTCTTCCACGATTATTTGTATGGTTGTTTTATATCACAGAAAAGAAATACAGTGAAAGAACTACCAATATAAATAATTCTTAATTTGTTTATGACAAGGTACTCTACTTTGAGTATTGGTAGTAAGCATCTCTACAGTCCTTTTTGTAGTATTGTCCGTAGTTGGCAGCCATGGACAAAAACTTGATCTTTCTCAAAATGAAAAGCTATTAACTAAATAACCTCTCAGTCTGCAATCGTAAAGATGATGTTTTCAGATTTACTCATAAATTTCTGTACAATTTTGAATGAAAACAACCAAATCTAGTTCTCAAGTTTGTTTTATGGAAAAATAGTAAAAGAAGTTGATTTGTCAATCAATTCAATGTTTCTCATCATTTATCGAATCCTTAATATTTAATATTTATTCTGAAAAACTTTATTGCTCTAGGAAAACAGCTTTTCAAAAGTTGCAAGGTTGCTTTTCAGGCATTCAGCTCAGATAAGAGCTGAGAGCATCCTGATGTGAGATTTTCTTGAGTGCCTTCTGTGAAAATGATTCTATTTACTGTACTATGGAAAAAAATATGTTACAGACTATTGTATGTCCTTCTTTGCCCAGAATAAACATAATGTATAGGAAAAATTACAAAAATATCTCAGAAGCTTTTTAGCAAGAGCTGCTCCTCTGGTGTCACATCAAATATGTTTCCCATTGTGAATTATTATAGCAGGTGATATTTTCTTCTTTGGATTAGTGTCTGATGTCATGTCCTGTACAGGAAAGTAAGCTACAAAAGGCATCTAAGCATCTATTTAAAAAAAAAAAAAAACAACCAAAAAACAAAAAACCAAACAAAAACAACCAAAACAAAACCCAACAAAACCAGCAAAGAAAAACCCCACCAAGAAAGAACCATAAACAAACAAAACGAACAAACAAACAAACAAAAGGAAAAAAAAAAAAAAGGAAAAAAAGATAGATAGAAATTAACCAAAACATAGAAATATACAGGAAAAAAGTGTACCTATTTCAAGATGCATTCTACAAAGAATCAAAATCATCAAGTCAAAATCAGCTTTCAATGGAAAACTTGAATAAAGGAAATATACTTTGTTTAGCAGGGTAACTCAAGTGTTTTAGTTTCTTATACTCAGGAAAAATTGACAGTGTAATTGAAAATTACAGTTAAAAGTAATTGACAGTGGAGACAAAAGTGCCCTTTGGTACTGGTAACAGAGTAAACAGATTGTTTTATATACAGTGATACTGTATATAAAACTATGTATTAAAATGCTAGTTTTATATACAGTATCACTGAATGAGCAGCATTTTCTTATTACCAGATTATCAGCACCAGAGGATCTTTCAAAATATCCTTCATAATGTAGGGTAGAAGCATGTCAGTATATTTGATGCATTCTTTTGACAAGAAAATGCTACTTAGCTTGAAAGTGTGGAATTGCTGTTGACCATACAGTCTTTTTTTCTTGATTAAAGTGAGGCCAAAAAGAGTCTGTTTAGAGTACAACATTTCCATCTCCCTCAAATCAAAAGAAAATGCCCTTTATCAGGAAGCTAATGTAATACTGCAAAACAAGTATATTATTCACATTCTAATTCTAAAAATAGCTAATAATAGCATATAAAAAGAAGATGTATTTATTCTTACTTTAAAATAGTTTTCTCCCTAAAATCTGTTAGGTATATTAAAAAAGATATCATGATTCTTCTGTCCTTACCAAGGATGCAAAATTTGTGCTTTTATAGAAAGTGTACATTCCTGAAAAATATACAGAAATAAGTATTCAACAACTTTTTGTTTTAAATAACCTCCCCCTTGATTTTCCTATGATCCACTAGGTTTGAAGTCATAGCTGTCAAAACTGTATATGAACAAGCGGCTGTATCATTTCTCCTGATTGTCTGAACTGCTCCACAGATGGATTAAATATGGGGAGGGGAGAAAATCTCATGGGTGTCTCCAAATGCCTTAAACGCATGACATGACGGAAACCACTTCTTAGCAGAGGGTGCCCTATGTGTTCCACAATAAAGATCAGGTGCTTTCCCTGTTTTCACTCAAGCTTCCCTCTCCATTGAAGCAGCTGAGCTGGTAGTTTCTTAGTTTAATGTAGTTTGTCTGTGAAGCCTTTTTGAAACAACCAGAGAAGCAGATGGGGCGACTTCTGTCATAAATGTTGGGTCTGCAATCCTGGAGCTTTGAGCCATCTGGGCAGAGTGAGGGGAGCTGGGAGTGACCACTTGTGCTGAATGTGTACCCTGTGCCATTAACTCAACCCTTCCATTTTCAAAGGGCTGGAGAGCCTATCCACACACATCCCCCCTCCCATTGCTTGTCAAATAAAAATAGAGGGAAAAAAGGCTTGAGGAGGAGTTGAAAGGGCAAGTGAGGAGGGAGTAAGTGAGGTGCCTCACACAGCTCGAGCAGAGTTCAGGCAAGGCCAGCACACCTCTGAGGGCACGTGGACAGTGGTGCAGCTCCTGCAGCTCTCACACACAGCTCAGTTTGGTCCTTCTCTGTTACCTGCCTCTGGAAACCCTCTTACATGGCCAAGGGCACTGTAATAGGAGCAAAGGCTTTTTAAGACAGGAAGATATATGGTATTCCTAGGACGCATATTCTTTTCTTTTCTGACAAATTTGGACCTGTACTTATTTTAGAATAGTACACCTTGACTGTGCTGCTGCATTGCTGTAATGTTAATCCACTGGTAATACTGATAGGAAATGTATTTCCAGGATTTAAGACATGGCCAATATGTCACTTTACAAAATATGAAGAATATCTCTGGATCTGTTTACTGTGAAATACTGACTTGATCCGTCAGCTATTTAACTAAATGGATTTCTCTTGGAATAGTGCATCTGTTTGGGATGGTGAGAATACAGTAACTTTTTATGGCAAAATTTAGGATATGTCTGAGGGTCAGAAATTTACAGTAGGTTTAAGGCAAAAAAAATCTCCAAAGGCAAAGCAATCACACCTGCAAAGTTCTGAGTAGGATATGCCTTCCTTTATTTTCAGATAGATCAAGTTGTGCATATTTATGTTTAACTTCCTTTGTTTGTTTTGTTTTGGTTTTTTGTGGTTTTTTTAGTTGTGTTTATTTTAATTTCTTGACTGTGTTTTACCCTGTTAGAGGACATGATGTTTTGGTGCCTTATCACAGTTATCAAATAAAAGAACTACATGTCCCAAATTCAGCAGGATGTGTGAATTAAGGAAGTTTTTACACAAGCTACTGCAGCCTATGAAGCTGCTTATGGGATTCAAGATTTAAAGCCAGAACTGCCAAAAACAGAAGGCTGACAATAGTAAACAGAGAGCCAGGTTGTAGCTGGCTGTGAAAGGCAAGAAGTGCCAGCTAGGGCCTAGTTTTATGTATGCTTGCAGGCTCAGTAGCTCACTATTGACAGGTATATTTAAAACAGGAGAATATTTGTCAGCTTCAGCATTGTACAGCATCAATAAACCTGATACCTTTTTTGACTGTAAGGCTCATTTCTTTGTGTCTCAAAGAACAAATGAACTCCATTCAGTTCTCCTGCAATATTTAAAAGAGCAGTCAAATATAGATAACTATATACAATAATTCACTGGGTCTATCATCTAATCCAGGTTAGAAAGCAGTAGTGTGGCTGATGGTGCCGCTCATGCCTTGCGATGCTCAGTGTCTGATAGAGTACCACGACTGGCAGATTTGATAGCAGACTAGATACAGTATGAAGGAAAACTTCAGATGTGTTCTCTTTGATCTTGTCTCTTTTCTGTCATATTATATTAGCGTTTCTCATGCTAAAACTTTTTTTACATAATTCTGATGTAGAACTCAGTTCTTCTATTTGTAACATCTGCATTTGTTTTATGTACCTTATGTATGCCCTCAGTTTTGAACTAGGAAAACAATGTACTAGTAATGCACTTTGTACAGTTGAAACTATTTTTAGTAATTTTGGTGTTAAAAATAGTTAAACTCAAGTCTTTCAAAACAAACAATAAGTGCTTTCATTTTACTGTGTCACACTTCTTTGTAGCCAGTAGTCAATCTTTCTTTGTGCTTGGAAGGCTGGACCAGAGATTTTACAGTTAATGAGTAATGGATGTTATTATATTCTCTTAATTGCTATGTCACAATTTTCTGTAGGTGTATTTCTTGGAGGGGAGTTTTCTCCCCTTCTGTCACCTCTTTTGGTGACCAGTTTTACTGACCAGTTTCTCTGAGTTCTTGGAAGGGAGTATGTTATTTTCCTCTTTGGTTCTCATTTGAATGTATTTATGTTGAGAGAGCACGATATGTATTTCTGTTGCACATGAATACAAATGTTTTTATGAATATTCGAGTAAAAAAACTCATCAGCTGGATGCACTATCAGCAGGTTTCGATTACCAGGACTCTTTTTTTCCCCAAAGGAAATTCAGACAGGATGATTGCTCATCACATAAGTGTTATCAGCTCCAAAGTAAGAATCAAGAGATCATGAATCATAAAAAACAGACTGAAAGAGACTTCAACATGTCATCTAATTTCCTTTCCCCTGCTCTGTCTCTTTTCAGTTAACTCTACAAATGTGTTTCTTCATTGATGTTTCTTTGATCTCTCACTTGAGATTCCACAATCACCTGAGATTATCTGTTCCAGCAGAGCTCCTCTGCCCTTGCCATTTCTGTTAGTTTTCCCTAATATCTAACCTGAGTATTTCTCGCTGCAAATGAGCTTCTTTACACCTTGTTTTATACCCCACGGATATGGACAACTGATTAATCCTATCCCTTTGCAACAGCCTTTTACAAACTGGCAAACCCTGTGCTGGGCTTTCCAGGAGTGAGGCTCAAGGGCTGTGCCCTCTGTGTGCGCTTTCGACTGTGAAGCATGTCCTCTCTGAGAGGCAAGGAAAAGGATTTCTTAGAGAAGGGTTTCACAGTCTTGTCTGCTGGTACATAGACCTAATCCTTTTCCTGCTGAAAAAAAGGAACAATCTACTATCATTTAATTTTTCCATTTTCCTGGTTGCTGCTTCAGTTAGTTTAGCTACAGTCTCACTCAGCCCCACAACATACATAGCTAAAATTGTTGTTTTAGAAATTAAGATGCTGACTGAGTCATTGGGTGGTCTAGATTCAGTTCTGTTATTTTCTTCTCATTTTTCAGATGGGCTGCTCCTTGGGAGCTCCAGAAAGTGCTTTTGTAACTGTTTTTCTTCCCAAACATTTTTGGAACTGGTGAACTGGTCTGTGTTCTTGTGGGGAGACAGACAGTGCTAAAGACAACCTTGCCTCTGATCTATTGCAGCTGTGTTAATTACTCCAGAGTGGGAACAGCCTTGCCCTCCCAGCTGTGGGTGTGATAAAAGAGTGAGTTGGCTGATTGGAGTCAGCTGGGGTCTGCTGGCCGTGCTGTGAGGAGGAAGGGACACGAGGCTGTGCGAGGGGCAGGAAGGAGTGAGCTGGAACTACAGAAGGGAGAGAAAGAACCAGAGCTGTGTGGAGCTGCCCATGGGAGGTTACATAGAAAAGGTATGAAAGACTTTTAGATAACAAGGAGCTGATGCTTGAAGCCTTCTGAAATTTTACCGAAGCACTTTGAGTGTTGTGGCTGTCTCTACAACCACATGTTCTCCACCTGCCTCCCCTGAAAATCCCAATCTAATTAACGTGCTCTATGTACGTCTTGTCAGGGAGCAGCAGGAACAGGATGCTCACCAAGGCAAGGGAAGATGGCAGCTGAAGCATGATAGTAGGCCAGGCAGAAGCCGTGGACTCACTGGCAAGGGAGCGGTGACACAGTTCCCAGACAGGAAGGGTGACAGTAACCAGGGCTGAACCAGCAGACCATGTCACCAGAGAAGTCCCCAGTGATGAGGAGAGTTTAGGGTCAAGCCAGGAATATCAGTCAGTGGGTCAGAGTTGGGGTGCAGAAATACAGCTTAGTCAGGGGCTGGGGCTGTGAGCCTTGGCTTAAAAGCATCTTCAGAAGTGTGGAACCTCTACTGGGGCTCCTTAGCCTAGCTGCTTGCAGGAGTCTCTGCTCCTGAAGCCTCTTCTACAATATTCATGAGGTTCTCCAAGGCAGCAGAGGCTTCTGAAACCCTGCTGTCTTATCAGAAGTCTGGCATTGAGCACAGAGACCCTGCTGCAGAATGTGGGGAGCGCATGCTAGCACTGACAAATCTGCCATACTGTCACAGTTTGGTGTTCAGCACATAGTGCAGCACTTTGGATTCAAGTGGGTGGGGAAGCCTAAAGAGATCATAATAGCTATGGTTTATAGTATTTGTATTTTCATAGTTTGGGTCTTTTTTCAGAGAGAGTTCACTTGCAGAATGAATGATATGTCTATAATCTCTTCCATCTCTAAATACCTGCAGTTTTAAAATCTGGTATTTTCTGCCTAAACTCAATAAGGGAGGAAGGGGGGATAAGACCTTGCAGTGATGGATATTGTG
Organism: Cisticola juncidis; assembly: GCA_013400215.1. Lineage (NCBI taxonomy): Eukaryota > Metazoa > Chordata > Aves > Passeriformes > Cisticolidae > Cisticola > Cisticola juncidis. Next base: position 459,903 of record VXBR01001107.1, read on the forward strand.
TGAACACCTATTTTCTATACCTAGTATATGATGGAAGTCATCGTGTCTAACTTGCATTGTGGAACTTCAAGGATTTCACAGAGCGGTGTTTCCCTCTCTGAGTCTTTAGGAATGTATTAGCAAGGATGATGATTGGCTTTTAGAATCCTAGTTTCTTCCTGCTTTCAAAATAGAATGATTTAACATGTATGATTCCTGGACATACATGTTAAATCATATGATTTATATGAACATCTGTACAAAGCTGAGACCAAAGTTTTGCCGTATTTACATCTGTAGCAACTGCTTTTGTAGAAAGTGTAAGACAGGGTCCGAAAAGATTATAGGAAGCTCTGTTCTTTGACTATCCAAACCTTACTGCGCTCTGGCAGCTGTTGTGTGTGAGAGCATAAACATTCATACAGCTAAACCAGAGACTATGAGCATTGGTAGTGGTCCTGCATGATGCAAAACAGTTTAATGCTGATAATATTAATGTGATTCTCAAAGCCTGAAACATGGGGGGTTTATGGGTTGATGTGTGAACTCTCAAAGTAGTACTTTAGGAAATGAATCTGTCCTGAGGATGGTTATTTGAGCCTCATGAGGGAGCACTTAGCAACATGGTAGGGCATTACAGTCATTTACTGGTTTTCAGCCTCTTGAAATGGGTTGGAATTTTGATTTAAATACATTTCTCCCAATCTCTTATGAAGTGTTGAAAGATTAAAGAGAAGAAACTGCACAGGAAATATTATGTAGGCCTTGTAATTTTTTTTTTTTTTTTTGCAACAAAGGTTTTTATAGCCCCTTTAGCTTTGTGCAGGGAGTGGAATGAGGCATTGTGGATTTTTTATATCATATATGCTATTTTTTCCTATATTGTTGAAGGGCAAATCATTTTTCCAAGGTATTAAAAATTCAAAACTTTTTTTTTCACTTTTCCAAATACAAGAGATCAAATCCCAGACATGCAAGTAGTCCCATTAAGTACATAATTCTCAATACAGTGTAGGAATTCTAATTGTATTAGTGCCACATGGATATGCTAAAAATAACATAGATAATTACAAATTGAATATTCTGGTTATTCATTTCCAATTCTATGTAGTTCACACCTAATGAATTCACACTTCACACATTCTATCTGTAATCAATACCTGTCTTAAGCAACAGGTATTCAGAAGAACAGTAATATAGAGAAAGTGATCAGGAAAGTCCATTCAAACTTACAGGAAGTTCTTTGCAATGCTTCCTCTATGAGTAGCAACTTTGAAGGCTGATTTAAGTCAAGTGAACAGCATGGCCCAGATGAAATTTTCCTGAACACCACCTGTGTAGCTAGGCAAAGCTGGCAGTGACCCTGGCTGTTCCCTAGGCAGTATTTTCTGCAGAACGGATTGTTGCTGGGCACAGACAATGATTTATTTCTAACTTCAGGCGTACAGGCTAGAGAGGATTGGTTTTTCACCTTCAGAAAACTTCCCACAATACCTCACCCCATTTTTCTGTGATCTACCACCGTGTAGATAGTGATGCATTACATCGTCTGGCCCTGATGCTCACATCCATTTCAGAAGTGAGTTATGATCTAGTAAGAAAGGCAGGCACTCGGCTTTCTTAGAACAGATTATGTTTGCTTTCATAGGAATTACAGCAAAATGGAATAGCCTCATTGCAAGGAACAGCTGCATATTATTTTCCAGATTGAATAGGAATCGAAGAGATTTTTTATTTATTAACAAAATGTAATTAGCTGGCAATCAGTGAACTACACTTACAGAATCAAAGTCAGCAACACGACAGATAGACCTCAACATGAGACACCTAGAGACTGTAAACATTCTTAGAATTTGCTGGCCACCATGTTGTACTGTTTCCCAGGAAGTTCTCATCTCGCCACGCACAAATGCCTCTCACAGCTGGATGCATCCTGCCTGTGGGGACACATTGGATGGGTTACAAGCACCCTCTTTCCTGTGAGGGCAGTTCCCATATTTACACCTTCCCCACGTGCTTGCCTACCTGCCTGCACTGCTGCACATGATCCCCTGATCAACACACTAGTGAGGGGCCACTGTGTTTCCCCCTGTGCTGTCACCTCCCTTGCTGTGGGATAGGGAGGGGCAGCCTTTGGCAGCTGGGGTTGCAGTGAGGTGGGGCAATTTCTGGCAATATCAAACCCTGTCTGGCAGCTGCTGGTCTCCACTCAGGCAGAGATTTTTGCCCTTCTTTAAGTACTTCCTTTCAAACTCACTTTTACTCTTGTAAGCCTTGCTACTATTTAATGCAGATGGTGGTCACATGAAGCAAACCATGACTCCAAATTTCTTCATTATCATGTTTGGGGCAAACACCCTCTCAGCAGAGGCAGTTCTGGAAAATCTGTTCACACACCCTGTGTACACACAAATTCTTCTTGCATCACTAGCTGTTATCAGGTCACGTGAACATAAACAGACTGCTCAGCTTTCCCCATGCCATTTCCTAAAAATATTAGTGCAAAACTGTGTGTTATTTCACAGAGATAAATCTGGGAAAAAAGTCATACCATGGCCAAATAATGACTGTATAAATATAGGACTGGCAAACATGGTTTTAAACACATACAATATCATTCCCACGTTTTAAGATGGGCCTCCTGGCTACAGAATATAATGCTTCCTCTAGTGGGTTCGTTAATTAATACCTACTTATGGCTTTTAAATACATTTATAGGGAAATATATCTTCAACCAGATAGATGCTTTATTTAATGAGCTTTTGGATTTTGGTCTTTTTGAATGCTGGAAGTGGAGTTGCTCCCTCCCAGGGTGTCATTGTAGCCATGAGAATATACCCAATAGTTCATCATGAGAGAACGTCCTGTGATTAATGAGAACCTAGAAAACTCATGAGGCTGTAGCATGATAAGCATTCAAAGAAACAGATTTTTCGAAGTGTATTTTTCTTTGCTGTTACCTTAATCCAACCTGGCTGCATCTTTAAGGAATGCAGGCAGAATAATTTGCTGATGAGTTATGAAGGGATGAATTACTCTCTTCCTCTACATGTTCCTATTTCAGGCTTCAGGTTTCACTGTGCTGTCTCGTCAGGGCTTAGTGACCACATGTATCACCACACTGCTGAAAGAGTCCATGTTTCCCATTAATAATACTTTGAACAAAACACCTAAAAGATGGGCAAATCAAAGCCTGCCTGATGCTCAGTAGTAAGTTCTCTCTGGTGGTTCCTGTATGTTATTCCAAGAAGTTCAGATGTTAGGGCATAGTTTATTTGGATGGTCACGTGAAATAAAGGATAGGGACCTATGGAGTTCTTTCATTAGAGCATTTCAGTGTGTTGTGTGGAGGTAAAAGTTAACACTGGAATTTCTCCTTAGGCATTCTTCTTAGTAGCAACTTAATTGAGATCACAAAGGACATTTGGAGCTTTTAGTGGTCTCTAACTAACCTGTCATGGTAATGAACGTAATTATTGAGGCTGTTTTTTCAACCTGCAGCAAACTGTGACTGTTGAGCTTTGTTTCAGATTTATCATCTGTGTTAGCAGCATGTACAGTACTAAACTGGCAGAGGTAAGGAAAGAAAATTTCACATCCTGGCACCTTTCAAATGTTTATTTTGTTTTTGTATGATTTCTTAAATTTGCAATTAGGATATTACGCTTGGATAATACTTTTCCTTTTGCTTAGAAAGAAATGTTGCTTTATTCCAAATGAAACCCTCTCAGATGCAGAGGGTCTTGGATTATCAGTTTTCCTGGTTTATGTTTTGTTGACCTCAGAACTTTTTGTGCCAGAGATTATTTCCTTTTCAATTTATCCTTTGTTTTATGTCGTGGGAATCCAGTTCTAACTGAAGGCATCAAGGGAAAGTACCATTCTTGTAAGGTTATGTAAGTTATGACCTACTATTTTCCCATCTAAATGAAAATGGTAAGGTTTGAGATAAGCAAAATTAATACAAATTGTTTGCTTAATAAGGACAAGAGAAATACATTTCCAAGGGTATTGTACCTTCATGACCATGGATGTGAAAAATGAATAATAGATGTAAGGTAGTCTGTTTTTATTGCCTGCTTAATACCTCCACCATAAAACTGTAATTGAGCATAAAAACATAAATTCTCCTAGCACAAAACATTTCTTATTAAGATAAACCTGTCAGTATGATGATACAAGCAATAACCTTGGATTACAAGAATGTGGGCTAGAAATCTTTATAAGTAATCTCACAAAAGTCCTCTCTTATTGACTTATACTTTACAAATCAATTACTTCAGATTTTCATTGGATTGAGAAAATGCTTGAAAAAGCTAGAATAAAATGTATATAAAATACTAATATCCTTATTTCTGCTTTCTCAAAACTTTAATGATGCAGTTTTAGCTCAGGAATGACTACTGTGGTTTGCTTACTCTTTTTTTTTTTTTTTTTTTTTTTTTCCACGTAGCACTCATGCGTACAAGTGCAACTGAAAAGAAGCCAAAAAACAAAAAGGCTCAACCCACTGCAGATTTACATCTGAAATTCTGCATTTGTAAATACAGTGGTCTTTACTGTGTCTGCAATCGGCATAGTAATTTACAGTTTAGGAGAAACACACGCACAAACACACACATATTTAAAAGTAAATATTGGGTGTCATCATCATATATATTTGTATTTATTTTTTCTGGGTAAAAGCAGAGGTGGTTCACTGCTTTTATTTATATTCTGTATTACAGGTAGACAAAGGCAATAGTATGCATAGTAAGAGTCTATTTGTTGAAGAAAGGTGGTCTGTCTCCTGATGCTTTAAGTCCTACATAACGACAGTCCAATAAGTCCTTTATAACACAGCAAGAGTAGAGATGCTCTGTTTGTTGGGCCATATTTTTCTATTACAGTAGATGTGATTATGTTTTTACTACCTGCTCACTGGAAGAGAAAACAGAAATTGCTTTTCATCAAATAGCAAAAATTCTACCAATTATAGAGTAAAATCACTAAAAAATATTTTAAACTTCCAAATTATTACTGAAGCATTTCAATTAATTTGTGATGTCATAAAATCTGAATCTTTAAGTAGCTAAATTTATAGCTGGGTTTGAATTGAAAGTGTCCCTTAGTGAAATGGAAGTCATTACTCAGAAAGTATGTAATGAAATTAAAATCCAAGAAGGATAGCAACACTTTTAATTGGAAAGATTCAGTTTGTGTTAAAGACAATACGTTTCGACATTCAATCTTTTTTGTGGAGTTGAGCTCACTGAAAATATTTTAGCCTAAATGTATATCTCATTAATGTAATCTATAAGAAAAATATATAGCCTAATCATTCAAACATGCTAAAAGATATTTCAGCATTGTCTTTTGAACTGTAGACAGTAAGATATAAATAAGTACGTGTCCTTTTCTTTTGCTAGAAAGCATATTTTCTAACATTAGTTCAGTGTGGTTGAATCCTCTATCTCAATATTTTGGGCAATAAAGAAGATTCCTCAATGCTGTCTCTCAAATTACCTTAATCCCTGTCCTAAATTAATCATGTTCTAGAACAAAGAAGCTCAGCTCCAAACCTATGGGCTCTTTGTATTTTCTATATGCCAAACTTTCACTAATGCTAGGTATTTTTGTTAGTCTTAAGGTAAGCATATAAATGCTTATTATGAAGAGGGTTATCAATTTGTGTGTCTTGCATATATAAAAATGTGAAATAGGAGCAGCTGATTTCACTACCAGGGATTATACCGCAAGTAGCAGGACCGAATAAAGCTATATATTCATTTCTTTCTTAGTTAGCATAGCACAAATATCAGGATGTTTTTGCCCCTTTTGCTTGTTTAACCTGACTTTGTCTGTGAACAAATAAAAAGAGTACTGTGGGAAAATCCTGCAAATCACTTGAAAAAAAAAACCAAACAAAACCATCAGTGTATGATTCAATTCCAAATCAAAGCAAAAGTTCTGAAATCTAGGAAATTTTCTTCCACTTATAATCTGTGGTATTTTTTATTCAGTGATTTGATTGGTTTTGATGGTGAATTTGCCTGTAGGCTGTTGCCTCTGCTTTTTAATCTGACTCTTTTAACTTGAAGTCATGTAGCTGTGGCCATTGTGTTCCCATGCATTCCATGTTGCAGATACATGGCTCATCTCAATATACAGAATTCAGATATATGGAATTCATTAGTGTGAGGATATCAATGGTTTAATTCCCCATCCAGAAATTCAGTGCAAGTAAGAGTTTAAATCTAGGAGGGAAAAATTTCTGTAACAGCATTCACAACTTGTGGTTGTGAATGAATAATCATACTGCAGGTTCTTCTGGATAACAATAGTTCTTTACATTTGTGCCTTTTGAATGTCAAACACAACAAGTCCTAATTCATGCAACAAAATTAATGGAGTTCAACTAAAATCCTCTTAAACCCTGTGTCTATTAAAGCCAGTGGTCATTTTGCTGCAGGCAGCAGTGATGACAAGAATAAATTCTCACCTATAAGCACAAGCCACTGTTGTATAAGAAAAATTCTATTATAAATGTTAATTGTTTTCTTTAAATATAAATATGTCTAATGAAAGTGAAACAATCAAAGTGAAGAGAAACCAAAATCTGACTGGGCAGGTTGTCAGGAAGGTGGTAGTACCAAAGTTTCATAGATAGATTTCAAAGATATCAAAGTCTTACAGCATCCGATATTCCATTTTTTTTATAATAGAAATACACTTTGCAAAACTAGTTAAAAATAAAAGAAAGATCTGACCTATTTTTTATTACCAATGTATCATTAAATGTTTACATCATAAGCTGAAAATAATTTGCTAAGTAGTCAGAATTTAAGAGCAACTTAGATTAAACATTTTCATGCTCATTTGTGCAATGCTTCTGGTATTTTAGCAGTATAAAAAGATTTCTTGGCTTCAAACCATTGGATCAGGGTGATTTTGACATCCTTAATCTCTCTTTAAGAGCATTAGGGGTTTTTTTAATTTCAAAATCTGAGTGGTAAAAGGTAGAAGGAAGTAATTTTCTAGAAATAGTGCTTTTTAAAAAGTTATGTCAGCAAACTGTGCAGATAAAAGAAATGACTGAATTCTAAGCTAATGGTTCCAAAGACAGTACAGACATACTGAGTTTGCAAGGTCTAGGGATATGATTTTGAAGAAAATGTATAGCCTTGAGCTGAGTAGTCTACATGCTCAGGAATGTGCAAGGAATTCAGCCTCAAGCTCAGAATATCAAGGAAAGATTCCAGGAGAAATAGTCTTTAGGGGTCTGCAGCATGTTAACTCACATTGAAAACCACAATCCATTCATTAGTAGTGTTGCCTACTCCTGGGACTAGAGTACTGCTACCAGGTACTTCAGTTGTGTGACTTTCTAGGCCAATGACTCACTTGTTAATGAGTTAATTGATACAATTTCACTGGATAAATGAATGATTGTTTTTTAATTTTAGCAAGAGTTAAAGGTGCTTTCAGTTCCACCAGAAAGCTAAACTCAGGAGCACACTAGAGTATTGTTTAGTGATGATGAGAGATAAAATAAAAGTGCAAAACCTTCAAACATTGGCATTGGTGGGGGTAGAAGGTGTACTTGTAACACAGCTATAGTGGATCAGTTCTACAAGGTGATTTGGGTGGGACATTCACATTGGTTAATCTGACCGGAATTGGTTTAAATAAAAATTAATGCAACATTTGTGCCACCTTTACAGATGGTCATTTGGAATGACAGTCAAATAATGTAAGGGTCATCAAAGACACTTGTTTAATTGAACATGAATTTCAGCATGATGTGGTGGCTGATAGAATAAGTGTAATTCCTGTACACAAGCTGAGGACTATCAGTTGGATTTGCACCTATATATGACAAGTGTCACTGGATGTGATGGCCTTTTCTAATGTCCATATGTTTAGAAGAATATTGATAATTAGTAAAGAACTTAAGAAATTTGGGAAATCTGTCCTTTGGAAAGTATCATTGCCTCTCTGTGATTAATTACTGTGTGAATTCTGGTTGTGCTTGCATAATAAGCCACCAGTTATAGCAAAATGTTCTACTATCCCTTAAATACTGTAAATTTCTCCCTTCTCTTGTTTCAAATCTCTATATCATCCATCTCTTTAATTATATGCTGTACTGATATTATCTTCCAACATTGTAAAGTACAACTTAATTAAGTATCCATAAAGCCAAAGAATTAAAAGAATTACTAATCCCAAAGCCAATACTTATGGTAACAAAATTGTTCTAGCATAACACATTGGTGTTTTCTTTTTGGCTTTTAAGCTATTACCATAGAGAGAGGGTATTACAAGTTCTACACTTTGACTGCCATGTGTTACCTCTACTGAACTCTAGACCAATTAAATCTTCATTTCCTAGCCTTAAAGAAAAAGCATATTTAGCTTGGCACAGAGTTTTACAACTTAGTAAACTTAAATTGCCTTTAATTCATTTTTTTCCTTTACCTTTGTGTTTGATTATACTTTACCACAAAATTTCTTCTGTAGCCTTTCAGCTATTAAGGTAAGATTAATGAGTCTGTAATTGCCAAGATCACTTTCATCAGTTTCCTAAATATGCACATGAGACTTGCTATGCTCCCATTATATACTGTTTTCCTGGAGTTGTTAGATTTATTAGAAATATTTGTTCTTGGTTTTATGTTGTCATGTTCTTGTTTTCTAGAGACTGGAGGTGATCCAGTCATACTGGGATATAAAACTTTGGATGGTGCTTCATGGTGATATGTTGTGTTCTGTACTCTCATTCCCACTAGCCTTCTGTGTTTCCTTCTATGGTTTTTATTATTATTTTTATCAACACATCATGTAATATAATCCAGAGACCAAAGCAGAGGCTTCTTCATTATAAAGAACATTGGCAAATAATAGGAAATATACTGATCAACTGCATTCAAGAAAGACTAACTGAAAATGAAACAAGAAAGAAAAGCTTTGGTACATTTGTGGGCTAAGTAAGTCTGAGGCAGATCTAGTTCAACTGTCTGGCAACTTTGGGAAGATTCAAATACCAAAGTTGTCATGAATGAGTCCTTTAAGGTCACTTAAGAAATAAATTATGTCGGGTTAATTTAGGCATTGGTTAGAGTACTTGGCTGTTTGTACTCTCATTTGGATCACCAGACATGTAATCTTTACAGACACCACAGTGTTGTGAGCTTAGAGCAGCAAAGAGACTTTTGCCCTAAAAGCACACACCTGTGACCTAATCCTACCCACTGTCATACTGTGCCATTCAAAATCCACTCCTGCCTCTCCAGGTGTCCCCACCTGCTGAAGGGGATGCTCTCCCTTGTGTTGTGCCCTATTTGCCAGCCCCACATGCATGCACCCCCATGGTGCATCTCAGATGACACAGGGCACATACTCTGAAGGAAAGGAAGGAAATTTCAGTGACATTACTGTACATTGGGCCATATGCCATGATATTAGGAGATGTCTGCCTCTAGTCTACACTGCACAGACTATATGGCTTACCCATCTCTGTTCCTTAAAGGTCTCCAAAAGTTATGTATACGCTTGACAGTAACTGTGACTTCTGATGGCAATGGTTGGGTTCCTTCTTAAGCTGCCCTAGGTGTTGTTGAGGATGGAACAAATTTTACCATAGACACAAGATAAGTTGTCTGAAGGGCACAATGAAAGGAATTTCACAGTTAAATGTACTTCCTTATGTCTGGATAAGGAATCTGTGAAGGGAAGATCAGAATAATATTTTCAGATTTGTTTTTTCTTAGTGGCTATAGTCCTTGCATATTAAACATATTAATTATTTATTGCTATTTTTTCCACATTATTTAATCTCATAATTGATTAATTGCATATGTACTTATTGACAAACTGGTTCTCTCCATTGCTGATTATCTATGTCATTGATTCATAGTACTTTCTCTTCATATTTACTTAGTACAGTAGATGATTCATCATAAAATTACTTCACAACTTCATTGAATCATTTCACTATCGAGCAATTCTAAAGCCGTTGCTTTCTAGATAATTGATTACTTGTCAGTGTGACCAGCCATAACTCACCTGTCATTCTTTACAGCCCACTTTGTAGTTCTTCTTTTCTCCTTCTCAAAGCTGTCTTTGCCTTTCTCTGGTTTCCATTAACTCTATACGTCTTTTTTTTCGGTATCTGTGAATCAGTTCTCCATCTCTTTCCCATTTGGTTAATTATCTCCTTGAGCGTGTGCTTGATTTTCTGCTTTCCCACTCCAGCTACATCCAGTCCAGTCCAACATTTACTTTTTCCATCTTCCTGACCCAAATCTAAGAGCAGAATCTCAAAATGATCTTCACAATTTCTCAGAACCTCCAAGTGATTTTTCTTGCCTCCCATCTGGTTTTGATTTTGTTGCTCATATTAACCCATATTAGCTTTAAGGCACTCACATCCTTCTATTTCTCTTGCCATCTCTCATTTATACTTTTGGTCATACAAGAGTCCCTCAGGACCACTTTCTTCCATTTGTGATTTTTGATAATCATATTCCACATCTAATTTCAAATTTTCCACTTTCTACTTGTCAAGAAGTCTGCCATTTTTCCTTGCTCTGCTTTTCTATGTTCTCAAATAGCACTGGTTTTAGGCAACTTCTGAACATTTTTTTTACTTTTCAATGTGACTAAAATTTAAGCTGTTTCAAGTCATAAGCTACAAAGGCAATAATATAAAAATCAGACTTGATTATTCTGAATCACACCACAGTCAATCTATACCAGAACCTTATCTCCAATGGTAGCTTGTAGTAGATAATAAGGAAAAGACGATAGCATGAAAAGTGCCAAATGATCCTTTTGCCAATTTCCTTTCCCTGAAGACTGCAATCCCATATTTACTTCCATAAGATACAAGGTAGCCCTGGATCTTTGCACATTTCTCTTGCCAGGTGAGAAGTTGCAGTTTAATTTCTCCATCAACAGATAATAAACCTCTGAGTATTCTTATCACAGTTTTCAGTGAGTTTTCTTATTTTACTTATTGAAATGGAGAGATAAAACTTTGATTCAGCTGCTGAAATTATGAAAGCATGCTATAATGATACAGTAGAAAAATGAATTTTTTTTTCTAGTCTTTATACCTTTCTTTTTTATATAAATCTTACTTCTAGTTTGCCTTTTAAACTGCCATTAATTTGATTATTCCAATGAACTACTTGTAATCTTTATCCTCAGGCACAGAGAGCATTTAGAGCCCATCATTCACATTTATTCCTATGTTTTCCGGTCTGTTACTGGTTTTAGTATCATCTTATCATCATATCTCTCAGTATTGTGACTTTGGTAAATTGTTTACTTTTATATCAGAAAATGTTTGTTGTAGATTATTTTGTCTCTTTACCTTTCAACTCTTTCCCTGATTGTTTGACTGTCATGAACAACAGAGGGCCCAGCACGAAATACTGCACAATTCTACCAGTAATCTCCTGTGTTAGAAAACCTATTGCTCATTTGTGTCCTTCCCCTCTTGTTTTTAAATCAGTCAATAATCTGTGCAGGAGAATTTCTTTATTATAGTCCTAGTTTCTCTAAGTATTTTATCAGGGACATAGTGAAAAGTATTTTTAATCCAATTGCATGTTTTTGACCAGATTGTTTTTCTTTCTCATGCCCATCCTTTCCATCAGTGAAGGATAGCTTTGTAATTTTTCCTTCCACCAAAACTCTATAGATGCTTATTCATTGTACAGGAGACCTGTAATCTCCTTGTGTTCTCCTGTTCCCTCATATTCTGCTGCTGGTACAAACTTTGGACACCTTTGACTTGAGCCTGACTTAAATTGTTTCTTGCATCTAATAGTTAGTGAGCTTACAATTATATATTTAAGTTTCTTCAGAAGTCTTGGGGAAGAGCTGCTGGTTAATGGCTATATCTTAGTATTTTCTCACTTGTATTTTCCATTTGATAAGGTTCTTGTAGGTTTTGTTTGTTTGTTTGTTTGTTTGTTTTTCAAAATTAAACCTACTCTAACTCCTGAACATGGGCTGCAAATTACCCAAATATCTGAGCTTTTCTCTGTAATAGCTGAGTCATTCCTCAGAGATTCTGTTATGCTTTTATTATTCAATAACTGTTCAGACTTCATAGCAATTTTCTTGCCTAAAATGTATTGGAATGAAATTTTTACTGATTTTTTTTTTTTGTCTTTCATAAGTTATTTCTCAAAATCCTGTTTGGCTGCATTTATAACCCAAAGATATACAACTTATGAGGACACATCCTTTCATGTTTCCATCACATGAACAAACTTGCATCTTGAATTTAAATAGCCTTTTATTTTGCCATGTAACTTTCCTGACTCTAATGTATGATTAAAGTTTTCATGAGAGCTGGCTTACGTTTACTCTGAGATGGAGTCTGAACACTTGGTCCACTGATGTGCTTCCCCCTTTTAGCTCCTCCTTTCGTTTTCCTGTCCTGTATTTCTTTGTATTTACTATGCTTATTATGTAACAGTAAAGAGTTTTTTTTGTTTAATTTCAGTGTGTTAATATCATAGTTTGTATTTAAACTAGGAGGAGTCCTTTACACTCGGGATAGAGAAGGCCACTAAAGGTATCTGAAAACTTAGGCATCATAATACTCTCTGATATGAGACTGTGTTCAGAAGATTCTCCCATGTTTACTTCTTACATGTCAATGACCCGTTTTTTTATAAATTCAGTCACTTGTTATGGTAGTCAAAAGACAGATACAGTATCGGTATCTGTATTCCCAGTCTATATTTCTCCTTTTTAGCCAGTAACTTTCAACCTGTATAAAATCTTCGATGCCTGTTCATTCTCTTTACTAATCTCAAGATTTTCTTGAGCATTCATTAACAATTCTTCACAGGCTCCTCTTGCAGTCTGTTTTAATCTAAGTTATTCCCATGTTCATAAGTCTCCTGCTGACCTCTTTTCAGTTGTGCCAGACATGCCTGTTCAGTTAATATTGTCAATTAGAGCCAAGCATTCCATTTTGTTTACGTGTCTATTTGGTGTCTAAGTAGCAATACACTGATTTTTGATCTTGGTCTTCTCAGATGTTTTGATTGGTATTTCAACTGAACTTCAGTTGGTGAGATTCCTCTTTGCTATTTAAGGCCCAAATGTTATTAGTCTTTCTGCCTTTTCTTTTCTTGAAGATGCTTTATTGGTCTGTGCCCTGGAGGATTTGTTATTCCAAACTTGGCTCTTTAGTACCATTTTTTGTTCCCCTTAGTTTATATTATTTACTTCTCCTGTGGTATACTTGCCAATGACTTGACTTCCTTTTTGGTTCAGCTGAAGTCCATCCTTTCCCTATGAGTTTCCAGAAGTCCTCCAGTTCATCTCGAAATGTTAGAAAATGCTCCCATCTCTTTGAGAACAGCTTAACTTTTCCCTCTGTCCTGTTTCTGCTGTTTCATTGCTTTCATCTCCAGCAGTCAGGTCACAGGCACTATACAGCCACCTATACGTTCAGTAGCCTTTCTCTATTGAGATCCCAACTTCCCGGAGGGGTACTAGCTGCAGGATGATGCAAAGCAGTCATTGAAGGGGAAAGTCCCACTGGTTGGTTTGCTCCCCATTTTCAGCTAATTGCACTTCTCCCTCAAGGCGTTCTCTTGTGTCATCAACATGGAATCTGTGAGGGACCTGAAGTGTGATTTTGGGAGCTGTTGACAGACTGAAGTAGAGCTCATTCTTTCTCCAAGACAGTTGCTTTGTGTAACAGTTTTCATTTTATGGGAAAACTTGTTATGTGATTGCAAGGGCATATAATAATATTTTTTAGCAAGGAAATTGTAGGAAAAAAGAGACACTATGTTAACCAGAAACATACTATTTCTAGAAAAGAAAAGAGACGGGCAACAACAAAGGTACTGAAAAACACAAATAACCTTGCCCGTGTAAGAAAGTGCAGGCTCACTAGAAACACAAAGAATATTTGGACTCTTGCTTTAGGTTGGTCCATTTAACATTTCCTTGACTTGGTTCAATCCTGTATAATAGGTCAATAGATGGGTTTATATATCTATTAATTTGAAACCTTTATGTCAAAGTCAGGCCTTTATAAACATGGAATAATTTCTTTCTTGAAGTAAAGGTTGTCTTATATACACTTGCTAAGGAACTTCAGAGGAAGAAGGAATATTTTGGAGGGAAGGGCAGAGGAATGCAGAGGAGGAATTAATTTTAACTGTGCAGATTACTTCTTTCCAGTTGGAACATTTCTAATTTGTTTTCAGTAAACATCACCATTGGTTTGGTAATTATTGATTTATATTTATTTAACGCACTTCAGCTGCATAATTCCCAAAAAATTTTATAAATTTACCAAGAGATAGAACTAACTGTAACTAGTTCTAGAAAAAAAGTATGAGCCAGCACTCAATTTTAGTTATCCATAAGGTGAGCATGTCACAAACTTCAATTGGATAAGTCATCTTATTTTGTAACATTCTCACAGCTTTATTTTTTTCAGTAGAAATCATGGTCCACTTGAGTGAAGCTGTGAACTGGGGTACAGAAGTTCTATTTTCACACTGAGTTCAGATAGACTTCCTGAAGGACCATTTATAATCATATAATTTGTCCAATGCTTCCGTTCTTTCTCTGCTACATGAAGTTGGCATTTATACTGTAAAGAAATCATTGTCGTTTTGTGGGAGTAAGACTGCTGATAGCTGAGGGCTATACATAAATAGCAGACTATGCTGGAATGAAAGAAGGAAGGATATTACTAGAAAAAATATTACTCTGCACGTTTAATTTGTTGTTGGAATACTGTCTAATACATCCATCTAATAGTGAAATGCTACATTAACGTTGGGGCTCTTTTCCTGGGAAAAGCTGTAGAAAGATCAGCAAGTGTCATCAACTTCTTTTGTTGAAGCTTACTGGAGGATTATCTTTCTACTGAACTACATGCTTTGTAAACCTGTTATGTTTTATTGCATGTTAAGAAAGTAACATCAGATTCATTTAGTTGTTTTTAGACGGTGGACAATGTATCACTAAGTAGCCTGGGGATAGAGGTTGATAAAATATGCAGCAGATCCACATCCACAAGGGTCATCATATGGATATGGATACATTTAGTGAGGTGCCATTAACCCAATCATTGTGGTTTGTAAACTAGGGCATTAAGATGAACGAGACTGTTGCAGAGTTCACAGGTAATTGCTGCCATGTGTCACATAATCTGTGTATAAATAATCTTTGTATAAATAATCACTAATGTTTTCTTCAAGCATTTCTTCACAGTATGGAGGATGTATGACATATACCTGTGACTAGACTTACTGAATAAATAGTCATGAATCAGGTGAGGGAATAGCATGCAGTGTTTCAGGAAATGCTTTCTAAAGGGTAGGATTGATCTAAGATCAGTTTTTCAAATTGAAAAAATTGAGTCATTTATGACAGAGCCATTTATCCTACCAGTTTATCTCCATTGACTAATGATGTAGCCTGGGTGACTGCTGTGTCTGTTTCAAATATTCTCCTGGATAAATAATTAGGGTTTTACATGGCTAAAACTAATCACCTCCTTAGGACCTCATCAGCTGTCACTTTTGCCAATAACGTTTCTACTGCTTAATACAATTTACTGTTATGTGTGCCTATCCTGTTTAGGCTGGTCCAAGGTCATCAAAACAGATTGATCATTGTCAACTCCCATGGAATTCTGAAGTCTGTAGTTTTTATTTCAGATCTGAGGAAGAGTCTTCAAGCCTGTCTCCTCTTTATCTCTTTATAGCAGCCTTTAGGCATCCTGTCTCCTTAAAACTATGTCACAATCACTGCTGTTGTGGGGCCAACCAGTTCACCGGGTTCCTTCTACAGTTAGGCC
This sequence comes from Cisticola juncidis, assembly GCA_013400215.1. Classification (NCBI taxonomy): domain Eukaryota; kingdom Metazoa; phylum Chordata; class Aves; order Passeriformes; family Cisticolidae; genus Cisticola; species Cisticola juncidis. The sequence continues at coordinate 475,720 of VXBR01001107.1, forward strand.
AAGGAATGCTTTGTTGATCTGAAAGAGAATATTGAGAAAACTAATTTTGGTTGGATGTTTCACTTTTAAATAGGTCAAGGGATAAAAATCCAGTAACAAAATACTATATATTTTAGTAGTAAACTTAGTTTCTACACCATTTAAAGACAGTAATTTTCCAGACAATATGAGCATATATGTTGTTTTTTTACAGCACTCAAAAAATATGTTAGGTTAGAGACTCATCTTAGTTTAAAAGTAGTGTCACTCCACTAATTCAAACTCGTAAAATATGCAGTGTTTACCTGCAACAGTAATTGCATATAAAAATTTACATCAGCTGCATCCTGTATGTACACACTACTCACCTGAAAATACGTATATCATCTCTGGTCAGATGCTAATTATGCATTTTCCTTTTTTTATTGTATACATTATTCATATGAAAAAACTTTTAAGCTTGGCTTTTGGGTAAATTTATATTGTCACATGGATGACAATTTTTAAAACCCACATTATTTACTGCATAGACCTGCTAGACTGCTCCACTGGGTAAATAGAATGACTTGGCAAAGTCAACAATTTTGCAAATACATGTTATTTACATAATCCTTTTCACAGAAGTATGCACAGTATTTCCAAGATCTGTTTGTGAATAGTGTTAATTAGAAAGGCAATTTATCTTCTAATGGACCCTAAAAGTTATTATGGTTGCCTCAGTTGCACTTTCTTTGTTTACTGATTATGGCTCAAGAGATTTTTGGGAGTATTTCTTTTGTAAGTCTAGGTGTAATACTCAAAGTCCACGCATTTCGAGCACCTAAAGTCTTGCATGTTGTTTCTTAGGGTGATAAATCATGTTTCCTGTGCAGTAAAGATCTGTATTATATTAGCTTGAATATCAAAGAAGTTTTGATTTACATATATTGTGAAAATAAAAACAGTACTCCCCACACTCCTCATTTTTTTTTTTTTTGAAGATTTTTCTGTGTAACTGCATGTTAAATATGAAGCTTTTGGAAAAGAGTTATGTCCCCCAAAATGTAGATTTAGGCACTTCAGCTGCTGATTAATGAAGCCATGATATCTGTGACTAAAATCAGATTCTTTGATATGATAATTTTGATGAAGCAGTATTTATTTTAGCTTTTGGGGTTATTCTTCTTTGTCATGCAGTCTTTGTTCTGCCTTGCACCATGTTATTGCAAGTCAATGCTGAAAACTGGAAAATCCAACTACTGTACTTATTTAATGTACTGAATATGCAGTTCACTTTCTTAGGATTGGATAGGTTTTACTGTCTAAAAAGGAAAAAAAAAAACGGGTGTCATCAGTTTGTGACTAGTATTTGGATCTGCTTTGAGAAACAGTGACTTGCTTCAAGGGTGGTTTAGCCTTGCTTTCCCCAAGGCAGCTGCGTGCGCTCCCTTGCAGGAGTCAGTACACAGTGAGGAGTGAGGCCCCTACAAGTTGTCTTCGTATTTAGCAGATTGCCTAAGGAAAAACTCAGTGATTGCTGTCACCCTGCTGTTATCTGAGAGAATGATCGTTCTGACAGAGACAATTGCTGCCCCAACTTTTCTGTTAACATGAAGATTGATTCTACCTTTAGGCATTGTTTTGAGGTCTCTGTGGAACTCCTGAAGCTTTTTTGTTTCCCTTGTACATACTTGCTTCTCTTTCATGCTCGGCATTCGTAAACATATTTCAAAACACAAGAATTAAAATTGTAGGTGAGGGATGTTGCTGGCTACTGTATTCAGACTGACTTTACTTGGAGGCCAGGGTGTGGATATATTTTAGAGAAAGGCTACATAAAATAAATATTAGAGGTGACCTCCAAGAGAGATCTGGTGATGAAATGTTGTTACCATCACTGTGTGTTTTATCAGAAGGACAATATGTATTTTTAATTGGGAAAATTTGTTGAATGAGTTTTTTTAGTATGTGGGTTTTTTTGGGTTTTTTTTTTTTTTTTTTTTTTTTTTTTTTTTATTATAGAACTTCAGTTCCCCTTCTCAAGGATATACATTAGTCCTTAAATAATCAGAATGCTGGGAGTGATTTGGCATGACAGCTGAAGAAAACATCTGTAATCCCTTCTGACAACATAAGTTATTTAGTATTTTTAAAGTTAATTCAATATTTCTGAATGTAAAAATATTCAGAAATTCCTTGCACAAAACAAATCTATTATTGAAGAACTGTGCTTATTATTTATTGTATTTAGCTTCCCCATAGTACAGGTTTTAAGGTTTTGTAAAAGAAGCTGGATATTAGTGCCAGAGGCCAGCAGATAATGAGATGACTTATTCCTCAGCTAGAAGGGGCTATTACAAAAATTAATTTTTAAGATGTCAAATGCATTATATATGCAGATAAAATTAACAGGAATATAGCATGTCATTTTTGTATTGCTATGATTTATTTCTGCAAACAATAGAAAAAAACCCACAGTTACTCCCTGAGTCATTACAATATGATTGAGAGCTGGTTGAGCATCCACCTCTGTGTTGTCACCAAATGTATGCTCCCGTAATCTACAAACCAAATGTAAGACAGTAAAATTTATTCAGGCAAGAAATACAAATTTACCTCTCTCTGATCAGGATTCCTACCAATTCATCACTTTAATGTATGCTTTGCCTCAGCATAAAAGCCTGCTTAAAGGGCTTTAACTTACTCTGATATGACATGTTGAACAAAGTAACACTATTTAGGGAACAAGCCCTGTTGCAGTTATCACCACTGTTAACTTGATGAATTCTAATACTGAAAATAATTTACTGAAAATGACCTGCTGAAGGTATCACCTATTCAGTGAGGAGGCAGGGGGGAGTAAATTCCTCTCATAACTCAGCTGCAGAACCAAATGAAGGTCACAGGGTCACATTTCAATACTGAGCTTGTTTTCACTTGTGTTATCTCTAGTGTATGAACTTCTGACTTTGTTATTTAGTATGTTTGGTATATTGATTAGTAAAGGTTTTGTTAGTTCACAATGCTGGGAAAACACAGTGAGGCATCCCTTGGGTCTTATTTACTGTATTAAGAATTGTCCTTTAGACATAATTTGTTATAGTCTGTTTCTCCCTGCTGCATCTGTAGTCTTCTATATCTTCAAAGTTGATTCAGTATTAGTAAATAAATTGGTATTTATGTCAAGCATACGAGAACATACCTTTTGGAACCCATTTGTATGATGTTGCTTGTGATTCTGTGTTAGTAGAGCAGTAGAACAATACATGTCCATCACAATGTCAGGATAAATGGTACTTTGCAGAATACAGCAGTTTCTATATATAGTTGAATCACAATATGAATGTGATTCCTATTGCTAGTCTGTATAATAGTCTCATTGTTGTGACACTGGGTGTCCCCAGGATGGAATATGTGGAGTGTGCAGTCAGCCCAAGCCCACTGGTATCCAAAGCTCTTTTTGTTCTTAGTTGTGTTATTTAATACTCTGTGTTTGGTGGAAGTGTGAATACACCCCTGGTGCTAGTCCAGCGGGTGCAGGAAGATGTTTGGTCTCTTTGGATTAACTTGGGGATGAACACTGGTTGGCTCATTTAATAACAACAACCAGTTGCTGATCCACTAAGCTGATATATTTGTCTAGATCAAAGCCCCCCTGTGGGCCTGTTTGTAGGGAGCCAAGTTCAGCTGCTTTGTAGCAGCTGTCACCAGAGACTCCCTGCATCCTGCCAGGAGCCTTGGGAACACACTGCCCTTGGCCGTCTCCTCAGTCTTCTCCCATTGTAGGGCTTCAGTGGTTGATCACAGTTCCTCAAAACCACACACAATGATAATTTAACATCTGTCCACAACCTTAGGCAAGTCTTACTCGGATCTTTGAAAGAAATCCTTCTTTCCACAAGTAACTCAAGCTGTATCCCTAATGCAGCTAGAGTTCTCAGCACACATAAACACAACACAGGTATCTCATGTAGTGAATTACAGTGATGGTTCACTAGATTAAAACCACTCCAGGCAAGCTGGTCTGAATTCTTAGGATTTCAGCAATCACTGTGGATGCTGTAGGTCTAAGACAGATCAGATAAAAAAAGAGATGGTGATTTTTTTGATAAATATTATATTCAAGGAAATAAAAAAATGAATAATTGAATAAAAATTGAACCCCAGGATAGCTACTCCAATATCCTGCTGTTGGACTACAGCACACCCAGCACAGCATCTGTGTCTATCTCTCTAGCATGTAGAATGAATCTTATGGCTCTTGATCCCCTGGTATTCTTGGAGGGGTGGTTCATGGGCTCAGGATTGTTGATACTGTATCAGCTGTATTGCTTTTGGCTCCAGTTTTTAAATAAAATGATTCCTCACATGATTTTTCTATCATATACTGGTGCTTACACTGTGTAGTAAAATAGAGATTTAATGGAAATGTCAAAATGATCCAAACATTTTTTTCTTTGTGTTACTTAGAGAGAGTCTACTTTTGAGAGTCGAATTTTTTGTTCAGGGCTTTGACTAATGGTACAGGCTTATTGTGCAGAACTACATTTTCAAGTTTTTATTGTTTTATACAACTTTTATGGAATGACTTTGTGAATTCTTTTTATGAAATGAATATCTGCGTCTTGTAAATTTAGTACTGACTATTCCCTGTGGAACTTTTGTATGACAAATAATTATCAGTATTTAACCTTGTAAAATGTATGACCTGTGGCAGGGAATGGAAAGGTTTTAGCAGGTACACAATGAAAAATGGACTCAGTTGTCTTCCACTGAAATGATTGCAGTCTCTTACCTTTGCTATTTTTTATTTTCCTTCTATTCTTTGTTCTTTAAAAGTTGTATATACTATTCATTGAATAGCTAGAAAAGCATTAAAGTAAAAATCTTGGCATGTACAATTTTCTGCAGATATCTGTCCTGTATCCTTCGTTATAGTGTGAGCTAGGGTTCTTTGCAAAGCTTCTGTTTTGGGGCAGCCTGGGGTAGTAAACACAAGCCTCATGCTGCGTCAGGAGTTACCTACAAGAAAATGGAGACCACTCAGTTTTGTTCCCCAGATAGTGCACTGATGTAGATCCTCTCCAGCACCCCCAGCAAGTTTGCAGATGACACCAAGCTGAGTGGTGCTCTTGACACACCTGAAGGATGGGAATGCCGTGCAGAGGGACCTGGACAAGCTGGAGAAGTGGGCTCTTGGGAACCTTTTGCTGTTTAACAAGACCCAGTGCAAGGTGCTGTGCCTGGGTTGGGTCAGCCCCTGGTATCAACACAGTCTGGGGATGAACAGATGGAGAACAGCCCTGGGGAGAAGGACTTGGGGGTGCTGGTGCATGACAGGCTGGACCCAGCAATGGGCACTTGCAGCCCAGAAAGTCACTTGTATCCTGGTCTGCATGCAGAGCAGTGTGGCCAGCAGGGTGAGGGCAGGGATTCTGCCCCTCTGCCCTGGGGAGATCCACCTGCAGTGCTGCATCCGGCCTGGGGATCCCAGGACATCAGCCTGTTGGAGAGAGTCCAGAAGGAGGGACACCGAGGTGGTTAGAGGGAGGGAGTACCTCTCCTGTGAGGAAGGTCTGATAGAATTTGATCTCTTCAGCCTAGGGAAGAGAAGGCTTTGTGGTGACCTAATTGCAATCTTCTGGTATCTGAAGGGAGCCTACAATGCACACAGAGAGGGATTTTTAACATGTAGTGACAGATCTAGGGAGATGGCCTTACAAAGAGAGTAGGTTTGGATTAAGTGTTCAAAACAAACTTACTGCAAGGATGAGACACTGGAATAGGTTGACCATAGAAGCTGTGGATGTCACATCCCTGAAAGTGTTCAGGGCCAGTCTAGGTGGGGCTCTGAGAAACCTGGTCTTCTGGGAGGTGTCCCTGTACATGGCAGGAGGATTAGAACTAAATGACCTTTAAGGTCCTTTCCAACTCAATTAATTTTTGATTCTATGATTCTAATTCTGGAAAAGCCTTTTCTTCATCATCTGATCTGCTTTTTCTCTTTTAACTTCAATATTCTTTTTCTTTTGCATTGTTCTGTTTTGCTTGCAAAAGCCAAAAACTTCTAGGGTTCTAGTTCTTCTTGCCCCTTACTAGACCAGTAAGGCTTGAGAATGAAAAGCACATTAAATAGCTGTCTTCAGAAAAGATGGGTGCTGGAGAAAGTTAACACTCACTTGAAAAAATCTGATTTAACACAGTTCTTGGTTTTTCTGCTCACTGTAAATAATATCCTTATAGGAGTTGTTTATCATGGCAAGGAAACAGTTTCACTAACACAGTGTAACAGTTAATTGCTGTTGCTGTTTCAGCCACATTAATCACACAAAAAAATCTTACTTGGGGTGCACTGTTAATAACAGCATCTTTAGCAAATTTAAAGAAACCTCACTGTAAAAGTGACCTATCATAATTCTCTGGAAATCATGTGCTTGGTCTTCTGGGGTGTTTCAAGAAAGAAAATAAGGATTTAGTCTGTGTGATGATAAATATTTGCCATTTTGCAGTTACCAGCATATGTGTATCATAAATACATAGTAGTTCCAAGTCTTTTGAATATATTTTTGTTACTAATATATCTTTCTTCTTCCATATTGAGTACAATTTTTTTCTTATCTAAAAATTAACTGTTCAGTTGTATAATTTATGTTTAATTCATTGGAAAGAAGATAACCTAAAGGAAAGTACTGGGTCTTTTTTTTGTAGGGGACAGTAATTTATAATAAATATGTCCAAATTTTACTCCTCTTTTCTACAATGAGGATTACAAAAACATTGGCACACATTTATATCTAATGCCTGACGTACACAGTTTCAACCAGCAATTTTTGTTCATAATTCTTATTCCTCTTATACAAATTTAATTTTGCTGCAAAGTTCCTCCAAATACCTTTCTAAATATCAGACCAAATTAGCAATTTCTGTAAATTTTTGGCCCTTTAGCTTTCCATGGTATTTTGTTTTTCTTTCACTGCTCAGAGCTCCCACATGCCATTACAAAGGCGTGGTTTTAGTTGGATGATTGGCTTAAAATATTTAATGGCTTTATTTAAATAAATCTTGTTCTGATTTTATTCTTGTCTCACATTGATCACTTGCCTAAGCTGACACAATTGGGTTCATAAGGTGTTAAAGTGTGTAACTGGATGGACATGTTGGCATTATACATAACATTTTATCCCTAATAATTGTAAAAAACAAAAAACAAAAAACAAAAAAAACCAAACAAACAAAAAAAAAACCCCACCCAAAAACCAGTTAAAAGTCTTATTGAGCTCAGTGAGGTTATTTGCATACAGAATTATTAATACTCATAAATTCATATATTGATAAAGTCTGTGTATGGAGCATATGCTGTGAGAAATTTTACCTATTTACCCGTGCTGATGCCCATACCACTCTAAACAGAGTGTGAGGGAAAACTGTGATCAGAATTTGGCAGGCTTCCACCGTATCTGAAAACACCACACAGCTTGTAATGCCAATATACTGTAAAGGAACATTATGTGTTAAAATCCTTTTGGTTCATTTCTAAAAGGCTCATCTGATGTATACCATACTCAGACTCAGCATTTCTGATCTGCTGGTATCTGCTTCCACCATCTGCTTTTGCAGAACTATTTTTACCTTAACAAGTATCAGTGGCTGCCACTGAGTGGCCCTTTGATGTGCAGTCAATCACAGACAAGAATAAAATTGCATAATAGATTATAATTTCCTGTCTGATCATGAGCTCTGCTTTTTGTGCTGGGCGATTTCCTTCAACCTAATTGACAAATGCGCTGGCACAGGGAGTGATGGGCTGCAGCTGCCTGCAGTTTGTCAGAAAGACAGAAGGAAAGGAAATCTTGAGAAGCACTGCGGTGCTCGTGACACTGAGATGGATCTTCTGCTGAGAATATTCATAGTTAGAATGAAGATTTTTTGTTTGTTTGTTTGTTTTTTGGGTTGTTTGGGGGTTTTTTTGTATTTCTTGTAAATTTTTTTCAGCAAAAAGGCTGCCCATTCTTTCAGGCTTTAAAATACATTTTGAAAAAATCATGTGGAAAACCAAATTGCTCTTCTAGCATCGTTCCTCCTACCAAGGAACAATGGAAACACAGCACAAAGCCTGAAATAATAACCTAATACTGGCCTACCACATTTTCTTCACCAAGCTGAAATAATTGGTGAGCACAGTTGGCCTTTTAAACAAAACAAAGTTAAGAACGACTCTTCTCTTTTCAACTGTATTGCACGTCATATGCCTCACAGAAATGATGGTGCATTTTTGCCTTCCACCCACCATTGTAAGGTGTGCCAACCAGCATTTCTGCAAGAGAACTTGTGGAACTGTGCTATGGAGATGGATTTGGCAGCAGTGACTCATTCACAAAGGTTGGATGTTAGGTGCAGTCTGTACTAGCTGCCTCTCACAAAGCTTCAGTTGTTCCAATGAAAAATAGCCCATGTAGAGAATTACATGTAATCAGACATAGATTTTTTTTTTCTCCTTCAGAAATTTTAACTTCATACCTTGCTTAGAATTCTTTGAATTTTCATTCTGAGCTCCTGGGAAAATTTTCTGGGGGACTTGTGTTAATTTTGATCTAATGAAATGCATATTTTAACTTTATTAAACTGTTTTAAAACAAGCAAGAAGGAACAGATTCACCCTGTCATCATCAATTCAGCTGTTATTTCACATTTTAATTTATGTGTATTTTGCTTTTGACATAGTAAATCTTTTGAATAATTTTCCTTATTTGGCATTCTCAACATTATAGATGCCCGGAAAATCCTTGGCTTCAGTACATGTGGCAGGGGAAATTGCTGTTCTGGGGGAATTATGACATAACTAGGTAAACAGTTTTCATGTTCTGATATTTAAGACATTTTGGCCTATCATAAGCTAAAACTTCAGATTATGAAGCCTCCATTTTTAAATGTATGAAATTATTTTATATAGATATCTTAGTCTTTAATTTAAAAATACCTCGTAATTTGTTAGCTTTTTTGTGAAATATACCTTGAAATTCTAAACCTGCAAGCCTTGAAATATCTGAGTTTGCATCATCTATGGTCCTAGATTTAACCAAGAAAGAAATCATTATACTATCTTCCTCAAAGTTGCTGATGTGTTGGACAGTAAAGGTAAATCCAGCAAAACAGAATGGCAGAGAAAACAGCGAAAAACTTACTCAGTACATTTATGGCAGAGCATAGCTCCACATGGTCTTCAGTATCTGCTGTGCTTATGTATAATTTATACATGCATTGTCTGCCTAGAGTTGGTTTTCAAAAACCCAAACAACAAACCAGAAACAAAGTTGTTTGTATGTGAAATATCTCACAATTTTCACCCCATCATATTCAATTGTACATCACCATTTTTCAGTCTCCTGAGAGACCTCCTGCTGTATATTGGCATGTCATTGTTTGGGGTTTTTAACTTTTCATTTTTATAATAGTATTTGAGCCATGTGTGCTCAGTAAGCATTTTTGTGAATTGGAGCTCACAGTCTTACTTAACAAGCTCATGTCTATGTCTACTCAGCGAATGGGATTTGAAATCTGTGCTGAAATAATGTCATCTGAGTTGAGGGGTTTTAACATAAATATATGTATACTTATATATAATAATACATTAATATTTTTAAGGGGAGATTGTAAATGATAATATTGTGTAAATTTTAAACAGGCCAAATAAATTTCTCTGTGTCTTCAGATAATATAGTGAGTTTTTAGGATTCTTATGTGACACTGCAATATTTGAAATGGTGTTTCTCTTTTCCTGCTAACTAGCAGTTTTATAGTAGGAATGTCAGACTATTTTTGGCAATCAGTTTGGACCATATGTTTTTTCCTCTTAAAAGTGGCTGCTGGGTATTTTGTGTCAGGGATTTAAAGGTGCTTGTTATTTGGCTGTGACATAGATAGGAAAAGTAGATGGTAAAAAGAACCCAGACAAGGGTAGGAAGAGCTTTGAAAAGCTCAAGAGGGAGAAAATTATCTTCTATATATGGTGAATCTTAAAGCTTAGCTACAAGAACTTCTATTTTTACAAGTTCAGAAGAAAAGCTGGGTACATGTTCCTATGAGACAACTGTAAATTTCTTTGGCTACCTATCATTTTGCAGTTCTCTTCTGATTTAAGAGGTTAAATTGTACTGCCAGCTAAGGTAGTTTTACTAAAGCTAGTGTGATTATTTATGATCTTTATCTCATCTTTGCATCCTTGACAGATGTAATTTTGCCTTAAGAATTCAACTTGAACCCATAGTGTAGACTCCAAGTTGCTGCAGAAAGGGTTTGGCTGAGGCAGGGACTGTGACCCCAGGGGCCCTGGGCAGAGTGTGGAGCTCCTGGGGAAGGCAGGCAGGGACAGTCAGGGCTGGTGGTGTCCCCAGTGCCCTCTCTGGTAGTGTCTCTTGAGGCTGCTCTGCCACTGCTGTAGTTTGATGTGAGAAAGAGTCTTGGGGAAGGAAAAATGGTGTCCACAGTTTGAGCAGTAGGGTGAGGTTAGCATTGTGAAGGGCAGGGATTGGACTGTCCCAGAACATCAAGGCTTACTTTTCTGCTAGTCAAGAACTATTTGGCAGTGAATTGGTAAAATGGAAAGATACTTAAGAAAAAAAGAGGCAGCAGAATGTACCCTTAAAATTAAGTTCTTGATAAAATCAATTTCATTTACCTATTGTGCTTTTTAAAACAAATCAGGACATGATTGTAATGGTACTGGGATCCCCCCTAATGGAATGAGTAAAGACAAAGAAATGTGGGCATTCAAAAGCTAACATTAGATCTGCAGACACCAAGGAAAGAAGCTCTGTAGTTTTCTGTTCTCCAGAGCAGCCAGCCTCATCCTCTTCCTTCAAGCAGTGCATTCACCATGCAGTAGTTGTACAGCCCGTCCTGGGCTTAGCAGGGCTGGAACAAGGCTTATTCTCTGCAGTTTTGGCTTGGTGTTATTTGCCGTAGTTCTTGTAAAAAGGAAATGAAGGGAAACCAAATGTTTCCGTGTCAGTAGGTAGGTATCTAGATACGTTTTCTTTGGGACTTTTGGTTTTTTATTACATGTGGAACTAATTTGTTTCTATATAGCCATTCCAATGATATATATATATGCCATTTTAGTCCACATTATAATGTGGATTTATTAATTTTTATACTTCTTTTGTTCTATACTGAGCATCTAACAAACGTCACAAGGTGAGAAATCTCCTTCCTTAGTCAAGGCTGACAGCTGCCATATTTACCATACATTTGTTTGACTGGAACTTCAGCTGTCCAACAATGCTTCTGGTATTTATTTGCATGTAGATGCTACAAGAAAATTTTATTAAATTTCATGTGGAACTGAGAATAGGTGTAGCTGTTAAAATGGTGGAATCTCCCTACTGAAGTCTTTGCCTTAAAGCTATTGCAGCATGTCCTACTTCAGATTTTCTGACCCTCTTATGCATGCTGTCTTTGCAAAAATACTGACCCATTCTTTCACATGACAGGGGTAATTTAAAAGCTGCAGAGGTATACATTTTATTTTTAAGTATAATACTTCTTATTAATACAGAAAGCTGTAGCATATGGCTTGAAATTGTGGAATTGAAAGACTCTTATCCATATCCAAGCACATTATAGAACAGTATGCATCTATTTAAAATGAAACATGAATTTAGGTTGATTTTGTATCAAGGAAGTTCATGGCAGCTTGGTGCTGACATAAGCAGCCAGTAAATCAGGATGAAAATAGCTAGGAAAATAGCATTTTTAAAGAGACTTATAAAGGAAATGCCAACATAATTGTAGCGTTGAGTTAGCTAGCTATGCATTCCTCCAACTTAAAGAGTATAGTAAAACTGAGTGAATTAATCACAGGGAATAATTTACTGGACAAATTTAGCATGTGTCTTGGATTAAAAGGCGTACTTCCTAGAACAAAATTAGGTTACTGTGAGAATTGCTGAGTTTAAAAATTTCCTCACTCCAGTAGAGGAAAGCTCCTGCATGTGCACATGTAACCCTGGAGGAAAAAAAGAGGCTAGTGCTGAGCTCTAGTCTTTATTTACCTCTGTTCTTGGTTTGGATTGCTTGGTAGCATGAAGAGTCAGGAGGAAACTGTTAACCTGCCTGCGTACTACTCAATACTACATTCCATTGGAGCGTGTGTACGGAAATACAAACCCAGGACATCTACAGAAGAACACTGTTCTTCAGAAAATACTGTTAAACCCCTGTAAAAAAAAAAAAAGAAACCCAAACCAGCTGTAAATGTATTATTGTCTCCAGCAGCAACCATAACCAGAGATCTTTCTGAACAAAGACCATAGGGCCGGCATAGATGATATTTCTCCCTGATGTCCTTCCAACTATTTTTAACTCAAATGAAAGGAGCTTTAAAACTTATTTTCCTAAAAATGAGGGGGGAATGTGTATGGAAATTGTGTGATGGTATCTGTTATTTTTTACTTTACTTGTAGTCGTAAGTTCCTCTGCCTCAGCATATGACTGAAAGGTGTTGCTTTTCTGAGCTCAAAACCTACATATAAACTATTTGTTACATACTTGGGTACATTATTCTTTTGTCAGATTACTGAGCTGCCTGAAACTGCCCCTTTCTTTTCTCCCCTTGAGCCAAATGCATACATCATGCATCTACCACTTCTCTGGCAGAATTTTTCAGAAGGCCTGCTGCTAGTAGTGTGGGCAAACATAGAGCTTTTGCCTCTTTTGAGGCATGGCTCATATAAATTTAATAATCTTGTGATGGAGGTGAATCTCCTGTCCCTACTCACCTGTTCTGTGCTGCTCATGACTTGGTATTAAACTGTCATCCGATACATATTTAGAATGAAACTAATAATGAAATAATAATGTCCTGCTTTCCCTAAACAGTAGTTTGATCAAAAGGTACTTGTTTTTATTTTAAAAGTAAATTAAACCATCAGAAATCTCCATCCTAAAATTTGCATTAAAGATCAAGGAAGATCTTTTTATGATATTCATTTGGTGTTAGCCAGCACTAAATGTGTTTTCCTGAGAGGCGATTCCTTTCACCAAGGATGAGGTTTTATAGACGTTGTTTATTTTAGATTACTACATCGCTCTGTGTGACTACATCATAAAATCATTCGTTAGGTGAAGGTAATTTACAAATGATCAGAAGCAACCAAATTACTCCAGCTTAATGAGTTGCCACTTATTGCCTGTGTAGGCTCTTTTTCTGCTGCGACTGTGAAGTTGGCTAACATTAATGTGCATTAATTTTATTTCACAAATGCAGTGATGGAGGAGACCTAATCCTTCCAGTTATCATGGCTCAGCGGCGACTGTAACACATTAAATCAGGGTTAACTTTGTTGCATATACCTTTCAGTCTGGACCTGGTGCAAAATATACACTGGGGCGTTTTTCCAGGAAAGTGTCATATCAATGCATCGATAGCTGCAGTGGCAACCCACTCATCTTGAGGCAGTGTTCAAGCTGTTGATTTCTAGCCATACAGACTGAAATGTGTGAAATCATTTATTTCTGAGACACTATCTCCTTCCGTGTGTAGACAGCAGAGATTCTGTAGCTGGATTTCCTTCTCCAAAGAAGGAAAATTTTGGCAGAATGTTCATTGCACAGGCATCAAGACTTGGGATCCTACTATCTCATCTTGGCTCCATATTGTCAGAACTTGGCCACTTTTTGATGAGAAGACATCTGTTAGAGAGTTTTCTTGGAGAGTGCATAGGATATTTTTGCTAATTGATGAAAGGGATACCTGAATTGCTATGGGGCTGGTTATTCCAATGACTGTGAGATTTGATCACATATTTATGTCAAGGAAAAAATCGAGCTAGCCAGTTGGCCAGAGCTTTGTGACAGTGACAGCTGCCAAAGTGGCACTGATGTAGTGGGAGTGGGGTAGGAACTGAAGAGGAGCTGACTGAACCACCCTGCTCTCCAGTGCTCTTGGGAACTAAAGGCGTTGGGAAGGTCTCCTGTTCCAGCACAGAACCTCAATGCACAGGTCTGTGAGGAAAAGGACTACATCACTTCCAGGCTGCTCATGTTGCTGTGGAATGTCAAAGCTCAAAGAACTTTGCACCAAATTGTTTAACCATTTGACTGGACTTTCATTAACATGTACTGACTGGTTGAGTAATATAAGCCTGACACAACTCTGAGTTACTCCTTTCCAGTCCTGACCTCAGCTTGCAGAGGATCTTCAACCCATTGTTTTCAATTTTTTGTTTCTCTTTAGTCTTTTACTTCTTTTCCTTTTTCAGTTTGCTTAGCACCAGGAAATATCGATAAGAAATTGTGGAATGAGTTTTAGTGCCACACCATTATCTTGTGCTCTGTTGATAATTTCTCACACTGCGTATATCCTACAGCTGCATTTCTACAATTTAGGTTATAGAAATTCCAAGCAGCAACTGATATTGACTGGGGTTTATAAAGTGTCCACAAATGTATTTAATACTAATTGTGTCTAAAGATTAAAAGGCTAGAACAATATATTGTATGATTGAAGACGCAGAAGTCCCAGGGATATGAAAAATATGTTTTATGTATTTTTATTTTATTCACTGAAATAAAAAAAAGATACTTGGAACAGCTGCCTTCGTCCTGTGCCTTGAGAGGTGATACACAGGTAATAGAGGGACTTCCAGAACATTTCTATCCTATTTTATCAGGAGGCAAGGGTTTTGTGTTGTCTTGATTCCTACCTTCTCTTGCTTTACTTATCCTTTTTGTGAATTTTCCTGGTTTTAATCTGTACTAAGCTGGTTAGCTATACTGGATAAGTTATTAATCACAGTTTATGAGAAAAATTTAATACTGAAAAGGAAGGGATAATACTTCCAAGTGTGAAGTAGTCTAGATGTAGGTTTTTGAGCTAAGAAGTGTTGTGTTCTCAAGTCATGTGCTGAGGCAAAGAGGATCCAATCATCACAGATATTGTCACAAGATCTTTTTTCCCCAAATCTTAGGAAAATAATATTTCAAAGGTCTTGCCTGATCTCAGTGGAGAAAGTGCTTTTAAAAATAAGAAAAAAGCTTCCCATACTTTACTGTCTTAGGTTAAACTTTAGTGACATTCTTTTTTTTTTTTTCCATAGGAAGAATGGGGAATTAGATCTGATTAAGATCTTAAATTTTAAATATGTGCTTTCTTTTGCCACAAATGATATGTGTATTTTACAGCTTTTCTTTGATGTGCTGCAAAGCAGGATTGTGCAGTTCATTACTTTAGGAAGAAAAGGAATTGGCTATTTTATGTCAAAACCAAAAAGGAAACTTGTGTTGTGCATGCAGCAATGTAAAGCCATCTACAGTTTCCTTTCATTCTTGCCGCAGTTCCATTGCTTTGGTTCTCTGTATCAAAACTGTGCCTTCACAGTTTGTTCACAGGCAAGGCCTCAGCTTCTCCAGTATCTGACATTTATCTTCTCCATTCAGAACTGGACAACCTGTTGGATTAATAACAATGAGGATTAAAGCTTTGGGACTTTTGATATGACTTGCCAAAGAAGACAGGCTGCTGAATCCCAGGGCTCTGGAATGTGGCCTGTTGAGATTCCAGCAGGGGTTCCTGCCCCCAAGGTTTCTTCCAAGCTTCACTGAAATTCTGCAACTCCCCTACACACCTGTACCATGTACTTGTGTCTGAGTAACTCTGTTTATTTCTTTTGGGTTTCTGCCAGCAGTTTAGGCCTTAGGTAAATTCTCTTATCTCCTGTGAAGTCAATATTTATTTAAATTCCAGTGGACAAACTTGAAATTCTAAATCATTTCAACATATGTATTGTTTGGAAGAGGTCTGGAGTGTCTGCACAACCTCACCTGTGATTGCTTGAATAAAGTGTGTTGTTAAGAATATCAGCTTGGTATTGATTATTTATTGAGGTGAAATGTCAAAAAGAAAATAAGTTTATTTTTCCTAAAAAGACAGCTTGAAATATTATATTAATGAAATTCTGGTTTTATTCCACAGACTGAAGGTTTGTATTCATTCTTTTTATGCTCTGTGAAAGTGAGCAAAGATTTCTTCTGTTCTTTTACATTAAAAAGAGTTTGTTGGATAGCAGACTATATAATAGAATAAAACTGCTTAAGGGCAAAATATTTCTGGTTTAGATTTTTCCAGCAAGCAAATTTGGCATTTTAGCATTTTTTTCTGAGTTAGCTCTTCAGGCTTCTGTGCTGTGAAGTAAAAAATGATGCATTCACACCCATTTCCCATGCTTGCTTGTGGTAAGAATTGTGAATTTCTGATACCTCATACACATTGGGAGGAGGAGAATGTATCTGTTGTAACTACACAAAAATAAATTTACTTGAGAAGAAGGATTTGGGATTCTTCATGTCAAACTTGACCTGTATTTCTAATAAGTGTGTTGGGTTTATACTGCCTTTAAAAATAAATACATAAATACCACTGAGCAATTAACTTTAAATAGTGCCTGTTTTATACTTCTTTTATCAAGCACTTTCCTTTTACCACGTTTGATTTGCAATCACTGCATCTGCTGAATTTTTTGGGTTTTTTTTCATTTCCAAAACAAATAGCATTGGCTTTTGCAAGACTAAAGAGAAAGAGGGTGATTTGTTAGTTAGGAAGAGCTCTTTGGAGATACACATTTGCATTTTAGGTGTGTATGTGAGCATATCTATATAATAGATAGACACAAAATATAATAAAAATATATAGACATACATATAGTCACAGTGTAGCATATTAAAAAAGTATCATCCCCATTGATTTAACTATATATTTTGTTATTGACATGGATAATTTTATTTACAGTTGAGTATTGTCTGTTCCTGGAAAGATGGGGAATGTTTAATTGCTATTGACTGTAACTGCTTTTTGTCATATATATCCTCCTTTGGTCTCCAAACCATAATCAAAATAAAATTCAAATTCTACTGATTCCTTTGAGCAGTCTGAATATACATCTTGCACAGCTATCTCCAGAACACCCTTGCATAGAAATTAAACCCCATAATGAGATGTACTTCAGGAAGCTGCATAACACACTGCAGGGCACCTGTCGAACACTGCATTGTGCAATCTTACCCTGCACTTTGGTACATTAGGAAGGTATTTTCAAGTACAAAACTCAAAATGTTGCATTTAATTTTATTGGAATATGGCGTTATCTCTTAAAGACGGATCTGAATTGAAGATGTGAAATTGCAAATACTTTCAACATTGGTGGCTGAGAAAAATGTGATAGCAAACCTCAGCCATATTCAAATGTTCTTAAAGGATCTAATACCTTTGGAGTTGTCTGGTAGGACTGTATGTTGGAAAAATAATAAAACTCCTATTTTTAGCTTTAAAAGTAGTTATTTCTTTAAACTCTATAAGTACTTTTGAGTTTGTTTCTGTCAGTCATTAGAAATGCAAAGGAATAACATCTTCAGCTAAAACATTGTAGAGGGAATAGGAAATAAATCTTTAAAAAGACTGGTTGTTGCAATCAATACCCAGGTAGTTTATGTGGCAGGTATAATTGATATAAATGACTTTTTTATATATATTGAGTTTTGCTAATTCCTTTGCTTCCTGCCTGTGAAGGTACGGCCGAAGCAGTTCACTGGGAATCTGTCTGCTGTACATACAACCTCTGTGACTGATATGGATGTAATGAAGTTTTTTTTCTTGTTTCATAAGTCTTGCAGTCATTCCCTTGACCAAGGGCTCAACAAGCACATTCAGGCTCCTACGAAAAACAGGTCTGCCAGCTGAATGGCAGGACACTTATGAGTTTGTTTGCCAGGCTTCTGTGGGTGTATAAACCAGTTGCTGCAGCTCTAAAAATGATATGTCTGGTGCAGCAGTGATTTTCTACACTGAAGGTGGATGCTGACAGGAGTTATGTACTGCAGATATTTTAGTGAACTCTGAAAAGACTGTGCTGTAATACAACACTCCCAGATATGGAATTCTGTGGTTCTGATTTCTTCTAGCATGTGATTTCCTCTCCATCATTATCTTCTGTAGAACTATATTTGTGGGAAACCAGTCTGTATGACTGTGCTTTACCTTGTAACAAGGAATTGTTTTCTCTTGTTTAATTTAATATATCTTGGCTCTAGAGCATATCTCAGTTTCCTGCATTTATTTGTTATATGTGTTGGGCAGTGCACGAGGGGCACAGAAAGTGCATGTGCCCTGTGCCTGTGAAGGTTAGGACTAAACTTAAAATCTATTGTGTCAGGCAGGGACTACTTGGACAGCTGCCTAGCTGGGTTTCTTTTAGTTCTAAATGCTCTATGTCATTTCTAATACTGCCATGGGGAAACACATGAGTCTTATTTATTGGTCACTAACTGTTCTGTGAAGGGGTTAAAAATACTGCACTGAAGTATTAATAGCTTTTCTCTGAAAATAGTAAATGCTTCCTGTAACTGAAGAGTAAGCCTCTCGCCGTCATTCTAGTAGAAACATGTCATGAGAAATCCTCGCTTAAAACCATCTTTTGCTCTCATTCAGTATTTGTCAGGTTCAACTCCAGCCATGGCTTCCCCGTGGAGGTTGGTTCGGATTCCAGCATCCTCCAGCTGAAGGAGGCAGTTGCCCAGCGACAGGGAGTTCCAGCTGACCAGCTGCGGGTGATTTTTGCAGGGAGGGAGCTCAGCAATGACTTGACACTGCAGGTAAGAATCCCTTGGTAGCTTCTCGCCTGGACTGCTGCCAGCTACACTGCCTCTGCCTCTAATGCTGCCAATCTGATGTTCATGCCTGGGATCTAATAAAATAAATAGTGCCTGGGGATTCCTTGAACTTTACTCCACACTGCTTCATTAATTCTGACCTTCTTAATTATGCATTAAAACAGCGAGCAGGAAGGGTAGGGAAAGAGAGAGAATACGAGAGAGAGAGCACGAGAGAGAGCTGTGCCTAGTGAATAAATGTTTACTGACTACAGAAGCAAGCCATGCACGATTTCTGTATCTGTTCAATTTCTATCTTACTTATTCCATTTGAATCTTAATGAAGAAGGATGTGAATAAATTGCTCTAAATCAGGCTGCACAGTCATCACATTTTATAGAATTTGTAACCCAATTGTGACCCCTGGAGGATAGCTACATGGCTGCTGCTTCACCCTGTGCTGCTGTGCCTGCACAGGTGGGTGATGCTGGAGGGGTGGTTCCAGATCAGCAAACCCACAAACGTGTTCTCCAAACCACTGAACTCATAAATGAGTGAAGCTAAAAGAGGAGCAGGGAGCACGGAAGAGCAGCTATAAGTAGGTATCTGAATTTCAGCTCCTGAAGATTAGCAAACCGTGCTCTTCAATAAATGCAGAGGAGTGTTCCTCTGTAGTGAGAAGTAAGAAGCACTGAAAGATGGGTTCGAGTTGCTCTTTGCCGCTGTTACCAGTGCAGCTGTAGTTACTTTAGAAATAGTTTTGTTTATCCTGTGTGTGCATTCGGCAGATAACTCCAATAGCCAGGGTTTAGCATAAATGTGATCACACATTTAAGACAATTGGGAAACTTGGGGAAACCTACTGGCCTTTCAGCAGAGTGCAAATACTGATTTAATGAAATTTCCCTCTTTCTACAGTGACATCAAAGAGCTGCAGATACAACCTGTAGTAATGCAGGTGATTGCATAAAAGATCCCTCACATACAGAACTATTCAGATTAATTTGTACTCGTATTTCAGACATACTGTTGTACTCGGAACGGCTGCTAAGCCTGAGTACAGAAAGTCACTACTGTATTGATGACCTATCACTGTTTCTCCTTGGATATGGTATTTGTTGCTTTACAAAGGGCTTTAGAGAGTTTCAGCACACAAAGGAAAGTGTAGAAATGTGAATTGCTGTCAGTCTCCAGTGCATCAGCTGTGAATAGTGTTGATGCATACCTGCAGTGTGCTCCACATACATGTGAAAATGTATATATAAAAGTGTAAGAGTAAAAAAGATTCATGTGAATTGTAGAAGTTGTCAGTTGCCAGTTGCTAGGTTGGAGTGTCTGTGGTGTTCTGTCAGAAGCTTCTGAAACACTTTGCTTTTCCTGGCAAGCTGCAGGTGTTGGTATTACTGCCATTTTGTGTCAGCATGAAACACAGATTTTCATCCCAGTTTGACACTTGCAACAAAGTTTGTTGTTGGCCACAACATACAGTCTATTGCCAGGGTAAATTAAAAATTGTGTTCCGGATATACAGTCCTCCTGATGATGTAATTTCCTTGTTTTGTCATAATTATCATGCCTAATCAAGAATTTCTATTATTTAGTAAACTGGATTTATTGCTTTGGCTCTTGGTTTCTAAATCAGATAGGGAATTTAGAAGCTGTTTCAGATGGAACATTTCACACTTTGCTGTTGTGTTTCCTTTTTTTTTTTTTTTTTTTTTTTGATTGCATATATTTATTTATATTGGAAATTTGTCAGCACAAGAAGAGCTAAATATTTGAGGTGTTTGGGTTCCTGTGGTATGCTGTCTGGGTTTTTTGCCTAAGGAGCTAACAAAATCTTGGGTGCTAGTGAAATACTAACTGCTCACATTTATGTTGCATCTGTAGTTTCAGAATTAACAGCATATATGAGCAAATTAATTAACTCTTGTTTTCTAGATCTGTGGATTTGGATGCAAAATAAGAAAAATTCTACTCAGCTGATGCTTTAAAGTTATTTCATTTTACAATAGCATAGAATTTCCAGTAAAACTATTCTGTCCTTCAGTATTTCATAAATTACTTTTGAATTTATTTGCCCAAGATATTGTGGAAGAATCTAGAGGTCAGGGAAAAGAACTGATGATATTACAGATAATGAGATTATAGAGCTCATGAGAAAAGCTGCAGTAATTGCAGGAGCATGGGGCAGGGATATAGGAAATACTCCAGGACAGAAAACTTTATTGGTTTCACAGTTCACAGAACAACTAGATTTGGCTTGACAGATACCTTAGAATCTCAGGCAGCTGATACAAAACATAACTAAGAATTTGAAAGCTATGTTTGTTTTCTTCTATGGAGAGAAGAAAAAATCTTTGCTGGTAGGTGAGACTTGTAAAAATAAATGAAGCTGGAATGGACAGATGTTAAAGAGAAATTATTATAAGAAAGAAAGTGCCAAGTCAAGACCTTAAATAAGTAATTTGATATCAACAACAACAGTAAAAAAAAATTGTAGGAGGCATAGAAGTGAAATATGTGTGGAGACATTTAATTTGGTACCGCAGATAAATGTTTTTTCCTTGAAAAAAGAAAGGAAGATTAGACACTGATTCCCCTGTGCACAGGGGAGATCAGTATCTAAGCTAGCGACTAAGGGACAAGTAGTGAAATTAGAGCCATGGAAAGCAAAGATTGGTAATGCCTGGATGAGGAATGAGACCTGCAAATTTGAATATCATAAGAAGGAATTAGAGCAGTAAGCTGATTCCTAAAAGCCTAGCAAACAGTGTCACTTAAGGGTGCTAAACGTTCTGAAGAATGATGAGCTCCCTGCTGATTACAGTTCACTTTGAAATGAGTAGATGTAATTAATTAATATAGACCCAAAAATAGGGATTCTTTCAAAAGGTTTTCATGAGTATGGAAGAATAGTGGAAAGATCTTCCTGTAGAGTCCTAAGTTGGAAAGAAGAACAGAACCATAACAGAGTCACCAAGAGAATAAGCAGGAGGTAACTGCATATCAGGGACCTTGGAGTGTTCTAAGAGGAGGTGACTGCTTATAGATTGTCATTGCCTCAGAGAATGGCAAAATTAGTTAACAAAGCTTCTGGTAGTAAAGTCTGTAGTATGTATTGATAAACAATTTTGCTTAGTGCAAGCCATTTGAAACTTATTACTGATAATAGCAGTAGTATTATATTAGTACAGACTTCCTCTTTCTTGGAGAACTCAGAGTCCTCTTGTGTGAAGGAGCTCTTTGCAAACAGTGTGCAGAAGATTCCTTGCCTTGCGGAGCTTATAGTGTAAATGAATAAAGCAGACAAATGATGTGATGGGAATCAGTAGCTTAGCTTGTCCTCAGTCAGTAGCAAAACAAGGATAGAATTAGGTCTTGTTTCCCAATTCTGTACCATTTCTTTTTGACAGTGTTTCCTCTATTAGATAAAGCTAGAAAATACTGGTCTTTGAAAAAGACTAAGCATGTGGTAAGTAGCAGAACTTGTTAGCTTTGTGCTAACAGTTGTGCCCCCTGAGACAGGTTCTGAGTCAGTGTTAGCTTGCATTTGACTGCAGCATAGGCTTGAGGCTTGGAGCATAGGTTTCATGTGAATTTGGTTTTGCCTGCATCCATCCATATAGGTGCTTGCCTAAAATAATTTATACATACATGCAAGAAACAAAGAAACATGACTAGAAGTTATTGTTAAATACTGTAAGCTCATAAACATAACTGAAAATGAGTAGAAAGGAATGGCACAATTGCAGTAGCAACATGGATGATAATCTATGCAGAGAAGGGAAAAGAGAAGTGGTAGGGGAGAAACAGGTACTTGAACATTCTGTGGGTTGGAATGGAATAGTGCATTTCATCGAAGTAGGACCTTGTGTACATAAATGTATGGCAACTTTGTTGCTCTCTGAGCACACCAGAGCACAGTACAACAGAGCTTTCAGCAGTTCTTATATTGCCTTGTTTCATTTTACTGAGGGCTCACAGAAGAAACCAGATGACAGTGCAAAATGTGTCCCTAACCAGAAAAAAACCCACATGTTTAATTACGAAGTACTGAATGATAAGATTAGATTGGGTCTTTTGACATAGTTACTGCCCTGTGCTACAGTTTTATATATAGGATACAAAATCACTCCCCAAAAAACTTTAATACTCAGCAGTTTTGTGGGTTACAGAATATTGTTGAGCCAATATTTGCCTACTTAAATGCTGTTTCTAGAGAATTGCCCATACACATACTGGTTGAATCAATCACATGTGAAATTCAAAGAGAAAAACAATTTTCTGTGTGTGCATGTTTAAATCAGTATTTTTGATCAATATTTGATTGATCTGTGGGTCTTGTTTTTTCTTGTAAAGCTGAAAGGGATGTGTATTCTACTTCTTCAAAATAGCAAAAGCTAGATGAAGTATACTTAGGTATATTATAGCATCAAGGAAATCTAGAGATGCTACGTTCGTGTTGCCAGGTAATGTGGACTTGGCTAAAAGAGAGGATGGCAGTACTGCTCACTCTTGGTTCTTTTTATGCCTGCAGTCTTGCTGTGGCAACAGAGATGTGTGGAATAAACGTGTCCAAGACTTGTGTTGGGCCTCATGGTATTACACGCTCACAGTGCGTGTGGAAAGTACCACAGAGCCATGGTATTAAGTCAGGACTAGCTTGGGCCTCCAGATTTTTTGTATTGTTACTTTCCAAAGTATTTTCTGTATTTCAACATTCCGAAGAATGTTGAAGAGCCTCCTGCTGATTACAGTTCACTTTGGAATGAATAGAAGTAATTAATTAATACAGACCCAAAAATAGGAATTATTTCAGCAGATTGTCATAAGTATGGAAGAATAGTGGAAAGATCTTTCTGTCAAATTGTGTAAAATTAAAAAAAAAAGAGGATACCTTGCTCATTAATT
This sequence comes from Cisticola juncidis, assembly GCA_013400215.1. Classification (NCBI taxonomy): domain Eukaryota; kingdom Metazoa; phylum Chordata; class Aves; order Passeriformes; family Cisticolidae; genus Cisticola; species Cisticola juncidis. The sequence continues at coordinate 499,231 of VXBR01001107.1, forward strand.
TTTCTGGCAGATCAAGAGTTAAATGCATTTGTAGATGGGACTTTCAAGCCAGAAATGCATTTCCAGTCTGCTTTTAAATGCACTTGTGTCCTATTCTTTTTATGCTAAGTTTTTCTGGAATGAGACGATTATGAAAAATATATAACCCTATCTAAATGAGGGATAAATGAGGGTTATCTTCACGTAGTTTGAAAATTTCAAAAAGTGAATGGGCCATTTGTGATGGAGGCCACAAATTCTAATTATAAAAATATGGCCTTGAAATGTTCTGGGTTCTTCTTGATTCTTTTGACATTTTTTCATGTGTTTTTGTTAGCCTGCTGATGATTGATTAAACTGTCGCGAGGTTTTCTTTGCAAGCTTTCTTCAGTGTGCACTCAGTATAGGTGTGGTCTTAATTTCCATCTGTATTTAGGTTTTGATACCTGGATGAGTTCAGTGTTGCTGCAATGGATGAGTCTGGTTTGAGGGTTCCTGTAGGAATAGGAATACTGGTGCCACTGTTCTTGTACCGACTCAGAATATTTCTGGATGACCTCTGCTGCTCTTTTAGATTCGTTTCTAAATATGAGTTTATTTTTTTCCCTTTTGCTGGCAATTTCAATAAGTTATGAATCTATAGAACTAATTTTTATTCTGTGGATGGTTATTATTTTTTTTTATATGCAGATGTGTTCAGGAACCAGATGAATTTTACTTAAAATTCATTTCTCTTAGGCAGTTAAATTCACTGTATTGAGACCATTAAGTGAATTTTCCCAAATCCACTTTTGAAGGAGCAGTTGCTTTGTGTGTTTCTGATAGAGAAACTGTTGTACTGTTTGCATGAAATACAGTATGCTGATAAGAAACTCCTTTGGCAAAACTCTAGCTCTTTTCAAGACATACATAACATTTCAGAACAAAACTATCTTGAAAATTCCCCCAATATTAGCTATGCCTTTTGTTTTCCATCTACATACTTGCATTAGGCAGACACTTGTTGAATCTTGTCCCCTTGTCATGAGTATAAATTAATTAATATGTTTACATTGCCATCCATTTTATTGTTTGGATCCATCTTTAGGCTGCAGGAGAGAAAACGTGTAGGCAAAAACTTTAAAGAGCTGTAGGTGTTAGTGGTGGCAGTGAGTAATAACTTTTATGAATCTCTAAATCATGACAGTAAAAGAAAGGTCAGCCCACATCTTTCATTCATCACCTTTCTAAATTGCTTTGGTGAAAAAATGTTTAGCATACAGAACATCATTACCAAAAACTGTAGTTGAATAAACAGAAGGTCAGGATGGTAGGAATATTTTCTACTTTCTTCCTTCCTTTCCCTCAAAGGAAGAACATGGTCATCATTTTTCTACTAGACTACATTTATAAGGAAGTATTGATAGAGACTATGTACTTTGTAATTCATAACTGAAATAGAACAATAATTTGCAAATATTTGTATTGTCTCAAAGAAAGAAGCAAAAATTAGGATTTGATTAACACTTTACTCAGTGAAATTACTGGATTAAGAAATGGGAAATTGGGATATCTGTGAATTCTCTTATAACACTGAAAATGTCTCAGGAAAAAAAATTGTACAGGAAGACTGGAAGGTGTTGGAAATTTTTTTAATAGCAGGTAGCATACCAAATATACCTCCTCAACAGAAAGGTGGGATGTAGTTCCTTCCCATTATTTCTTTGTTTTTGTTTTAATTCTATTTATCTGATTCTTTACAGCTCTGATTCTCTGAAATTTCTTCTGTAATACATTTATATTTGTAATTATCGAGATCACACAGCTATTTAATAAACCATTCTGGGTTCCCCTATTTTCTTTTTCAAGCTTTTTCACTAATTGTAGCTAGAAATGTTGGAGGGAAGCTTGAATGCTCCATATCTGGTTACAGATATGTAACCAGATCATCACAGATGAACCTCCATGTTCTAGGGGATGCAGAATTATTCTTGTGAGGCATGGCTTTTACAAGTGATGGGAGAAAAAATGAAAAAAAAAAACAAACTAGTTGCATTATGACAGCAAAGGCCCCATGAAAGCAAATAAAATTGGTCATCCTAAAGAAAATAACACAGTACAGGCTCAAACAGAAAGAAGACAATTATTTTAGGAGTTATGAAGCAAAAGTATGTATATAATTCCTTGTGCATCCTTGGAGCAACACTCAATGCATTTACAATTCCTAAAAGCTTTCTTATGCACTCTAAAAGCCTGTTGAAGAAATGAAAGTAAAGTGTTTAAAAAAAATCAGTAATAAGGAATACAGTAGAGCAATGCAATTTTGTCTCCTCATTTTGACTAAACAAAGAACAAAAGTACCTGTTCCTCAAATGAATAATTTTCCTCATATACAGACCAGGTTGTTTGGCTCCTTTTGATTTAGGAAAGATTATGTGACTGGCTTTCCATGAGCCAGCATTCTCCCTCTCATTTTCCCTCTCACTTATTTTCTCCCTCTTCTTCTCTCTCCCTTTTTCTCTTAAAAACACAAAATCCTTACTGTCCTGGGGAAGCTTCTCAGCAAGTGTGAAATACTGTACCTTCCATCCGTCGAGGTTATAGGTGTGATTCCCATTCCTGTGGAGTCCAGTTTTCTGTGCTGTTCCTGAATGAATTGATCAGTATATTCACTTCACTTCACTTGCATTGCTTTTCTTATCATCAGTTTCCTGCAGTTCAAGCCACTTTTCCTGCTTCCACTTCTGCTTTCCCAATCAATTTCAGGACTTCAAAATCCTGTTCTTATCCAATATCTGTTGCCCCTTAAACCAGCTTAGGCGACTTAGTCCTTTTTTACCCAGCCTAAGGAATAATGGGGAGACAATGACAAAACAGAGTTGTCTTGTGGATCTACTTTATCTGCCAATGAGTGGAAATTTCCTTCTACCCATAGTTTCTGTCTTCTATTGGGTGATATGCTTCTGTATCATCTGGTGGCCTCCTTGTTTCCTGATCTCCTTGTATGCAACAAAGAGATCTATATGTGATAATGTATAAAAGGTCATCACGTTGTTTTAGGTAATTTTGAAAAGGTGTCTAAGTGTTGGCAGATTTTGTTGGTGAGGTTACACTTCTCATGAAGAGATGTAAAAAAACTCTCCCAGTTTCTAGTTTTGTGGTAGAATTAATATATAAAAAAGATACTAGTAATGAAACATCTTTAAACTGCAAAAACATTTCTAATACAGTTTTTCCCTATTAACTATTTGACATAAAACAGTATGATGGAAACATATAAAAGTTTTATATTCATATATTTGGTATGTGTGATATACCAGACCTCTGACTTCATGATTTGTTTCTTATGCAACTCATCCCAAATTATCCTATAAAGTATTTTTACTGCACTACCTTGCCATCTTTAACATAGCAATCTATTCATTTGTGTCTTTCATGGTATGCAGCAAATTGTGTGTACAAAACAAATAAGTGTATGCAAATTTGCATAAGGAAAGAAAATAATAGCTGCTCACCTCTTTAACCAATATCATATAACCTTTATTCCTGTCTTATTTTCATTACCCTAGAAGGTAATTTTGAGTCTTTGTTTACTATTAATCTTGCAGCAGTGTGTTTATTACTACAGTTTAAGCACATCTAATTTAAAGTGTCAGAGGTTCAGGAAAGGAAGAAACAATCCAATTTTAAAGCGTCTTAATGTTTCTATTGTCAGAATCTTATAGCAAAAATGTCTCAAAGACTGTAAATGGCAATAAATAAGTTAAAGTGACCAGTTGAATATATACCATTAGAAACAGTATTCTTTATGAAAGTGTCCCTGCTTCTTTATAAATAATGAAAACTGCAGTGCCTTTCCTCTGAATGTGCTAAGATGTTAAGCTTTATAATGCTAGAGTGATTTTTGTTTCTGGTCACTAAGTAGTAGTGGAAACTTCAGTTAGTTTCCTAAAAATAATTTTATCCTTTTTTTTTTTTTTTTTCTGTGACAAATAAAGGAAGTGAGGAAGTGGTGCAACAACACAGCACCGTAACAAGGAGAAGAAAGGGTACATGAACAGATATATGCCATGCTGAGTATCAGAAGTCTAGAAGAATTGTGGGAATTTGAGATAAAAAGGTTTCAGGTAGACCTGGACAGTTTGACAAAGAGGGTTATGCTTATTTATATGGTATTTACTGAATGTGGTGGTGATTAGATGAGCAACCAAAGAAAAAAAATATTATATGGCAGGGCTCACGAAGTATCTGAGTTTGTCCTATCAGGCAGGAAAGCAAGAGATAAGATGAAGGGTGAGATGTACTACAGATGACTGCAGAAGCATGGAAACCTAAGGAATTAAAATGCATAAATATATGAATTGTTATTGGCCACTAGTAAGCCTATACCTAAAGCAAAACAAAATAAAACCACACAGTAAATTTTCTATGTGTTAATATCATTTGCACTATAAGGCTATTTGTAGAGGATATAAAGAAGTGCATTTAAGGTCTGACACCTAAAATAGTAGAGATGAACTTGTTATCACTTTTAGAAGAGGTGTGATTACAGAAATCAGCCTTACATGGTAGTAGACTCACTTAGTGGGTCATCAGAATCAAGTGATTCTTTAAGCCTATCATCAGATAAGATTAAACACTTTTCCCTTGCAAAATCACAACATTTTTAAAATTTAAAAAGACTAGAAATTTGTTTAGTACATTTTAAAAGAAATTAATATAAAAATCCAAATTGACGTCCAGTAATCCATGCAGGTCTATTGTCTGGGAAACCAATTTACTAAATACTCCAGCTCATTTACCTGACTTGAGCAATGCAATGAATGCATTACCTACAACAATAAGTTGAAACAAATTATTAAACTTGCTCAGTATACCTTATGTTTAGTATCATTTTTATTGGAGGCAGATACTGGGAATTGTTATCCTGTAATCCATCAAGGCAGCTGAAGAGTTACAGAATGCCAAAGTGCATGTAGTTCTAAATGTACTATGGGAAACAAGATTGGGGGAGGTTGAACCTGTAGCCATTGATTTGGTGGGATATATTTTCAGCTAGAAATGTTGGCCTTATAAGCACTATTCAGCCCAGTAAGCATTTAGCTTTATTATGAATTAGAGCTGTGAGGTCTGATTTCAGAAGAGTGGAGAAACTCCACATAGCCATGTCAGTACCTACACTATACGCTTGCAATGATTTGTGCACTTGCTTTTCAGAGGACTGTAAATGCCATTCTGTAAATGCCATCCTTTATCACTGCAGAGGTAATAAAAACAGCATCCCAGAAGTGTTCATTTCCGATGGAATTCATTGCTGATCTCATCTATTTAAGTGATGCAAATGAAAGCTCTCTCTCCTGTTTCTGCAAAGGATTGATGCTTTTCTGACTCGTGAGCAATGCTCAGTGTCAGTCTCCACAAACAAATGGAGGAAGAGTGACACAGAATGGGTTCATGCCTCAAGTAGCCACAGGATTTAATCTCCTTGCATCTCTGGGTGGATATGTGTCAATCATAAAGACATCTTTGAATTACTTATCTCCTGACATAATTCAAATCTCTCAGAAGTGTTATTTTCCTATTAAAAAGAAGGATTGGCTTTGCAAGGCCCCAGTAGGCTATACAAAATATTGAAAAAAAAATGCTATCAATAAATGAATGAAATATAGAACCAGAGAGAGAGTTCATTTTGTTCACATTTATGGAAACTTCCATATGTTCTGATGTTTCACTGCATTACAGACATGCTACTTCCATTGTAATGTGATTTAGTGTGATGGATTGTGTATTTATACTTAAAAAACTAAAAATTGAAGTTTTCCAGCAGCAGAGAACAGTAAAGCCCTGCAGGATATACAGCAGCTCACTAGCTGGGCCACTACCTGCTGTTTTAGAGTTGCACTGTACTGGAGGCTATTAGTCAACACCAGGGTTTTTAGTGCTGCTTACATAAGAGAAGTTGCATTAAAGTCCAGAAAAAAAGAGTATTTGAGAGGGAATTAATCTTTTCTAAAGTGAGAGAAAGATGACGTTTGCTTTGGAGGCTTGTTTTGCTGTTGCCCACATTGAAATCTCCTTGTGATAGGTTCCTTTGGTCTCTTTTGAAATTGTCAGCATGCCAGTGCCTTTTAAAAAGATGCACACTGGGGACAGCATGAGAGGTCCTGTTGCTGAAGAATTGTGTGTCATGTCCTGACTTTATTAGACTATAGGAAGGAGGCTGAAATATGTTTTTTAATGCCCTTATAACTCAGTAATCCTCATAGTTCTGCAACTTTATGTTGTTTTGAAGAAGACTTTCCATTTTATTGAGGAAAATGTTATTTAAAGGCAACATGACTTATTTGATTATTTTAGGCTGGAAGCTTCTTGCAAGAGTTAGAAAAAACTTGTGACATTCACTTGTATTTATGATAGAAATATTTTTATGCTAATGATTTTTTTACCATTTTTCATTGTATTAGTAATTTATATCCATGTGATTTGATTGATTGGAATGCATCAATTAATTTGCAGCCACTCATTCTGGAATGTGGGCTGCTGATTTTGAGCTGAAAGAGGTGCTACAACCCTGCTGCTATGAGTCCAAGTGACTTAAAGTGTGACCTGCCAATATTGCTGCTTTTGAATTTAAGTGTATTCTTATGTAGACTGAGTGAGAGATTCTTTCCAGTCCTTCTTGTGTAGTCAAGGTACACTGACTGTGTAAGAAGTATTCTTTCTGCACACCCTGCTTTATTCACTTCTTATTTAAACTTTTTTTAGTTGATTTTGTTGTTTTCAATTGAGCTTGCTGTAATCAAGATTCTCTCCAATGCAGAGTTCAGGTTGATGATATGAGGTCTCACAGACAAGCTTTTTGCAGACTTCTTACCCTGAGGCTGAAAATGTATGACTCAAACTTGCAATCCTTTTTATCAAACTTTCATTTAAACTTCTGGGCTTTGATGTTTTTGTTAGTTCTATGCTTTACATCTTCTTCAATTTCTTTGCTTTTATGTAAGAAAGGTCAAATGCTGTACATAAAGGAATGTTCGTGTTTGGAACTGAGTGCAGAAGAACTGAGCTGCTACATTCTTTCCTCCTGCCTAGAGCAGTCTTCCTTTTAGTTCACTGGGAAGATGTGCATTTGTTATGCAGTATGTGGCTGGATAATACATAAAGCTTGCTCCCAGGTAATTTTCAGCTGTTGGTTTATAAACAACAGAACTGGAAAGCAAAGGCATATGTTAATGATGAACACAAACATTAGGATGCCCATGAGGTGACCCTGCCTTGACGTGGACTAGATTGCCAAAGGTTCCTTCCAACCCTAACAATTCTGTGATTACTTGAAATCAATTTTAAAAAAACGACCAAAGACCTTTTTCTTGCCATTAAAAAAAAAAACCAAAACCAAAAAACAACAAAAACAAACACACAGAGAAAAACAACTCCCTATCTTTGTTAGTCTCAGAATTCAAAGTTACATTTGGACTGTCATAGTTTGTAACTGATTCTGCTTAACTCCATTCTGTATTTCCTGTCTGCCCTAACCCATGAACACAGATTTCCACAGATGAATAACCATGGGTTTGTTACTTGTACAGTAAGAAAACTCTCTGAAAAGATCTTATTACAAAGAGACACATAAAAATACAGTGATATAGTCTTGTATGATAATGATTTATTGCAACTGCAGACTGGTTACTGTTTCATATAACTGTTGAAGGTGTTAGCCCTTTATAATTTCCTTTGGAGCATGCCATGCTCTCAGAAGTATGGATATGTGTGTCCAGACAGTATATATATAATTCTCTGAGCTTTTTAACATGTAGTTAATTTGTAGTTTGGGTTTTAGGGAAATGTATCAAATTTCATATTCATAGGTAGATTTTATGTCCTATGTAGCCTGCATGTGTTGAATGTACAGTGTGTATATCTATATATGTGCATATATGACTTTGTAGTCTTTCCAGCTCCCAGTAGAAAGTTAGCACCCAAGCCACTGTTTCACTTGCCCTGTTGTAGGTATTTGAAAAATTTAGAAAGGAACTTGAATTGCAAGTTATTAATAATTACTGGTGGTTTTATTCACTTATATAGTAAGTATATATCTTAACTGCATCCCATATGTACTTTTCATATTTTGAGTAATTTGTAAATCTGCAATCAGAGTTGATAAAATGCTTTCCAAAATGGTTAAACATGTGATTCAAGTAGGACTATTATTATTCATTAAATATTCTTGTTCTTAAGGCTTTTTATATATTACAGGTTCTGGTAATAGAAAGCCTAATTATTTCAATGTCTTTTCATGCTTCAGAAACTAATGGTGTTCAAATTCTAAATGAACAGAAAAACCTGAAAGCCATTAGGTAGGAGTTGCATTGCTGGAGATTGGAAGCAATCATTACCCCATCCTTTTGTTTTATGCTGATTTTCAATTGCCAACAGTTTTCAAGAGGAGAAGACATGGAATCAAGCCGTAGGATATGATAGCCTGGCTTTTTCTAGGGTTTGCCATGTAACTGAGCACCAAATGAACACAATCTCTGTATTTTTCAGGCGCATGTAATGTAGAATTAATCTGGGAACATCTGTATTTGCTCAAATATTTCTTTGAAATATGGTTTGAACAGAAAAGTGCAATAGTTCAAAATAAATGTATTCAGACAGAGAACTGTTTGGGAATATCTGAAACTGGAAGTGCTTAACACCTGAGAAATGAGGCAGCTCATGCTTCTGTCATACCAAAACAGCAGCAGAAAGTCATCCCGTCACAATGGATCTCCTTTCCATGTTCTGGAAAGCCTCAGAACCTCTAAAAGATACACTTTATGGAGATAGTTGTTGCTAGATGTGCAGAGGGATGACACCTCAAAGCATACCCTGATTTACCCTTTTTTTTTTTTTTTTTTTTTTTAAATAAAGGGGTTTTTTTGAATGGG
>VXBR01001107.1:508141-608933 GCA_013400215.1 Cisticola juncidis
TACCCCGTTTTTCCCTTTTTTTTTTTTTTTTTTTTTTTAAATAGAGTGGTATTCTTGCAATGAGAGGTAATAGCTGACAGTAGTATATTTTCCTTCCTAACTACAACCATAACATTCAAAATAAGTTTTAATTTAATGAACTTTAAATAGCTTTAAATAGAATTGAGCTGGCAAGGATGTGTGAAATTTAGCTTGAAATGTCTTCTTTTTTTCCCAAATAAGACTCCAATTAATTGACAGTTTCTGGATGTCAAAAGTGTAATTTTAGCCAATTTCAGGATATTACAGGCTAAAACTGTTTTAGCATGTTTTGCTAATGCGTAAGAACTGAGACTTGGTAAATGCTGGGAAAAGACTAGTTCAGAAAATAGTGAAATTTATGAAATATAAATGAGATTGGTGTGCCTCTGTTAAAAACAAATATACAGTTTTTTCCTGCATGTTTGTTGCTAATTCTTTCCTAAACCAATGAACATCAGCTAAATTCCTGGCCTCAGTCACTTGGTTCATAATCCAACCACCCTCCACAGAAAGACACTCTTCAGTTGCTCAAACTCCTTTCTGTCTTCATTTTTCAGCATGTGATATATTACTGTTCACTTAGTTACCAATTCATTGCATTTACTAATTTCAAACAAATATTGTCTCATGTTCATAGGGGCAGAATGCCTACATAATTTACACTATTTTACTTCTGCCTATGTTGAAACTGTTGGGCGACTTTTTTCTCAATTCATAGACAAGAGAAAGCGTGAAGAACATACAGACTTTAGGAAGCCTTTGAAGGGCCCGTTAAATCCTCAGGATAACAGCAACAGCTATAGTAATATTATGTTCTGTTGCAGAGTACATACAATAGGTTTTATCTGGATGTTATCTTTTCAGATAAAGGTGCATCATTCTTGTGAAAACGTTGCTGTTTTTCTTCAGGTTAGATAACAGGGACCTTCATGTCAAAATATTGAAGTGTCTTTTTGGAAATAGCTGAAAAGTCCTGCTTATTCTTTCTGAAAATATTCAGGGTTTATTTTGTAAATATCTCACAGTCACTGAACACATCTGGCATTTTCTCCATTGGGTATTTCTCTGCAGAAAGAAAAAAATGTCATATTTTTTAAATTCTGCAGCCATACCTGGGCTGTTAAGAATTTCGAGAAAAGAAATATATACTTAGATGTTAATTTATATTTGGATATGGTTGAAAGTCAATGGAATTTAATAGATAGCACACCTACTGCTGCCACATGCTGTGTGGATAGTTCTCTTCCATTATAGAAAAGGGTTGTTTTGTTTGCTTGTCTCACTTTTGAGATGGTTGAAGCATAACAGTAACCCCTTAATTAAAAAAAACTATGTGGGAACATTACTTGCTATTAGTGTATTTGGTTTTTTTTTTTTTTTTTCTGAGTAGAGAGACTCTCAGGCAGTATTATCAAAATATGACTCTTAAAGCAAGCTACCAAAGCTCAGGATCTGGGGGAAAGACCAAATTAAGTCTTGAATTTAAAGTGATACAGAAGATGGAAGATAATTGAAATTCATGCTCCTTCCTGTGATCCCATTCAGTCCCTCTTTCTTTGTTAAAACTATGAAAAAAGGAAAGAAAGAAAAAAAAAAAAGAAATCCAATGCTGCAACATTTCCTGAGAGGGTCATGGTAGCTATCTGCGTACTTCAGATGCTTCTTGGGCATATAGTGATCTCTCTTAAGATTTGCCCTCTGCTAATTAAAAATAAATAAAGTGGTTTATTTTGATATTCATTAATAGAAATTTTCTTTATCCACTATTAAAGTCTGACTTCCTAAGTAACTTCTCTTCAGAGCTTGTTCTCTTTCCAATCAATACAAGGAAAACAGCAATCAAAAAAAATTCTTCAGACTTTAATCCCCGGGCCCAGCAAGATAAAACATGAGTTAAAATATTAATAAATTAACAAGTGCTCTTGTTCTTTTAAGTGGTTAAGTAAACACAAGAGTTAAATATAGATTTATTGTAACTACACTGGAGAGCCTTTGACCCACTTCAGCAGAGTTTGCTCTTAAAAATTCCTGCATGGAGCTCTGGTCTTTGGAGCATGTTGCCTCTTTTTTGTTGTGGACCCTCATTCCCCAGGCTTGCCTTGGCAGGTGGTTTCATTCTCTGCTGTCTCTCTTCCCCCCTCAACCTGGTCAATAAACCCTTGTTGTTCTTAAGTTCTCACTGTTCTGGTCCCTGCAGTTTGTAGATGTCTGCCAAATATTTTACCAGTGTTACCATGTCACAATAAATGTATTTATATGATGTAATTATGAAATTGCTTACTTTTTTTCACTCAGCATAAACTATCCCTCGTTAGGCAATCATTAGAAAGTAAAGGTAATTTTTTTTTTGAGTTTAAGTACTAACTGTCTGTCTGTAACAGTGTTGGCTATTGTTTGTATGGCATAATGTGGTTATTTAGCCTGTGATTTCTAATAGCAGGCATTAACACTGATTAGTATCAATTATTTCTTCATTATTAGCAAATGTCAGGGAATATAAATGTATTCCTTAGTGTTTCCCAGTAAAACACATTCTAATGCATGCAAAAACGCTATTATAGAAAGCATTTACATTTTCCAAGTATATTTTAAGCTAAGCATCTTTTGATGATATGTCTGGTTATTTTCATAATGAGTCTCCATGCCATGCAAGACTCTGGCGTTGCACATGGAGCTCTCCAGTTCAGAAGATGTGCGTTGTCACTCAGGCTGGCACACGCTTAGGTGTCCTGCTGATTTCAAGGACTCCTGGTTTACAGTGTGACTCCAAAATGCAGTGCATGTCACTGGGCATATTCACATTTTGAGAGCCTAGAGCAGCGTGCTGCTTTGTCCAGAGCAGTTAGGACTCTCTCAATGAACAAACAGCTTAATGATGTCTACAGCTACCAGCTGAGTAGCCATGTTAGGTGAGAGGATAAAGGCAGCTGTCCTGTAGCTGAGGTACTACAGTTATGAGATCCAGGAATGCTGCCAATGGATAAGCTCCCACTTCAGAAACAGCAGATGAAGAAACAGCCACTGGAAAATTGCCAGCCTACTTTCCAAACTATTTCCAATTTAAATTGTCCTGCGTTTTGGATTTGTGCTGAACACAGGGTTGATAACACAGAGATGTTTTTGTTATTGCTGAGCAGGGCTTACACAGAGCCAAGGCCTTTTCTGCTTTTTGTTCTGCCACACTGGTGAGGAAGTTGGGGGTGCAGGGCAGGTTGGGAGGAGACACAGCCAGGATAGGTGATCCCAACTCACTGAAGGGATATTCCAGGCCATGTGGTGTCATGCTCAGCAAAACAAGGGGGGAGAAAGGAGGAAGTGAGGGACATTTGGAGTGATGGCTACTTCCAAGCAGCCATTGCATGTGATGAGGCCTTGTTCTCATGGAGCACCTGTTTACAGGAGATACTCATACAAGGACCTGCCAGTGAAGCAGGTTCTGACAAGAAAGATTCTTGGAAAGAGGCAGGGAATGGGATAGCTGATAGGTTCTGTGTAAGCCCTGCTCAGCAATAACAAAAACATCTCTTTATTATTAACCCTGTGTTTCACACAAATCCAAAATGCAAGACAACCCAATTTGGAATAGTCTGGAAAGTAGGCTGGCAATTTTCCAGTTGTATCTAGATACCTTGTATACATGGAGAATTTATTATTTTTTAGGACTAAGATCCATTAAGGGTTTGTTGGGAGGCTCCTCTTCTGTGCATTTCTTCCCTGCCCTGGTAATAAAAGACCCACTTCTGCCTTGGCACATTAATCTAGTCTGTCCTTCATTAATGTACCAGCTGTTTGAGTTTATGGTCGTGGCCTCCAGCAGGATAGGAAGAGAGCCTTTGCTTCTAGGTGATGTTTCAAATACTTCCCACCCTGCTCCCTTCCCTGGTTTTTTTTTTTCAGCACAGGGTCTCTATTACAGTCTCCTTTAGAACCTCAAAGTGTTACTGGAATTTCACTTAAGTTTGAAGGTTAACTGCCAGTTTATTTGTTTTCTTAAGATGTTATTTAAGAAAAGCTCTCTTTTCATTCATGGATAGAAGAATCCCTTCTGGAAGACTTCTGTTCACATCTCTAATTCAAGAAGTACTTTATCCATGAGTGATAGTTTCCTGTCTAAGTGTTCTAAGAATAGTTATAAAGCTACAAAAATTGTTCTGTTGGTGGCTACCATACCTCTTTGTGTGGCATTTTAGCAGAAGGGGGATTACTTTTTCAGAGAAGCATTTCCATTAGAGCTACAGAGCTGGTGTTGGGATCTCCACACTCAGGAAAGTCTAAAGCAGAGAAAGGTTGCAGCATCCCATGTCATTTTATTTCAGTGAGAACTGAACACAGAAGGCAGACCCTAAAAGGGTAAAAGAAAGGTTGAACATGCAAGGTTAAAGGAAAGCATGTACAGAGTAAATAAAAATGCAATTAAAAATACACACACACACATTAAGTGATTAATCAACCTTCTTTATTCCTTTTCTCAGCTCAGAAAAAAGTATGACCCTAACCTACTTCACCTTAAAGGTGTTATTTTCATGTTTGAATTTCACACTTAACTAAGTAGGGTTTTATTGTCTGTGGTGGATTACTTTGAGAGGAGAGCTTGAAATTATGGAGTCTATTATTTCCATGGAGTGTTTTTTTCGTTCAGATGAGCAGCATCAAAGTATTTAATATTCTAAATTATGTTTTAATATTAATATGAGTTGAGTAATTTCAGTAAATCAGTTGTGATTTCCAGGGAAAGAACAAATAGGGCAAAAGGACCTCTGCTGTTGGGGAAAAAGAGAGTATCAATGGATCCTGAGCAGCTTCCACGGGAAACCATCTCTATCAGAAATAAAAAAATCTCAGTACAATCCTAAGTGTTTATTCTTTTTGGGTTATCTCTGGAGCAGAAGAAATGGAAGTGGGATTTTTTTTTTTTTTTTCATGTGAGAAATATCTGTTCATACAGTTATCAAGTATGAAATCTTAGAGTTGTTCAGGAGAAAAAGAAAAGGTTTACCTACGTGGTATTCTTATTTACATCAATAAGACATTTTGATATATGTGCTAGCTCAATGAAAGCTGCTCAGTTGAGAACTTGCTTTCAGTTATGAAAATCAATTTTTTTTACAGTGCTATAAATGCATACACTTTGTAAAAAGAAAATACAGCCCTGCTTTCTTACTCTCTCAGAACTGAATTTTGCACATCAAATCCTTGACTTCACTCTGAATGGATTAATTTTGAGACATTTTTATACTGGTAAATGTAAAATAATTATTTTTCTGGGATTGTTACATGAAAAAAAATCATCAGTTGGAGTAAATTCTTAGTGATACTGTGTTTTGGACAATGTGGGCAATGGATTTAGCAGAACAGAAACATTTAAGCGTACATTTGACAAGAGTGAAGCTTTAGATAACAAGAACTTCCTGTGGCAAGTGTATTCTCCTGTCACTTGTGAGATGCTAGGGTGCTGCAAGTGGATCTGCAAGAATACGGAGTTATGTTTTAAGGTTCCATGTGAGGCTGGTCTCATAAGAGCCAAGTATATGTTCAGACCTTTGAACAAATAGTTGCAAGACTTTACAGATCTTTTCAGTCAGCTGAAATTGTATATTATATAAAAGCGCTAAGAGTTTTTCTGGTTTGGTTATTTTTAGATGTAGATTGCTTTTGAACTATTGCTTTAACCCTAATCTCCAAATTTATGTATTATTACATATTATTACAGCTTCTTTCCCTTACCTTTCCTTGGACCTCTGGTGCTTCTTACTTCAGCCTTTTTCAGTGAACACATACTTGATACTGAGCTACATTTTCAGTATGAATGTTTGCTGCATTGTCATGCCCTAAATCACTTGTTCGTACATGGAACCTTGAAAGCAAACATTTTCTCTGTTTGATCACTGTCTGAAGTAGTTTCTGGCTGGCCTGTTCCAGGAAGGGCAGAAAAAGGGCTTTTTAAGCAGAAAAAAGAAATTTGCATCTAAATCGTGGGAATAAGGCAGTGATGAAACCTTTTCCTCTCTAAAGCAGTATCTGTTGGACTCCCTTATACCATGGCCTATGCAATACTGACGGAGATCACTAAGTGTGGCTTTTTTTATGTTCCTCTAGAGAGATTTTTTTTAATTATTTTATTTTATTTGTCTGTTTCAGATTGTTAGTGCTTTTAGAAGAGTCAGCTGCAGTTTGTAAGTTCCTATGAATCAAACTAAGACTGCTATTGAAAAACTGAATTACAGTGTTAGGAAAGAGGTTTAAAAAAAGTTTTCAAAATGTGTGATTTTTTTTTAATTTTAATTTTTTAGAACACAGTTTATCCTTTATATTATTTTAATTACCATTGGCATTTATTATTCCAGTGAATTACTTTGGGCCTGAAAGTTAGGAAAGAATTTTGTACTCTGTCTGGGGTAGAGAATTACAAGAGCCTCAGAAATCACTGTTCCTGATAATTGGCTTCACTTGCTGTTCTCTGTGTGAAGACAACCAAGGCACAGGTCCCTTCCAAAACTGTAAAGCTTGTAGAAAGCAACACAATTTACAAGAATAAGACCACCTGACCCCTCCACATGAAGATATTTCTGTAACCATCTGTGCAATACGTTTGCAAGAGGTTCCTTGCTCTTGCCTTACTAGAGCTCTTTTCAGCCTCTATCTGCATTAGCTGTGGCTTTTGCCTTCTGTGCATCACCAAGATCTTACATGTCGACGTGCTGATAAAAATGATCCTTGTCAGGCTGTGTGCAGGACCTGTTTCAGGAATGTCCACCCAGAACCCCACTCCTGTTACAGACAAGGAAATGATTCCCACTGAGTCACTTCTGGCTCAGTCTTGGGAACAGACACACTAAATTAAATGGTGAATGCTCTGCACATTTGTTTTGAGCTTTTAATGTGCAACCATTTTCAGCTGAAACATCTGCTGTAATGAACTTGACATTTGCACTAATGATGGCATCAGTTTACTTAATGTCCTGCATTAAACTTGCTTCCCATAGAGTTATCCTTTTGCTACTTGTGTTTTCAGAAACAGGGAGAGAACCAGCCTTCTAACTGGGTGGCTGATAGCTGATGTTTTGGCTGGACACTGGGAAGTGGAAGTGGAAAGGGAAGCAACAGGGCTGACTGAGAAGAAATATTCCATATATGGTGCTGACAGGACAAATTTGTGAGTCTAGGGAGCAGCAGTATATGGAAGCAATTAATGAAGACTGAATCCAGCCTCCAGTGCCTCAAATTGATTTTTTTTTTAATGAAGCTTAGAAGATGGGATAATTCATTTTAAAAAATAAGTAGAATGACTGTGACATAAGACTTTCCAAATAATTTGGTTCTATTTCTAGTAAAAAAAAGCCAGCTATTTGTTTAGGAATTCCTGCTGTCTTTGTAGAGACTGTTAGAAAGCTTCCTTCAGAGCTAGCCAGAAAGAAAAGAAACAAACAGTTCAGTGTTATGAGAAACAAAGAACTGATATAATCACATGATTATATCTATCTACGTACTTGATGAATATTTGTTCTTAATCAAATTATTTGTTTGTAACAGAACAATAAGGATTTGTTTCCAAATAAGAGCCTTTTTACTTGCATTTTCAGGATTTTTTTAATATGGCAGTGCAGTTAATAACAACATGATGCACCGTAGCAAGAAGTGATGAGACAAAAGGAGCTACTCCTTTGATTTCATTGCAGTTCTATAGCTTTGAGTTTGGAGGAGATTTGTAAATTGGATAAAATATTGGACTCAGTTCTGTGCATAAACAAGCAAATATTGTGTTAAAAACTCATTTAATCTGAAATAACAAATTTAGCCTGGATTGTTTTAGCTGTAACTCATTTTTGCTAATAAAAGCATGAAAATGTGAACTAAATATAGTCTCAATTTTCCAGATGACTGACTATGCCATAGGGCTGGAGCTTTTGACATTAGTGCATCTCTTGGGTCAGTTTCCAGTTCTTTTTCAGTTACATCTTTTATGTACGGCTATTTTTGTAAAACTAATGCCAGTAAAACCCCACTGCATCTTAGAAAGACATCCACTCACTTTTTACAAAAGGACACATATTTTCCCTTTTCAGATTATGCTAAACTTGAAGAAGAATCAGCATATTTTAGTGTGTACCAGTTTTCTGGTTTGGTCTTCATTATCTTTCTTATACAGCAGTTTCTGCAGATTATCTTGGAAGGGTTAAGTTTACAAGTAATAATGTTGTAGGTTTCTGAAATGTTTTAAGATATCTAAATTATGATGATGACTTTGTGTTTGTAAAGTATGTTCAACCATGTAGATACTAACACCTCTTGCTATTTTTGTTAATCACATTGATGCTGGTCATATATAAATATGACCATCCCCTTCTTGCTGCGTTATTCCCTCAAATCTGTGTGTTTATATAAGTCAAATTTTATTTGGATCTGTGTCAGAAGAACATAACTTTTGTTGCAAAGTCAAGAACTAGCAAGTTTAAAATGGCATTTTTATGGTTGTTGGTACAATGTTAATTCAGCTCCTTTCTGCATTAAGCTGGTGGGCTGAATGAGGTCCTGTGGAAATAACAGTATCCAATAGGATAATTAAAATTATACCACAACATGTAGACGTGTGTGCAGCAAGGAGAGAATGAAATTTACACTGTCAACTTGATAAGTCTGGCATTTCCCAACTCTCACCTTCTTGGCTTTGTGTCTTTGTTTGGAATGACAGGTATCTGTCAGGGAAAACTGGAGTTTCCCTTGGAATGGAGAATGTAAAAACCCCCTCCCTCCAAATTATTACAATTTTGCAATTAGGAGCTTTCAGGCAAAAATATGGGAATAGGAATAACAGTTCTTTTCTAGGAATATTAAAAAAAATGCAAATGCAATAGTACAAAAAAACAAACATACAAACAAAAGTCCTAGAAAACCCTGACAGAGTCAGAGATATGACCTGACACCTGTCAGGGTGTTGGAAGCAGTCCAGATAAGTCTTCCTGGAGTAACAGATGTTCTTCTATGAAGTAGAGATGATCCTGTAGAAAAAAGGGTCCAGTGCTAGTGAGATGGGTCCAGTCTTCCTCTGAGAATTCAGTGGAAAAACAGGCTAATGTGGTGTGTGGGATTGAAGGTTTTATCCCGGTGGAAAGGCTTTGGCTCCTCCCACTGAGTGAAGCATCTCACAATGGAATGAGGTAATGTTGTCAGTCATGTGAGAGGCCTTAAATGTCCCATTCACAGCTGATGTCCCTCCGCAGAGGATGGGTGAGGAAGAGATAAGGAGGCACTGCCTTATCTGGCGTTATCAGGTGTCCCATTAACAGAGGGCATCTGCCCTCTTCCCCCCCTAGTGTTACAAAACATAAAGAACAATACCTCCCAACCGGTTTCAACAGCTGAAAATAGAATACACAATTTTGGTTACATTTTTCAAACTAAGACACTTTGCAACCTCAGTGTACTTGTGAATTATGCTATTGCGGACATCTCCTAATTTCCTTTAAGAATGCTGTGACAGACTGGACTACTGAAAACCTCTTGCCTGATAGTGTCACTCAGGATGTTGCAGACTTGAATTCTTGAACTAAAGAGCAGCTTTCCCCTGAGCTACCGGATTTTCCATGTATTAGTTTGCTGCTAATGCCAAAGGGGGAGAGAGTCTATTGATACAGATTTCTTATTGACTAATCAGACTCTAGTCTAGTTTCCAGAGGTATGGATTTCTGTGTGTTGGAGGCCTGGAGTAAGTGCTGAGTTATCATCAGCTGAAAATGGGATCGTCTAACTGGCAGGCTTAATTAGGTTGTATCTCCACTTACATAATACGTGGCAGGAATATTTTTAATGCAGAAACCAATAAATGCAAAACACAGAGAAATCAAATTCTGTCCATCAGCATAAAGGGAGCTTAAAGATAGTTTTAGGCACAAAATGAAGAAACACACTTCCCAGCTGAAGGGAAAAAGAGATATGTAAAAAATGCTTAGTGGCACTGGGATTTGGATATATGTCAGTTCTTGCCAAAAATTCATGAGAGTTTCATGTTCCTTCTGAAATTTGGCACCTAATCTGAAAAATTCATTCACTACTTGCATACTATGAACTTAATGATTTTTTTTTTATAAGCTTCATCATGTCAAGAAGGATCGATTGCTGGTTTATAAGTAAGGGAAAGTAACAAAGGACAAAATTTCTCTCTGCATAACAAGTCAGTAGTGTTTCTATTGCTTGGTCATTTAATATTGTTGTGGTTATTTTTTTCTGAAGTCTAAAATAATACATTATGTTGGAAGCATCTGAAATTTGGTTCACTGAGGGAAAATATTAGTTCTGTATCAGTATTAACAGACCAGACAGTTACATTCGCATAAAAAAGGGAGACATTTATTTCTTTCTTAGAAGAAAACAAAAATGTTTGTTTCATGAACACTGGGGAAACATAGTGGAATTGTTCCATGATCCAGAGATCTAAGGAGGCTGATTTGCATTGGTTAAAAAATATTTTGGAATGAGTATCTCTGTTGTAATTTTCCCTTACAAATCCTCATACTGCTTTCCCTTTGCTCCTAATTTTCTTTGGAATTTTCTTTTGAATTCTGTTCTTATTTTGTGGGATTTTTTTTTAGCCCATAACTAACCTACAGAATAATGGGTCAACAGACATGCACCGAGGCTTGCTCTGCTTTTAGGAAGTTGAAAGGATAGCTGTGTAGGTTAAGAAGTGGATAAAAGTACAAGTGATTCAGTAGTGCTGGTAAAATCTTGATGCAGACATGGGTCTTGGGGTAGAAGAGAAAATCTTAGTTTTAATGGTATTTCATTCAAAGAATTTTTTCAATGCTGTATCATTAGAGTATTTTCACCAGCATAAGACACTCCTGGGTATTTACTGTAATGCTGTAAAGAATTATCAATGTTGACAAAGACAAAATTGTCTCTTTCATTTACTTGAGGTCTGAACAACAGACTTTTGACAGAAGCTCCAAACATTCAAAAGTAAATGTGACAAAACTCAGTTCGACAAAGCAATTTCTCTCTGCATGCAAACTTATCATTAAACTCTTCCAACTGGGATGCACTGTATCCAATGCGGGCTTTTCCAAAGTTAGTTTTGTTTAAAATGTGCCACAATATTTTCTTGTTTCTTTTTCTCTTGGTAATTCAAAGTGGGGTAGATTTTGCTGAGGATTCAAAGCAGGGGCTGAATCTGTATCTGAATCATCCTTTATATTTGACTGAGCTGTGGAAAGGATCATGAACTGGCTGGTAAAACTTCAGGTATTGATGGTCAAGTGCCCCAGCACAGCCAGAGGCAGCTGGCTGGGACCTGCACCCAAGCACAGACTCTGCCTCAGGGGTTTCACGAGAACCTGGGCTTCCAGGATGGATGGTGGATGGATCTCACACCAGAAGTGTCATTGTGGCTGAAGAAACCCTTCCCTACAAACAAATGCTCAACACTAGTATTGTTCCACAGTTAATTTAACAAATTAACATCTTCTGATGAAATGCATAGGTGAAAGAGGCCGGGGCAGCCCTGTGCAGACCCTGTTTACGTGTTTTATGTTCTAGTTTGGCAACTTACATAGTCCTACATGTATTTTTTAAGTAGCCTAAGCATTTAATGAAGCTGGATGATATTATTTACTTCAGGCTTATATATATATATATATATACACACACATAATAATAAAAGGCAATGGATCTTGCCTTTCATTACATTTTTCAAAAAATAATAATTAATTTACAGCAGCATTAGAAGCCACTGTGATTTTGGATCCTGCAATGTTAAACTGAGATTAAAAATGTGTACTATAACTGTGGCTTTTTGTTTTTATTTTCTTCCAGTGATTTTCATTATAATTAATTAGTTTTTTCTGTTTAAGGAGGCATCTGCAATTTAATTTTTTTCAGCTATCAAGCATTAAACACTTGATTCGCTTAAACTAAGAGGATTCGAAGAAAAATTCTTCATGCATGATTTTCAGCTTCAAGTAAGACAGAATAAAATAGATGCTAATTAAATACCTCTGGTACTGTCTTAGGTTATGCAGGAAGAAAATTATAAGGGCCAAAACCCAAGTAGGACTTAATCTGCTCTCTGCATGAAAGACAATAGAAATGTTTCTATAAATATATCAGCAACAAAAGGAGGCTGAAGGAGAATCTCCATGACAAATGATGAGGAAAAGGCTGAGGTATTTAAGGCCTTTGCATACAGTAATGACAGTAAGATCACTTTTCTTAGAGTACTCAGCCCCCTGAGCTGTGAGAAGGCAGTGGGGCACAAAATGCAGCCCCCATCATATGAGGGGAAATGGTCAGTGGCTGGCTGCACCCCTCAACTCCCAAAAATTTATGGAGCTAGTTGGGATCCACCCAAGCGTGTGGTAGACCTGACAGAAGCATGTATTGGGCCACTTTCAGTCCTCTACCAGTGATCCCAGCTAACAGAGGAAGTCACAGTTTACTGAAAGTTAGAAAATGTGACATGAAGGAATGAAAAAATGTGCCTTGCAAAATTTTATACCCCTGAAATTTTGGGATATGGAGATGTAAATCTTTGAATAAAAAAAAAAAATTCTATTAAAAATACAGTAATTACAATTCAGGCAAAGACTAAGAAGTTCAAATTCTCATAGTAGTACACAGCAGTTATACTTCTTCAAATCAACAGAATCCTAAAGGCTCCTGAGCCTCACTTCAGTAACCCGAGTTGAAAGTGAGGCATATAAAAAGATATTTTGGGCTCCAGATAAGGTTATGAAGGCTCTACTGAAGCCATACAAGCATTGGTGGAAACTTTTGATAATTCTCCTCAAGGCAATCACTGTTATAGACCTATTCTCTAAAAGATACATGTGTGGATGATGCAGGGGTGGTATGTTTTGCTGTCTGCTCTTATCTGGGCAGTGGACAGTCTTTATCTGTGTTTGATAGACTTTAATTAGTTTTCTGTATTTCCTTAGTTTGAACAAATTTTCAGGGAATGCTTGTTTAAATGTCTCTCAATATGGGATTGATAAAGCAGGGGCTCATCTGGCAATGAGCTTTCTGGGAAGGGCAGATAAGTAAGTTACAAGGGGGCTCCAAGAAATTCTGCTTGTTTGGCTGAGTCCACAGCCTTTTTTTACCTGCTGTTTGTACAGTTACAAAAGCCTCTGTTTGTTCAGCCGGTCTGTTGGAGGGAGATATTCCATGGGCATAAAGGAATTCGCCTGTGGCTGTGCTACTCCAGGGAGCCTGTGCATTGTGCTCATCTCTGAGGCACCAGTGGATCTGTGCACTGTCAGCTCCTTTCCCATTTGGCTTCTCCAGTGCTGCTTCCCTCAGAGACCAGGCAGGGAGATGCCTGAGACATGACTATACCTGGCCACTACAAAGGAAAATTAAAGCCTTTTGTATTCACTTCCCTTCTTTTCATTGGGACAGCTAAATATCCTGTAGCATCCTGATTTTATAAGGAACACATGATTCTGGTTTTCCATTGTTATTGTGGTTTAGGGTTTTATTTTTTAACTTTCCTTTCATGCTGCACATTGATAGCCATGAAAAAGCATACACAGCCCGAGATTTGCTGAATCTTGTCAGAGAATATGTTTAACTGAATTATATCCTGGAGAAAAACAGAAGGGCAAAGGTGCAATTTAGCCACTTTGCTGGCTTTCCCATTACACCTTGAGGATGAGTTCCTGATGCACAATGGTGCCTTTACAGTCAAATCCCAGGAGCAAGGTGCCTCTGGCGTTTGTCAATGACAGACTTACAGCCATGGAAAGCCGGCTGTGTCAGCAGCACGAATCTTTGGCCAGAAGCCTGCTAGTGTGACCCTTTGACTGGCTAAGAGAAATACTTGCACTGAAAGGATTTACTGATCAATCCATTTAATTGGTTTGCGCTAAGGAGGCAGAAGAGAGCAGTTTCTGTTTGCTTGCTTGTTTATTTACCATAGTAGTAGTGCTGTAATTCACTGTAGGCTCCTGAAAAACCTAAGCTTGTTGGATTGCATAGGATTTATTTTCTTTGTGAGTATGCCAATATTTTTACAAGAAAAAACTCAATTATATTGCATTGACTTTAAATAGCAGATAACCATATCACACACCAACTCCCAAAAATACTTTAAACTATAAATTTTGAAGTGTTTTTAGCCTTTCATTTGGATCTGTTCTTATTTACCTTCAAGAAAGGTGTATTCAAGTAGACATCTCTGAAAGGGAAGGAGTGTATGGATTTCTTTAATTTTCCAATTCAAGGACATTTTTAAAGATAAATATATATTAGTTCTATAGTTTTTCCTTTCTTTCCTTTTTTACTCCTAGATCTGCCTAGACAATTTTTTTAAAATCTTCTTGAATTTTTTCTTATACAAGATGTCCAAAATTTCAAGGCAAAAAATGGGTTTCATTACCAAACTCAAGTGCACTGTGAAACTGAGAGTGATATCTTAATGTCAGTGTGGATCTGCAGAACACAGGCATACTGTAACATGTTTCTGCACAATATTTTTCAAGCTATGTTAGATAAGAAAGACATTTAGAAAATAATTATTAAGCATGACATTTCAATTTTTTTATAAATACAGATAGATATGGGATACCTATTGATTGACATCTGCCTGTAATCCTACTTATCAGATTTTACTATGTCACTCTTTGAAGTGTTGTTAGACTGAACTGGGATACTTTCATGAAATTTCACATTGGCTTGTAATGGATTTTTGAGTTTGTCATCTATTAAATGAAATATATAAACTTAAACTCTTTAAAATGTAAATAGAAAAGGTATAAAGTATACTTTTTCTCTGAAACTCATTTTGTGATTAAATCATTCTGTGCATGTTCTGAGTACTTCCTTATTTTAGATCCTTATAGGGAGAAAATGCTAGCAAAATTAGAGTTTAATCAGTGTAGTGGGCTAGGTTTATAGTTTTTGGCTAGCCTTTCTATCTTTGCTCAGTGTGTTAATATCTCGTTTTTCACTTTTCATAGTGTTTTCTATCATTGTATGTTATTTTTTACTTTACTTTGTATTGATTAGTAGAATAACTGTTGGCACCAGGCTTTCTTTGCACTATCTTTTCAGTACATTTCACAATCGTGGTTGTTTGTTTCTATGTTTTTGCATAATGTTTTGCCTTCATAATGTTTGCCAGTCACATAAAATTGCAGAGATAGATTTCAGTTGATAAGGCATTAAATCATAATAACCAAATGTGTTTTGTGTATTGGTTGATTTAATAGCTGAAATAATAATTTCAACTAGCCTAGTAGGGTTTTAGTGTTGTGCATTTATTTGCTCATCTTTCATTCATTCCATTTTTAGCTCTCTAGTTTTTAACCAGCTAGATGATAATTCAGTCAAAATTAGACTACAGCTACTGAACTGAAAATATACCCAAAAAATATTTCCAAACTTTATGGATTTATTGATTCCCTTATGAAATGTTTAATTGACCTGGCATTTCAAATTAGAGAAGTCAGCTTCTTCTCCTGGCAGACTATTTGGAAATGCAGTCACTAGCTAACAGCTTTATTTTGGTAGTTTTTCTAAAGCTCCACTGTACAGAAATTAGGCTTATGTTTGCACGTTATTTGGGTTACAGTGCAAGCAGCATCTGGAGCCAGCCTGTGTGTCTGGCTAGCCCAGGTGATGGCTGCAGTGTCAGCTCTACATGGGCAGAATGTGGACTCAAGAAGAGTCTCTGAGCAAACAAGCTGTACAAAATCATATGCATCCTACATTTCTATTGTGAGTACTACCTGAAGTAGGTGCAGTTAAATTGTCTCAGGGATGCCTACATCTGTTACCCTTTTCTGGATGTAAATTTGAAATTCTCAGAGGCACTGACGTGGGTAAAGACTGAATATTATAAAATGTATAAAGCAATAAAACCAAGAAGTAGGCTTTTTTACAAAGGAAAGTCAGTGTACCGATGGCCTCTTCGGTTGAAGCCTTTAAGAGGCCTGTAAGTGTGGCAAGAAAGGCTTTAGGAATGCACTAGAAAGTGTAGTGGGTGTAAAAACTGTGCCTGTAATTGAACACAGGGTAATAAGCCGATTGGTGTAGTGACAGTAGCAAAACAAAATAGAAGATGGCTTTTGCCCTTGGTATAACTCAAAGAAATGGTAAATGAAACACATTAAGGGCTAGAAGGAAAATGGTAATGAAAATGAAAAGCAAGGAACAAATCACAGTACATTCAAGTATCAACAGTTTACAGGATAAAGATAGGAAGAGTACAAGAGAAGGAATGAAAGAATTCTCCTGACAATTGCTCCAGGTGAATTGAAAACACTTTTTGAAAGAGAAAATGTAATACAAGAAAAAAAGAAGTCTAGTAGTAAACAAAGTTAGGAATGGAACTCTCAGATTTCTACCTGAGAGCCACACCTTCCGGGCAATAGGGAGAAAGACTGTTTTAAATGTCCTTTGGCAAACAATTCAGTCTCACTGCCTTTTTCACCAGAAACAGCTTCTTTGTATTTTTATTCCCTCCGTGTCCTTAATTTAGCAAAGGGAATAATTTCTTATTTCTATTTAGTTATCTTGTTATAGATAATTCAAAAATATTATGGTACTCCTCGACTTTCCCTGCCTACAAGATGAAGGTCAAAGCAATGCATACTATTTTCCATCCCAGTGCATCTCAACATGCACCCAGCTATGAGACCAGAGGGATGGAGGCCATAGTCCCTGGGACCTCTCTGAAGGCAAATCCTGCTCCTAGCCACGGCCACTCTGTGCCTGCACCCACAGCTGTATCTGACACCTACACTCTGCTCCAACGGCCTTATTGGTCATTTGAAAACACTGTAAATCTTCATCAGTTTACAAATGTCAGGATTGTTAATCTCAGGAGATTTTAGCCTGAGATTTCACAGGATGAGATTTGTACCTCTGGCAGGAGCAGCTTGGCCTTTATTGCATGAGGTTTGTTTAATTCACTCCAGCAGTATGTCTGTCCCGTTGGCCCTTGTGTTTTCCCAGGAGTTTGCACACGTCGGGCTCAGGAGAAGCGTGGGCAGCACAGGGGTGGCTGCAGCCCCTCAGGCACGGGTGAAAGCAGCTCCCCAGCCAGGGGCTGGCCCCACCGCCCACAGCACCATCCAGCAGTCTGGTCCCGCCGCGCTGCCCGCAGCCCCCGCGCACAGAGCCGGATGTGCGCCGCTCGCTCTGGCCTTCAGAGTCCTTCTCACTGCCTGGTGATTTTTCATCTGCAAGGAGCTGTGATTGCGGTCTCAAAGGAAAAGCTTTCTTAGCAGAAGGGGATATAAAATTTTGACTGTACCAGCAATAATGATTGAGGAGGGCATGATGTTTTTGCACATCTTCTCCATGTGTGCCGCCTGTGCTGTCTCCACGTCTTCAAGCTCTTGCTGTCATAGATGAGCTGCAAAATTCTCTGATCCTTGCTGCAAATTGGCCCTGAAGTGCCACAACATCCCAGGAGCTTTGTTTATATCTCATCGGTCAAAAATAAATAGGCCTGATACATCTAGTTATTTTGAACAGTGATGAAATGCAGTAAATAAATGTCACCCTTGATGCTAGTAGGAGTAATGTGAGAATACTTTACAGGCATCTGCTCTATATTCTAAAATGCTACCTAAATTTAAGATTGCTGAAAATGCAAAGTACCACATAGGGGTTTTTATGCTAAATATGTAAGTGAAACAATCCCTAGAAGGCAAATGGGAATGTTGTGATGTTGTTAAGAGTGCCATCATGGCTTGACTAACAATGTTCAGAACATTCTTAGTTCAGATTTTTTGTTTTGTTTTGTTTTGTTTTTGTTTTTGTTTTTTGTGTGTGTGTGTGTGTATGTGAGGTTTGATATACGTCCACGTTCTGCAACATGCTGGTGTGTTTTTTGTAGTCTTCCACAGCTGTTGTCTACATTAACAAATAATTGAGTGGGATAGGAAGGGATCAGTAGATCAAGAGTTTTGTATTAAAACCTTTTTAGTATATGTAGTTCAGGGATTCTTTTCAAAACTAACTTCAGTACTCTGAGCCAGAATGCTAATGTAAATACAGCCTATGTAGTCTGTATATCTGTATGTTTGAAAACTGAAAAGGATCATCTTTTATTACATAGTACAACCTGTGTTTAATGGTTGTACTGCATTAGTGATAGAAACTGTGAGACTGCTTTCAAATAACATCCAAACCAAAGGCTAATTTTATTTTTCAGGATGTAACTGATTCATGTTTTAAAGCTGTTGTGGTTTTTATTGTTGCTGTTCTGTATCAGTATCCAAGGGGAATTGAAAACAACTGGCTGGGCTACTTGGTTTAATTAAAAGACTTTAGAAAAAAATAATTAACTGGTGACATATTATTCATGTTCCCCCCACCCCCCCATAAGTAATTTTGATTTTAGAGCATCATAGATAGCTGGTCTGTATATGGACTCTGTGGCTATCTAAAGTGAATTTGATTATCCAGGCTGTGGTGATGAAACAGCAAAAAGCAATATATCAGCAGTAAGAGGAGAAATTGGGGTTTTGAATCACAGGAACAGAAGCTTACATTAGGAAGCAGATAGTATATGTTTAATATCCTTAAATAGAAAGGGATTGTTTTCTTAATTCTGTAGAACAACTCAAAATTTTCCACACCTGTTGAGGACTCAGGAAGTATAATAGTACATAAATGGTTGAAAGGTAGGTGTTTTCAGTGTAAAAAAGGTTTTAGTTCTATGAAAAGACAGAAAAACTGTCTGGCAGATCTACTCTCCACTCTCCACCTGTGCTCGATAAATAGAGGATAACAACAGTTATTACTTTTAAATGTGTCTTTTGAATCTCTGTCATTTTCTCTAACTTTTTGTTGCCAGACTGAACAGAATGTATGGAGGATGGGGGGAACAAAGGAAATATTTGAAGGAATCAGCCTGTTCGTATTGTTAAAATGAGCAAATTCATGAGGGGGGAAAAATATTAGGAAACTGGAAGATGCATTCTGCCCTGTCCTAGTTGATGGACCGAGTTTTGTTTTGCATACTGTAAATTAGGAGTCAGCTATCATTATTCCTCTGAAAGTAAATCAGAGCTTCAGCTTATATTTGGAGACATTTGAGCTTTTTTTTCCCATTCTTTTCCCCACAAACACCAGTCACACAGCTAACTTCTATTACAAATTCGAGAACACTTCAGAGAAGGGCTGATTTCCTTCCATGTAAGGGTAATCCTGTAAAGGTCACTGTCTAACCAGTGTGAGCTTCCGAGATAAGGTACTGAAAGTGGGGATTTTTTTATTCTGTGATTGGATATTTGAGAGTTTTCTTTGAAGTTTGCAGTTCCTTTGCCATCTGGTCCCCAGCTTGCCAGAGCTGACCAAATAGCACATAGCTGCTATCTTGGAAGCTTGTGTTAATTACAGAAGTACTGGAATGAACTTCCTAAGCTAGTTGTCTTTTGTTCAGACAGTAGTCTAAAATCTGAGAGGAAAGTTAATTGCGTTGAATATTTCAGCTCTGGCTGTTTATTTGACAAGTGAATGGCTGCTCTTTATGTTTTCTAAGAGGCCAGTGGCATTACCAGGCTCTGCTGGGATTTACGTTCTCCTACAGCACGTAGGATTGTAAGCCAATAAAGGTGTGGATTTGGCTTTGTTACACAGCTTTCTGAAATGAATAGGGATAAGAAACATGAATTATGTTGGTTTCTCATTTCTTAAATGAAAAGCAAGCTCATATTTCAGTTTCCTGTTGGTACCTTTTACAGAAAGTGCTCCAGAGACTGCTGGCTGCTCAAAAGCAGTTTGTTCTCCTTACTTGGTGTCTGCAGACAGCTGCAGTGTGCTCTGGCAGGGCTTACTTGATTCCGTTGTGTTGATCTGTAATTTATTTGGACAGCTGGCACTTTTCTTGCTTTGTGTTTAATTTCTCTACCCTGGAGATTTAGAAGGAAAGGATTCTTTGATTTTAAGTGTATCCCTCTGTGTCTCACTTCCTATTTTAATTACAGGCAATTGACACTATATCTATTGATCTCTGAGGCTTTTTTCTCTTAACATTTTGGCACCTTGGCCTGTGTATTCTACATGTGGTCCCCACCTATCTATTCATTAGCTATTACTTAGCAGTGGAAGAAATAAAAACTTTGCTTATCAAATTGATCTTGACATCGATTCCCTGGTTAAAAAACAGTCTGAAGTCTCTTTAGAGAGCCGTGTCCAGGAAATCATCTGCCAAATTATCAGGAAACACTGCTGTAGACTACTCCACATCTCTGCATGAATTTTGAAGGTGAACAAGGTAGTCTTTGTTTACAAACTTCTGTTGTATTCTGTGATCACAAAATACACATTAAATTCAATATTGTTTTCAGAGGATGTATGCAAAAATCGTTTCCTCTCTTTCAAAGCACCTGGCAGGCACTGTAAATATTCATGCTAATTGGACTTTCAGGTGAATTAGAATGTCCAAGATAAGAGTCTTGCCTCTGACTGCTGAAATATTGTAAGATATTAATTTGGTTGTAAATGAAAATTTCCATCCAGAATGTTTAGCTGATCTGAGTGAACATTTTTTTCTGTCTTCTTCCTTTTTTTCTTCTTTCTTAGTTAGTGCTCCAGAAAAACAAAATAGAAAAGCGGAAATGCTTTGAGCTCCCATTAATGTTTAAGCATCTTTCCAACTGAATCCTAATTACAGAAAGGCCCTGTTTGTCTTGAATCATGGTACCATCATGGTGTTTTGACTATCTCATCAATAAACTATATAAATAGTTTTCATGGGTACTGAATTCAAATTTATTCAGAGGTGACATCACAATCTGCTTGTAAGAAATGTATTCAAATACTGCAAAAGGGAACAAAATTTTAATGTAGCTTAACAGTGTAGATACAATAATTCAAATACTGTAAAATATTTTCAAACATTTTTAAAAGATTGCATGTGAAAATTGAATGGCATTGACTAGTACTGATAGTATCATTTAACACAGTCCCACAGAATTACATATTCATTTTTAAGACTTAAAATGGCAGCTATGTAATTTAAGAAATAATAAATTATCTATGAAACAAAATTTTAAGAAAAATGTAATTTTTAATAGTCTTTTCTGAAATATTTCTTGATTTATTTTGATTATTTTTCCAAGTCTTTAGTATTTTCACAGAATATAAGCTTTGGATGTGATTTCTTAAATTCATTCACTAATACCTTTCCTGTATAGAAATGGTACTTGAAGCCTAGTTTTGTATTAGTTTTCATTTTAATTTCTTTTTATGTGCTTATGTTCTGTTTGCCTTGAAAGTGTGACTTCGATATTTAACCACAGTTTCTCACATGGCCATGAACAGCAGAAGAAAATAGGAAATTTTCATATAATAGTTTTAATCTGTATATATGTGGTCCAAAATTTAGTAGAATACTTTTGACTGACTCCTCTACAAATACTCGGTCAATGTATGTCATCAGTTCATCATATCTGGCTAAAAAGGTGCAATTAAAGAAAGAATGTTCTTGATGCCTTTAAACAAGTATCCTTCTAAATCCTTTGACATAGTAGTACAAAGCCAACGTACACAGTGGAAACGCAGCCATTTCCAAGCTGACTGATGTTTACAAGCCATGGTTTCACCACTCTTTGAAGGGCATTTCTGCCCCGCTAATAGGATGGATGGTCTTGCTTTGCAGCCACCTTCAAAGGTACTGAGTGGGATGCCAGAATTTCTTAAGAAAATATTTCAGTTGTGATGAAAGGCTCTTTTAATATGTTGGGCTTTCTTTCCCCCTTCTAATTTTCACTAGTGCTTAAAGCTTTCATAGTAATTAATTCTAAAAGTCAGCATTTATCTACGTTGTCGTGAAGGCCAACTTCATTCATGACAAAAAGTGTTTTAAAGTATCAGTGGAATCGCTTATGAGTGGAAGGATGAAAGTACTGTTAATGATTAGAATCAGAATATTTGTCCTACCAGGCTTATTTTATGCTTTGAGAGTTAGCTTTGATGATATTCATAAGCAAAGGTTGGAAAAATGAAGGTGGAAAAGAAAAAAAAAATTAATTTTTCATGGTTGGATTTATTTCCTGTAGTGTGTTTTACTGTAGTGCCTCCTGAGATTCCTTTTAATTTTCATGGCATCACTCCTTTCTCACTGATCTAAATAGATGTTGACATTTGAAATTTGTTGATTTACAAAATGTCAGATAATTACAAGGAGAAAATTAATTATATCCTTCTTTCTTCAAATGAAAGTTAGTATCATGTACTAACCTGGGATTGTGAAAAAGAGAGTTCTAACTACCATGTTGTAAACCACTATTTTATAATGATCTTGTAAATTTTCCTGTGGTCTTATAGGGGAACCTACAGTTTTAAATCATGCTTTTCCTTTTGCTATTGATAAATAAGTATGGCTGATGATAATTTTCTTTTGGCAAACTTTCTCTTAATATTGCAGAGCATCTCATTTTGTGAAGCGTAATGGTAGTCATTCTAACAGAAATTGTCAAAAAAATGGGGGCAAATTAATGCAAAGTACAAAAGTGAAAGAATGCTTTTATCCTCTTTTAGTTCACAACATAGTAATAAAAACATTATTACTATGAGTGACTTCTCTTACATTTTTTATTTATTAATAATTTTGGTTTGGCCACTTTAGCCCTTTGCTAAATGTGAGTCTGTTGATTCAACAACTCATTCAGTAATTCTTATTCCTTTTATTTTCCATTGTGATTTTGTCTGGCAGACCATTCTGTGTATTTGACATTCTGTAGGATTGTTTTCAGCCTTATTCACTAACAGCATTGGTTTCACTCTTTATTTTAAAAAGACACATGCATCTCTCTGTCCACACAGTCTGTGACAGCAAAGCTGCAGATCTGCTGTAGTGATCACCTCTCATGGTGGGGTGCAGTAAGCTTTAAGGATTCAGTTCAAAATTTCCTGCTGTTCCAAAGATAGCATTCCAAACTGTGGGGAAGAATGTAAGCAGGAGCTATGGTTGTATATTGAACTTCTGATCATTCAGGAAGCTTGAAATATTATTTCTGAGATGGTGGGATGGGAAATTCCTCATTTATATTTAGTTCTAAGAAGTTTAAATCCAAATTGTTAGCTTTGAAATGTCAACATTATTCTTTTTGAAATGGGAGAAGAACCATGTGCATAAGAAAAGTAATGCTATCTAGGAGACCTGGAAACTTGTTCTTCCATTTGCCTTTTGGGGACTTTTCTCTGGGCCTTGTGTTTTCTCAAGAATCTTATCTATTCCAGACTCTTTGCTCATTTTTTTTTTTTTCCTTTGAGGAGCCTAGTAAAAAAGTAGCCCAAATTTCAGCTGAGAAATTCAACCATGCTGAACTATGAACAATAATAATTTACATTAAACTGAGTTGCTTAGGCAAATATATGGTTAGGCTTTTCAGAAGAATACAGTAGAAGAGCTGGCTCCCATTCAGAATTCCATTTCCAGACTTCATATTGGAAAGAAAAAGGCCCATTTTCTCTTTAAAGCCTTAGTCTCCCAAGTGTCTAAGCTATTTATCACAACTTGTTAGGTGGCCAGAGCTACAGCTGCACCCATCCTGGCTGCCAAAATCTCCAGCTTCAAACCTGACAACTTCTACAATTATTCATAGGTTTGGTTTTTTCAATCTGTGACCTTTTGAAAATTTGTAGCAGCATGAAATTCAATTACTTACCTATCTAAATTAATAACAGAAGGGATTCTGAAGTGCTGGAATTTTTCATTTTCACATACATTTCGTAACACTTTTTCCTTGGTATATTTGAAGTTGGGATGGCTGGAAGCATCCTTCATTCTGTGTGCAATAGTGTTAGTGTTTCATCATTTTACAAACACAGAGGCACTGTATATCGCACATATCACTCTGAGATGTTGATGAGTGGCAGGTATTGTGATATCAGCTGTTATATGCTGACAGCAAACAGCAAAGTTAGTTAAAGATATTTTCAAAGAGTAGAAGTTTGGCTTTTTATTGTTGCTTTAGTTTTGTTTTCTATTTCTTTCATTGAGCATCAGAAAATAATATAATTTTTGATTATTTCTTTCTTTGGCTGCCTTCAGAGCATCATTTTCAAAATGTCCCCTACCCTTTTTCAGAGCCTGAACCCTTAAGTTAAACAGAAGGCTTGAGTCTTTTCATATGCAAATTCACTTCTCCAGCCTCTCCTGCTGGGAAGCCTATGGTGACATAGCAATGTAGTGGCTTTCCACCAACCAGATTTATACACTGCACTGCAGGATCAAGCAAAACTGGGATGTTGTCAGTCATCACCAGTTCCCATTCTGGGAAACTAGATGGGACAATGTCCAGGTACTGGACAAAATGAGTGTTTTTGTAGAACATGAGGTAGTGGTACCAGATGGTCAGATGATGGAATTAGGGACTGAGCACTTCTGGAAAGCTTTGCTATTGCTCACACTATGATTTTGTTCTTTTAGTAATTTTATTTTAGGAACTTCTTCTTCAAAACTTGAGAAAATATCTCCGGGATAAAAATGTTGACTTGAAGCTTCTTTCCCATTAGTATATAAGACTAGACTGTGAAAATAACTTTTTTTTAATGTTTCAAAACACCTTAAAAAACAGTAGGTATTTTAAAATTGATAGCCAAACTGCACTTTCTGTAAGTCTGCCCAAAAATAAATGAACACAAAAAAAAAAATTAAGCATAAACTGTAAGAAAAACTTTGAAATACACTTTTAGGTTTTCAATGAGCACAGAGAACTAAGGAAAGCAATTAGTTTTGTCATTGAGTTAGGGGACGATAGAGGCTGATCTGATATAAAGTTGTTTATAAGTAATAATTAAGGCATTGATTTAAAGTTCCAGTTGATAAATATCTCTGACAGTTACTGTGACAGTGATTCCTTTGGCAT
Source organism: Cisticola juncidis (assembly GCA_013400215.1). Classification (NCBI taxonomy): domain Eukaryota; kingdom Metazoa; phylum Chordata; class Aves; order Passeriformes; family Cisticolidae; genus Cisticola; species Cisticola juncidis. The sequence goes on from VXBR01001107.1 coordinate 532,987, forward strand.
TTAAAACAGATTAGATCTTCAATATATGTACAGATGACTGTTGGGTTTTTTCTATATTTGTATTCTGTTCTTTTCAGTCTTTTACTTTCAAATCCATTGTATTTTTATCATTTTGAAAAAAAAAAGTGGAGCTCTTTGAGGTGAGCACTCATACAAGATGTGAAGAGAAAATCTTTCAATGTTTTATCACTTAATAGAAAATCTACATAATGAAAATGTGGGTGAGTAGAAAAGATGTACTATAATAGTAACTAAATATTAAATAGAAGAAAAACTGTAAAATTATTAAGAATGATCATAGCAAAGGTTAGCTTATAGTATTTCAGTCTTCATACAGAAAATGTGATCTAGAAATGTTGGTATTTGGCTATATGCTGAAAGCACGATCCAACCACAAAACTAACCAAAAGTGCTTTCCTACTAATAAATTCTTATTTTTGTTCTAGTTAAACAAAGAATTTCTTCTGTATTTCTGAGATTTGTTGCTTGTGTTTATCTTTCCTTCATCTTATGTAACTGTAAATCCAGTTTTATTCTTTGTTCATTTGATAGTGCTTATGTACTTGCTGTTAGTATAGATGATAACCTTGAGAACATGGCTCCCAACTAGAGTCATTTAAGACCCATCTTTTAGCCAGATAAAATACAAAAGCAAAAGTCTTTCTGTAATTGAGCATGAAAATCCTATTGAGTTTTAAAACTTTCTTGAATAGCAAGTTTCTCATCTTCATTTGTAAAGAGTAAATTCAGTGTTGAATAGAGGATTAAAAATACTTTCAGAGTATGTAACTAAATAACTGTTAATCCTTAATGTTTTCTCAGTTCTATAATAGGCAGTTTATAATCAGAGCATTTTGATGTCAGCTCAGTGTCTTCTGAATTAGATTTACTGTCATTTGATAAAATGTAACTTTTTAAAAATAAGAAAAAAAAAGGAATAGAATCTCATAAAAGCAGCAATCTTTTAGGGTAATGACATCAAAGACAAGGGTGACCTGCTTCCATGCAGTCAAGGATGAAGGCCCAACACAAAAATCTCATTTGCTGAAGCAGGATTTCAAAAGATTCATTCTAAGCCAAGGGAAACATAAAAAGGTTCTTGATGGCTTTCACTATCACGGTTATTCCTAGCAACTCTGATAATTATAATGAATGGTTTCACTTTTACTTCATGAGTTCTGAAGAAGGCGTTATATTGATCACAGTACTTGGCTTTCAGTTTTTCCTCAGATAGTGTTGAAAATGTGAGGAAATGAGAGACATCCTGACAAATAAAATCAATATAATTAGTATAATTAATCTTTGTTTTTCATGCTGTATTCTTAACAATGTATTTTCATTCGTATTTAGTGCTTGGCCTCACTGTGTGTTGAAATAGCTGTCTCATGGTTGATGCCGCAGCATCCAGATTTTATAATTTCATTCCGTTTTCTTTGTTTTGTTTTGCATTCAGTACCTTGTTGTGAAACAGTTTTTGAGCCATTTTGTGCTCTGCAGTAGGAATCATAAAACTAAGAGGAAACTGTCTTGCATTGAGATTGTAGGGATTATTAAATGGCTCAGCTGGAGTGACAGGCTTTCTCATGATTTAGAAACCCTTTGTATGGTAGGATTTGCTCTTAACTGTACCCCTTTTCATGCTAATTCTGTGATGTTTATAATTCTCCTAAATCTAATTAAGTCAGATTTCTTATCCAACTTTCACTGACCTATTTCTCACTCTCTTTGCACCCCAAAGCTCTCATGCTGTGTATTGGTTAAGATTGGTTACACACCAATCTGGTGAGACCTGGTGCAAATAGGTCAAGCATTTTGTTGGCTAGTTCTTTTTCTTCCAGCTGTTTTTCCAGCCTGGCATTTTTCCATACATGCAGAATGATTAAGTTACCTCCAACTAATACAGTAAGAGTTAAAAAAGAATAATATGAAAACAGGCTTTTATTTCTATTCTTTCTTCCACCACAAAATGCTGTGATGTATGTGCACAATTGAGGGGAAATTTTGAGAGTATTCAACCTTTCCTGTTGTCTCCTTTCTTTGTTGTCTTTGTTGTCTCCTGACTTTCAAAGTAAAAACTGGTGAGAACAACATTCAATTAAATGCTGACTTTCTAAGAATTCCATGTGTAAGCTAAATATATTTATTTAGTAAGAGGAAAAGGAGATGCTAAATTGCAGAGTTTAAGTACCTAACGGCTTAGAGGGTTTTTTTAGCTATTGTATTTAATTAAGAAAGAATAAACTCAGGACCGTGGCTAAAATATCCTCTTCCAAAATAGCATAACTCCTTATCAAAGGCAGATTGAAAATAGCTTCTCTTTTTTATTGAACCCATGCATACTTGGAGAAGAAATCTCTTAGCTTTTATATGAAGAAAAATCTGCATTAGTAGTGCACCTAATCGTTTAGTTTGGTATTACCCTGAGAAGTCAGGTTCCTAAATGACTTAGTTCCTGGAAAAATGTATTTCTGTCTTTCCCAGGAAGCATATTTAGCAATATTATATCACTGCTTTGGGATTAAAAACAAAAATCAATTAGTAAAGAAAATAATGCAACATAAGGAATGAGTACAAACACTGGAAAAATACCCTGGCACATTTGCAGACCTGGTTTCATTCAGTGTGCATGCCTAGGCCATTGAATAGTACCTGTGGCTGGATAACACTTTTCTTAAATATATTTTCTAACACTGGGGGAACAAATAGCCCAAAGGCATTACTAAAAATGTAAGCTCAAAAGTCAGTGCTTTAAAAATAGATCAGATGTGAAGTATGGCTAGAAGAAATGTCACCAAATCCTTGTGAGTTTTCTTTTGAGTCTGGACCAGCTTATAGCTGCACACAGAATTCAAGGCTGAAACCCTCAAGAGAGATTATTTACTTATTGTTTTATTTTAGTAATTTGTTACTCACAAGCCTTAACAAGATAAGAGTGACTTCTGTTTAGGTTAACAGCTGTGGACTTTTGCCTAAAATTTTTCCAATAATTGCTGAACAGTTACTGAGTACTTTATTAAACACTGTGTGAATAGCTGAGTGACTATATGAGAGAGAATATGGAAAATAAACAGACAAGAAATTAGGATCTATGTGTGGGAAACATGTCCCTAAGTGATGCAAACTGTATACTCAGTATGTCTAAAATTTTTCCCAGATTTCCCAGGCATGTTTTATTTTCTTTCCATGGCAAACACATGTTAAAGTACTGCTAGCTTTCCTGGTAACAGTCCTTAATTCTCACTATCTTGTTATAAAAACTGGAGAAACATAAACAATACCATATTTACAGGGAAGCCAATAAAATTAGAGACACTCCAGAAATTTCCAAAGGACAAATGGGGTAGAAGTCAGAATAAAGGTACTGAGTACGGCAAGGAAGTTTCCTAAGAGCAATAAACATTTTACTTCTGAAAATGGCAAAGTCAAATCCTTGCATTGATTGAAGAGGGTACTTGAATAGAAGTGGTAAAAATGAATAGTAGAACTGCTGCAGATCTCATTGTAATAAATTTTGCCATATGATTTGAAATTCAGGTTTCCAGTTGACTGAGTTTACAGTATTGAATTTCCCTTCAGTTTCTGACTGAAATAATTTCATACTACCTCCATTATTTATTGCTAGAAGGGTCATAAATTTTAACAGATCTGTTATATAAATGATGCAACTGAGATGAGCAGAGTCAAAATACCTTTAAAAATGAAAAGATGTGGCTGTGTTTTAGATACCGTGACACTGTTTCGTATGGGGAAAGCTTTGCAGCTGCAATTTTGCCACTGGTGATAATATGCACAGTATGAATTAGGAAGCCTGGAAAATGTATAGAATAATAACTCTACCTATCTGTAGTGAAACACTGAATTCACCCAAATGGTAGTCTCAGCTCCCACAGATACTTTCTTCTATTGTTTTAGAGTGCAGAATAACCACTACTGGATTGACTACTCTTCCCATTTTAGATCTGACCTAAAAAAGGGTCTAAGATAATGAGTGGCATAATGCTGGGGAAAGACGAACCCAGGCCAAACTAGCTTTCAGACAGCACGTGGAGAAGAAACTAGAAAGTAAGTAGTTTTCTGCCAGTTCCTGGGGTCATGGTACACTCAACTACACATCTGAAGCAATCTGTCTGTGACCTAATAATTCTCTGGGAGTATTAGGTCACAGTCATCCTAAGTGCCTTTATCCTTTCCTCCTGATAGAATGAGGGACTAAAAATCCCTAGAGTAGTCACATTCTTTTCAATGCACAGGAGATGTTCTTGATATTTTTATGATATCTATGTTAAATAGTAGGTATCTCTTCAACATCATTGGATTTTGTTCTTCAGCATTGTTTTTACTGTATTTATTTGGGGTTTTTTCTCCAAGTTTGAACTCCTTTATCAAATTTTCTCTCCTTTATGCAGGTTTGTGTGTCCTTTTGGGTGGAAGTAATTTCTGACTTGGGAAGCTGCTGTTATAGTAAATTAAGGCCATATAAAGAACATGGTACATTTTTCCACATTGTAGCCATATAAAAACTGGGTGTCTAGCCTGATCTAATTGCTTAAGTTCTGTTTCTGTTCAGCAGGGAATGTTAAGTCTTCCAAAAGAAGACTTGTCCAGCTTAGGCCACTGTCCTGATGATTTTTCTTGTTAGGTCCTTTGTGTTCAGATTGTGTATTGTATAGTTCATCTGTGTTGGATATATGATTTCTTGGTCTCTTCTATTGGCATGAAATCTTAAGAGACTGTAATTGTCCATTTGCAATTTGTGCTATGAACTTTCGGATCTCTGATACCTCTTGCGATCACACTTTCAAGGTAAACGCCATGATTCTGTGCATGTATTCTTGGAAGCTTCTGCTGCAGGAGAAACCTTGCTAAAACTTTACTCTTAAGTGAAGTTCAGTGAGATGTTTAAAGTAGAATTAGCTGATATCTTTACATAATATGCTGCAAGTCTTTTTGTCTCAGGAAACTCCTCATCCTTGGTTAACGTTTTAATAGTAAACTCTTGAAGGTAAGTTATAACACTATAATGGCTTGTTCCCTGTCTGCTCTCTTGAGTAGGTGTTTTTGGTTTTTTTTTTTTTTTTTAATTATAGACAGAGATCAGCTTCAAATCCAACTCCAGCAATCTTCTGGATATTTTTCTGTCTAGGGTGTTCCATGGAAACCTCAGTTTTTATCAGTTCTCATGTCCTTATAGTTATAGTTTCTATGTCAGATCTTTATAACTTAAATCCTCATATCAAAAGTCATAGTTGTCTTGATATGTGAAAACTGGGTCCCAAGCTACTGTTTCTATAAAAAGGGTGAAATTTATGCCAATAAACACTTTTCTAAAGACTCCTCAGTCTGACTTTGAGTCCTTCAGAGTCTCGTGCAAGCCTATGCCTCACACCAGGCATACAAGGACCATGCGTGGTGTTAGAAAAGCAGTGACAGTTCTGGTACTGCTGTTTGCAGTACAACAACTTGAGTGCATCAGCACGGGTCACCTGGCTTGTGTGTTTATGAGAGAATGGAGCTGGGCTGTGGCAAGGGCTCAAGCACTGCTGAGCAGCCATCTATGCATTTTTATTACCAGCATGCTCTCTGTTGTGGCTTTGATGGGCTCCAACCTTGTGATTTCCCAGACAGTTCTCAGGAGGGGCTTGAGTCAACAGCATATGCTGGGAACTGTTCCCAACAGGCACTTTAGATGTTACTGTTCCATTTTGAGGAATTCTGGCAAGTGAGCAAAAACTGCTGTGTTGCCAGCCTGAAAAAGAGAGATTGGTCTTTTGCACATTTTATTTACTGTTTTCCTTCTCTAGAGCAGTGTTAAAGTCAAAAGTATCAGGGATCATTTGGAAACTACGTTGTCTGCAGTGCTTTTGGGGTCTGGTAGCTGTGTGATATATGCAGGATATTACCTTTGTCCATTTGGTTCTTTGAGACTCTCCATCTCTAGTGGCTTGGTATCTCTTACAGGTTGGTCTTAAGGCCAAATAGTGTTCTTTACCTGAACTGTGTTCACTGGCTAGAGATCATTCACTGAGAGCATTCTCACATTAATATTTCTGTGTAATAGGAATTTATTTGGAATTTAGATCCATTTAGGTCATACGAAGGTCTCAAGAGTGAGCATACCGTGTTAGAATCCCTATCCTTAGAGTATCCCTTTGGGTCCAATTGGACTAAAGCTATTATAGGTGATGCACCTTCTGCATCTCCTTGGAGAGCCCATCCATTTCTCCTCCCCGAGATCAAGTTCCTGTTCAACACAGATATTACAAGATATGATGTTTTTAAACTTGACTTTAAAATCATGACTGAAAACAAATTAAAGGAAGTGTAAAATATCAGGACATTCAAATAAAAAACATGGAGATGTTTAGAAGAGAGAAGAAAGTAACACACACATTAAGGAATGCTAAAAAAATTCATAATTTGTAGGAAATGTTCTCCATCTGATAAAATGATGCTATAAAAGAAAAAAAAAATAGCATTGGTGGGTTATAGGTGTATCTGTATGTACTATGTGATTGTAAAGAATCTAAGGATGAATGTCTGACAGTAGTAATGCAAAGAATAAGGTTTATCATCTTCTGAAATGTGTCCAAGGAAGAACACTGCTGAGAAATATAAGTGTAGCAGAACATGGATTTGGCAGCAGGTGTGACAGATCAGGCAGCACACAGACTGTCGTAGTCAGGGAGACTGAAATTAGTCTAATCTCTAGGGATTTGGACTTTTTGAAAACAAATTTGTGTCCCTCTGTGGATGCAAAGCAAAAAATGTCAGCCTAACTGTGAGTTTTATAAGAAATGGTTTGCTAGAGAGGTCATAAAACAATATTGCTGAAGTTGGGCGGTATTAGTTTTGTTTCAAAGACTTGGCTTCAGAGCAAAAGCTGTAACAGGAACTTCCTATATCTGCCATTTCTAAATCTTGCCAGGCAAAAAGGTAGTCATTTTCACATTCAAGTGCATGTTGCTGATCAAGCCTTTAGGGGAATTCAAAGCTAAAGGAATTGGTAATGAAAACAAACAGAAACGAGAGTACCAAAGCAAAGTCAACAGGTAAACTGAAGTTCAACAGAAGCTAATTATAATTAAATAGAATACAATGATGTATTCCTTCCATTAGTGTTAAAGTGTCAGGCTTGTTCAGTTTCTGATATGAGGGGGTAAAGAAAGGTGAGAATGGAAAACCATACGTGTGTTTAAACTTAGAGAGTATTTGTGAAGTGACGACAAGGAAAATTCACAAAAAATGAGCTTCAGGATTTAATAACACATCTTGTACCTGCAAAGCCTTTTTCATCTCCTGTCTTTTGTCCTCAGTGTCATGTAAAAACCCCTTCATTGCTAGTATTATGTTAACATCCATTTATGAATTTTAAATGCACCATGGTTGTTCAAGTAGCCAGTCATCAAGCACGGAAAAAATGAAATGATAGAACAGAAACATCCAAACTGCTGTAATTGTGATGCTTCATTAAGGTTCCCGAAATGAGAACATTCACGAGGACTTGACTGTGAAGTCCTTATCCATAAAGGTGTTTTTCAGAAGCACTGCCAGGATGAACTGATCTAGTCAGACAAGCTCTTTTAAGACATAATGAACTATGTAGTGTTTTTCTTGCAGCTGTGTCAGCTTCCATAGAACTAAACAGGATGTAGGCACAGGCACAGGCTGGCATAAATTTGGATTCCTTATCAGCCCTGTCATGTGCACTACTCTACAGTCAGCAAAACAAACAGTTCAGTTGAAGGAAAACATAGAAGGATGATTGGTTTTATATCAAAGTATTGGCTGCTAATCAAACAAAGTAGATGTGCTTAAGTACACAATACCGCTGTAGCAGAGAGGCTCTTTTGTTATAAGCACCACTTTACAGACACACATGACTTCCTGAAAAATTCTTTCAGCTGAAGACTAACATGTCTTTTCAGCAAAAAGGTGTTTTATTCATTTTCAAATTCATGAGAACTGATTTTGATATACGAGTTCTAGTACCTTATCAGTTGAGACCTTTTTAATTTTTTTAAAATACAAATTTTGGAATAAATTACTAATCTGAGAATTTATATTTTTTTAAGAATTACTTGGCATGTTGAAAATATGTTTTTTTGAAATATTTTCATTCAGATGCACTAGCACTGTATAGTAGGAGTAAGGGCAGGGGGCATAGGGATGTAGGTCTATTGTCTGTGAGACTCCATAATAGGAATATAGAACAGGAAAACAAACTATCTGTATAGACAGGATAACTGGTAGCATTTTTTTGCAATACAGTTAAGTCCAAAATACACTGGAAAAAATAGAAAAAATTTTTTTTTATTTCCTGGGACAATAGAAAAAAAGAAAATCATGTACGAAAAAGTAGGAAATCATGCTTGAAAATTTTAAAACAAATAGATTGATTCCTCCCCAAAGTAATAGATATGTTAAAGTATGTTATCTGAACGTACAAGAAATGTACATGTCTTGTATGTACAAGAAATTTTTTTGATCTTTGAACTGTGCTTCTACATTTTCTCTGTTTTCCTTCTAAATCGTATTTGAAAATTTTCAGTTAACAGAGAGATTCTAATTGCCGTTTCTGAAGGCACAGCCTGAGGCTGGAGCTTTAAACCAAGATTTTGTTTTCTGTATATTAGTATGCAGAATGCTGTGGAGATGAAAGACACTGTTTTCAAAGTCTACATTCAATGTCATATATGCAACCCCTTTGCTACCCACTGGTTTGTGTAGTGATAATTTATTAGCAAGTTATCAACCAAAACCGAAGTTACAAAGGAGTGTGGAATCTTTTTTATTCTCTTCTGCCTGTGCTGGAATTAAGGACTCCGAAACTTTGAATACTTAGGGAAGGACTTTTATAACTTTATTCAGGAAGACAAACAAGTCTCACAGATAGGCCTACATCAAATTTACTGAGTATACCATTTTTTTTTTTATTCTGAAAGATATTTTAAATATTCCACTCACTAATCTTACCTAGTCTTTAAAGCTCACATACTTTGTTTTCCACTAATATTTTTAAATGATGCAATAGTGCTCTTCAATCATGTTCCTATATTACATAACACAAGAACTTCATCCATTAGGTGGCTGAGAAAGGCTTTGTACTTTAGACTGTGAAATGGTGGTGATTAAATGACATGGAAACAGAAGAAACTTTATGTTTGTGTCTCTACTTTCTACCTTCTTTGTAGGAAAATAATTGAAATTTAAAGCCTAATTATATACACATAAAAAAAAAAAGCTTCTTTCTGCTCTCCAAATAGGAATGCACTGAAATATTGATATTTCATTTTATATAGCTGAAGTATTAGCCACTATTTATAAAGCATTAGAGTAGAACACTTCAAGCAGTTTGTGTTCTATTTTGCAGTTAAAAGAAAGAATTTTACATTGTTGATTAATAGCCTAGGATTCAGCTATATAACTTGAAATGTACTTTTTTAATTAAAAAAAATGCAATCCTGTGTCTGTAACAAGAAAAACAGCCAAAACCAAAGACCAATAAAGAAAAATAAATATATTCTTATTAAAAAGATCTGATGGGAAGGGGCAGGTCTAAACAAAGTGTATGAAGCCCATGAATCTGGTTCGATGTAATTTATTTGGTTGCAGACCCTTTTTCTTATGTATTTTGCACTTTATGTTTTACTCAAAATTAGTAATGGTTTGTTTTTTCTTTGAGCATTATTCCATCTGTGTTGGAAAAGGACATTCCTTTACATTGCCATCTACACTGAAAGGCTTTGGTCTTCTTTTTTTAGATGTGTTTTGTAACATTCTGTTACCTAAGTGGGCACTGACACATTCTTGATAGTGAAGTGGATGTTACAGTACAGTAGATTCTTCATCAGGTGAAGTGTAAACAAGAAGGAAGCATTTCAAAAAGAAATGTTTTACCTCATACCCCTCATAGGTTTTATAAAGAAATTAGTCTGTAAAGCTTTGTGATAAAACTGAATCTGGACCCAGACCTGAAATTCATAATAGTCGTGACTGAATCCAAAATCTGTGACTTTCATTTAATAAAAGACACAGATGGTTTAGTACCTGGTCTTTTTACCTAGTACCTTTGTCTTTTCAGCTTTGTGTTGAATTTGAACTCATAACCTGGAAGAAAACATTCTGCTGTCAAACGCTTGTATCCTGCATTCAACAACATGTTATGAAATCAGATATTTTCCTTCAATTTTTATATGATGCATATAAAACATTTATTCAGAATGCTACATTTGCCAAGTATGCCCTAAGGAGTCTAAGAATAATGAAGTGTAAATTGCTTTTATCTTGAAAGACTAATAATAGCAAAAGACAGACATAGAGATTTTAGTAGTAACTAGAAACTGTGGTGATTAAAACTGACATGACCTGAATGTATCTATACAAATGTGTTTAAATTCAAAATATTTGGTAATACTGCTGTGCCAAAGAATTTTAAAAAATGTAGTGGAGAATGATCCAACTTTTGCAGCTCTCGAATGCTAAGGATTATTTCTGGGAAAACTGTGGCAAATGAGATTCTGTATTAAATCTGCACCTGCACATACGCTTTTGGGTGATAGTTTAACAGCTTTGGTTTAAGTATGGAAATTTGACTTCATTCATATTTGACACTAAGACACAGTCATATCTTGGAAGTGGAAACTATTTGGATGAGATTAATAAATTCATCACTATTTAGAAACAGATTAGGATACAATGGGAACAACATAATAAGGATGGCACTGTCACTAGCTTTGTGTGATCCAAGGCAGTTAAATTACAATGTGCCTTTCTTTATAAGGCACTTTTGTCAAGGCAAATATGCTTAGTTTAGAAGGGATTGTGCAGAAATTTTAATACTCCATTCTTTGTTTCTAAATGAAATTGCTGCTTCTTCTAACAACAGAATCGAGTATCTTATGCTTTCTTGTAAAAAGCAAAATGTATGAGAACGCGTTAAAACAAATTAATTATATATGGTAAAGTAATTTTCCCTTTGAAATGCTCATTTTACACAATAGAAGTGTTTCACAAAACTGTTAATTCTGTCAAAAATGTCAGTGGAAGTCATGCAATCAGTAGTAACAGCCAAAAAAAGAGGAATGCCATTTTGTGAAACATTTGGAGGTTTGGAAATCTCATTCTGTTTCAGATCTGATGGCATTTGAGTGTCTTCATGAAAAAAACAGCACAGTATTGTAGAGACAGAACTACATCTCTGTAACATTTGATATGGTGCCAGAATTAGTCTTCCATATTTTTTAGGAGAGCCCTAGTAGCAGCTAATGGCTCATTTGGAGAGAGTGAGCCTCAGTCCTCCTCCATCTCTTTTTAAGTCTTTTGAGGAACAATCTTTTGTTTGCCCAGTGGTTTTATGTTCTCTAATGCTGTATAAACTCAACTACCATCTTACAAAAAAAGGTAGATTAGTAGTTGTGCTATGATGATCACAAAAATTATTATTGTGATTTCCGTGATGCATTGCCTCTTGGATAAACCACTGTCCATTCCAATATTCAATATGATTTTTTTGTCCTTTATCAACTGCAGGAATGCACTTAAACTTCAGGTTCCAGCTTCCTGTCATTATCCATACCCTCATTTTCATAATTTGAAAAAAAAAAGAAAAGTTTTGGGTTTTAGCCATTTTCTAATCCAAAGCAAAATTGTATGTATTTTATTTATAGATATTTTAATAAGATGGTTCTGTCACAAGAAGTTCTTAGTCATATCTGACTCAAAGAAAAAGTTATCATTTCCAAATAAAAATATTTTAAATATTTTTTATAAAGTATTTTCTTTTTCTTCCTTCCCTCCTCTTTCCTGAAAATTTGGAGTCATAAACGTTGGCATAAGTGTTTTGACAACCATATCAAAATTTCATAGTCCAGTGGATTAAGTATTTTTAATAGAATTTTTTTTACCAGAAGCTTTACTATTCAGTGATTATCACTTTGCACAATGTAACTCTCAGAAATGTGGCACACTGGCTGTGTTCCAATTTGTAAAATTGGAGTGGCTACAGTTCAGTAATTTTTCTATGTAGGAAATAAAGTTGTTCAATGTAGATGTGATAAATATTGCTTAGTAATGGATTATGCTGTATAAACCAAACAGTAATTGTTTTATGCTAGTTATTAAAATGTTCCTTAAGCCTGTGCCCAGAATCAAAGTTGAAGTTATTGATATTTTAAAGTTAGCTGAAATTTACTGTAGTTAATTTAAAGAAATCTCTGCTCACTGATAGAGTACTACAAGTTTGGTGAAAAGTATTCTACAAATACTAATAATATAAAAAATTATAATATAAACTTGCTTTAATCTTAATAACATGGAATAAAATTCTCAAGTTTTATCTGTACTGGAAAAGTTTATTCATTGTAAATTTATTGGAAACATGAGGTTTTTTTCTTCAGTTTTAAAAGTGTTTTCTTCTTCTAAGGAATTATTACAAGTTTGGGGGTTTTTTTAACAGCTTTTGTTTTAGGGTATTTACACTTATATTTGTTTCTCTGTTTCTTCAGAATATTATATTATTTTTCTAGAAGAAATATACTTCCTCTCTCATCTCTTAGCATTTGGAAATCTTCAGGGAAGTATCATCATCTTATACATCTCTTGTATACAGGATTTTTTTAGCCATAGCTTGAATTTATTTCAAAGTTTCTCATGCTATTTTTCTCATGTTTTATAGGACTGTGGTCCTATTGTGTGGATAATAACACAACTTTATTAGAATAGCATGGGGCACTTGGAATTTTGGTTCCTTCTGACCTCACAGACATTCATGAGCATTCCTAGAAACGGTATGAGAGGCAACTAAGGCACAAAGCAGTTGGCAAACTGTGTGATACATTTAGTGTAGTTCCCCCTCTGGGTCTCTCTCGCTGGGCATTTCCAGGGCAGACGCTCAGCAGGACAATGGAGGGCACCCCCCGGTGGAGCAGGGCCAAAGAAAATACTCCAATTGTCCCTCTGCAGGTGACTGAGGTGAGGGTGGTGCTGATGCTGGGGAGGCCATCGTGTGCTGTGTCAGTGTGAAGGACTAATGTTTTAAATCTCATAGGGAAGACTCAGTCCCAGACAAACCTTTCTTCTGTGCAGGTTTTGGATCTTTCAGCATAAGGCAGTTTTTTGCAGGTTATGAAAATATTAATTCCACTCAGAAGACTCATTTTAAATAGTGGTCATTTTTAGGAATATCTCACTAATATTTCAAGGATCATGTCATGGTTCTCCATTAGAATATAAACTTCACACTAAATACAGTCTTACAGAACATGTTTTTATCTTTACATTTACCATGAGAGTGGCAGAAGCTGTGATAAGGCTCACATTCTCAGTTACAAGTACTAATTACTTGATCCCAGACTCAACTGGCACAGTAATCATCATCAAGCCCAGTAAGTAATGATAATAGATGAAAACCTGCTGATCTTCCAGCTGCCACTGACAATGAGAGAGATATCATGGAGGCAGAGGAGCAATTTATTTGTTTAAGACTGCATTGGAATATGAATATTATCGTAGCAGCTTTTCCCAGCTTTGGTTATGAAAAAAAAAATAAAAACATCTTAACAGTATTTAATTTCTGTATAAAAAATTCCATGGGTTGAAATACATTATATGAATTATTTCTCTAGACAATCCATAATGAAGAGAAGTTTGCATATAGTATACAATCAAAAATTAACACTTAGAAAAATTTGTGTAATGTTTTGTATTTTTAAAAATATTTCGTTTTCTCAGTATATATTTAACAACTTAAAAACCCTAGTTTTTATGCTGTCATCTCTGTTTGATTAGGAAAAATAAAAGTTATTCATTTACTCACATAAATTGTGGAGCGATGTTGAGACTAAATTTGTCGTGGCAGGAATCACTGTCATTGTGGAATTTCAATGGCTTTCATAAACTCTGAGTAGAAATTGGGATTTTCAGAGATTGATATGTGCAGAGACACAGAGCCCAGCTCCAGACAGTTTTAGTAATATTTCTGGTCTCCACTCGGAACTTCTGAAAATGAAGATTTAATATTATGCCATCTCTTGAATTACTTCAAGAAAAAAGTATGGAAACTTAATGGAATCTTTTGCTTTGGAATATTGACCTTGTGCCATTCTAAAATTGAATAGAGAGAGAAACATAGATTTTGATCTGGAAGAAAGTTATTATTTTTGAAAATGATGCTGTTTTCTCACCCATAGTTGTATGATAGCAGAGCCACACGCTGTAGTTATTGAAACTGAAGCAGAAATGGGTGTTAGAAGGAGATGTGAAGCTTTGAAAAAAGTACCTGTGCATACATCTCCCTAGAGCTGAGCTTTGACTGCCCTGTGAAGACCTGAGCAATGAAGTTTGTAGCAGCATATCTTAGGGGGGTTCCTGTACCAGGACTGCTTTATCTCACCCAATTCTTGATACATCAGGGGTTGACTTTTTAGTATCAGTCTCTGCAATGGAATTCCTCAGTACCCTTTGAAATTATTAGGTTTATTCTGAGAGGATTTAAAAAAATATTTTCAAATTTTAATGAGCTGGAGTACCCTTTAAAAACAGCCAACCCCTTTCTTTGAGCTTTATTTTCAGTTTTATTTCAGTTTTAATTATCAGTTGTAATGACTATTTTTTGCAGCACCAAAGCTGAAAAGTAGTGCCATGATCCAGACAGAACGTTATCTTGCCAGTAGATATTCACACAATCCTTATCCAGTTTTGGAAATCCCTGAGCTGAAAAAAAAAGAGATTTGAAGAGTGAATGGGAAGTGTCATATATGCTTGCCCTATTGTATTTTTCCCATCTGCTGTTTGTAGCCACTATTGAAAATGAGATTGCAAGGATAGACGGCTTTTTGGCCATCTGGGGGTTTTGTTGGGTTGGGGGGGTGGTTTTTTGTTTGTTTGTTTTGTTTTTTTGGGGGGTTGGTTGGTTGGGTTTTTGTTTTGTTTTTGAAAGAAAGACTAGGACAGTACATACCAGAATACAAAATTTTGAGACTGAGTCTTAAAGTTTGCATTAAGGACTACCCCAGTATACTGGTAAGATAGAAACACAGCAGGCAGCGTATTTGCTGATTTGCACCTGGAAAAATTCTTGTTGTTATGACAGGAATCACTGTGGTTTTGAAAATTATCTACCAATATTTTTTGTTGTGTTAAGATGAAATGAAAAAAAAAATTGGATCATAACTTACACCAAATGTTGAATATTTGTGGGTTTTTTAGTGAACAGGAGGAGGGAGAAAGAGCAACAATGAATACCCTGCACCTGTAACCATCAGGGCCTACCAGGATGCTTCATGTTTTTTGGTCTTGGACCTCTGTTCTTTTTCTAATAGGGATCTATGTCTACAGGATCTGCTGTGTTACTAAAGGTTGTTAAATATTTAGTCTTATTGTACCTTCTTGAAGGGTTGTTTTAACCTGGCCATGTCAAGCACTTTATCACCACTAAACCATCCTTTTGCAGGGCTGACCAGAGAAAGTACTCCAATGAATGTATGGTTAAGGGCAGTTTGTAATAAGTTAATGGTTTGAATATGATACTTAATTATCTTAATCCATCAGGTGAAATAAATAACTGATTAAGAATATTCTATTCAAGTGTCAGGATTTCCTGGGGGCTGAGGATGTCGGGGGCCAGGGCCAGCTCCCACCCTGTCCAGGCATGGGCAGCCCCAGTGCTGGGCATTGGGCACCTCCCTAGGAAAAGTCTGGGCAGGTCTGTGGGGAGCTGGAGACCAGCCCTGCTGCAGAGTCATTGGAGCAGGAGCTGATGTGGGGCCCTAGGCCCTGGGGGAACACAGCAGGGTGAGGAAAGGGCAGTCAGGGCTCGTGGTTGCCACCAGGGCACTGACTCCCATAGGCATATTTATAGCTTTAATCCATGAAACTATCAGAAAGACCTCTGAAATGTCTATTTATCAATATCATAAGGTGCAATTCTAGAGATCCATATCACTCTTGCTCCCTTTGCACTTGGTCTAGTTTACTACTACTAAAGCAGAAACAAGTTTCAGCATCTCCTTTTTAACTCCGATATCATTTTAGAGAACAGTCTTGGAAGGAGAGGATTATTTGACTTGAGTTTTATGGAAGTACTTGTAAAATGAGCCAGAAAGCTGATCTACCTGCCAAATTCCTTACACATTTACTGAAAATGTTGGCTTTGACATTATCTGAATCAGTGACCGGAGGTAAGAGTAGGAGGTGCTGTTAATGAGGCATGCCTTGATCATTTTCATATAATAGCCTCCATATTCATTCTACTGTTCTCATGCAAAAACATGAAGAGAATTAGCATTTTTTCATGATCCTCTGTCAGTTCAGTGCTTAACAGTTGGCATCAAGTTATGTGCCAGATGGGTGGTTTTTAACTTTTTAACAGGAATGGCTATTTGGATAAACTGTCCTGATTTGTATAAACACACCACTGAAACATCAGAGGACTTGAGCTGTTCAAGAATTGAAATACATGCATGGGTCAAGGAAAAGAATGTATTGAAACACACCCACAAATCTATAAACCTCAATTGAATGTTTGGGATTTGGTGATGCATTATCTTTTATCTATTCCTACTGCAATGAGAAATCGGTCTAATTGTAAAGCTGTTTATAAAAGGAGAAACTGTAAATTGCTTTTTAAAGAAAATTCAGAAAGAACACTGGTTTTATGTATGTTTCTGCTTTTTTTTTCTCCGTGTGTTTGTATCTTTTGATCTTACAATAGGTTGAGGCCATATTGAAGCAAATGTCAAAATATCTTTTGACTTCGATGAGATAGTGGTTTCACCTATATTGAGCTTTTGGAATATAATGAATATTCCAAGAGACAGGGCCCAGGATGTATTATTTAAAAAGACCTGATTCAAGAGCACAGCAATTTGTCTTGAAGAAATTTATGTAGAATTCCTTTGTTTTTATGTATTATTGTAATTCAGGTTGCTCTGAGCTGATTTTCACACTTTAAGAAATGTATAATTATTGCAAATGTAAAACCTAATAGAATTATAATTGTAAATTTCTCCTTCCATACAGTTGCAAGAATTTGTCTGTGATCAATTTTTTTTTCTTTCTGTGATCACTCAAGTAATGAAAATCAAGAAAAGAGACATGCAATATTATTTCTTATGTAATTATAGAAACATTTTTAAAAACATAATGAGGTTGTGAAAATTGTTTTTTGAAGAGTTGTGGAGGAAAAGAAGGAAAATTATCTCATGATGGAACAAAAAGAATGTATCAAAATGTCTATATGACAAGATAGGTGCAGTCCTGAAATTAGACATATGAACATTAGATGTGCAGCTGTGACTAATGAATTTATAAATATTCCTTAGACATAACATAAGAAAATATCAATCATTGTGCCTGTGTAACATATTTGTGTTTCATTTAAATAGTCTCATGGTTTAATGTTTTTGCTGGTCTGCTGTAGACAATAGGAAAAAATGCATTTTATTCTTATACGTGCTACAGATTCTGAGCATTGTTTATTTTCTTTTGGCCACAGACAGAGATAGGATACTGGTGAAGAAAGCTTCAGTTGCTCTCTAAAATCTCCCTGAAAAAGTGCTTGTTTGGTGTCTCTTGTTAGGTATTTGTGATAGACTGACCCACGAAAGCTGCTCTATCACTTCCCTCCTCAGCTCAGCAGGGAATAGAAAATAGATCAAAAGATTCATGGCTTGACATAAAGGCAGGGAGAGATCTCTCACCAATAACCATCACAGGCAAACAGACTCAACTTGGGAAAATAAAATTTATTCTGAATTAAAGCAGAGTAAGGTAATGGGAAATCTTAAAAACACCTTCACTCTAGCCCTCCCTTCTTCCCATGTTTAACTTTTCTCCTAATACCTATTACCTTCCCCCTGCAGTGGTGTAAGGGGACAGGGAAGTCATAGTCAGTTCATCACACCTTGTGCTTGACACTCCTTTCTCCTCAGGAGAAGGGCTCAGAAGCATGGAATCTCAGAATGGTTTGGTTTGGGAGGGACCTTCAAAGATCATTTAGCCCAACCCCGTGCCATGGGCAGGGATATCTTTCACTAGACCAGGTTGCTCAGAAGCCCATCCAGCCCGCCCTTGTATCCTTCCACTGGTAACCGCTTCCCTGGACAAGTGACTGACTTGTCTCACCATCACCACTGTACTCCCCACAGTCTTTCCAGACTCCTGCCTGAGGTCCATCTCATGGGAGGCAGTCCTCCACACAGCATGAATTCTTCCCATGAGCTGCAGTTCTTCAGGAACTGCTCCAGGGAAGGTCTCTTCCATAGGGTGTAATGCTTTAGGAACAGGCTGCTCTAGCATGGTTCCCCCATGGAATCACAAATGCTGCCTGCAAACCTGCTTCTGCATGGGCTTCTGTTTCCACAGATCCACAAGGCCTGCCAAGAACTTGTTCCAGCACTGGCTTTCCACAGTGTCACAGCCTCCTTTGGGCATTCACCTGCTCCTCCATGGACTGCAGTTGGATCTCTGTACCACTATGGACCTTCATGGGTATTAATGACATGGCTCTTTCACTATGAGCTGCACCACGAGCTGCAGGAGTATCTGCTCCGGCACCTAGAGCACCTTCTTCCATTCCTTCTTTACTGATCTGAGAGTCTGCAGGGATGTTTCTCTCACATATTCACACCCCTTTTTCATATCGTTATCCCAAAGACTCTCTCTGATGGGTTTGGCCTGGCTGGCATCAGGTCCATCCTGGAGCTGGCTGGCATTGGGTCTGTCAGACACAGGGGAAGCTGCCAGAAGCTTCTGGCAGCTTCACACAGAAACCACTTCAATAGTTCCCCCCTCCCTGGGCTACCAAGCCTTGCCACACCACCCCAGTGCAGCCCTTAAACAGATGACTGAGCTGGCTTTTCCTTCATGTTAACTTAGAACGAACTGAAGAGATTTTCTAGTGTTTGTAGCATAGTTAAGATCTTTTCTTTGAATTACTGAACTTGCTTTGCCTGATCAATTATCTTCTAATGCAAACATAGAACAAATATATTTTCCATTCTTTCTTGGCACTCTGGGTTTTTTTAATTTATAAATTTTACTACTTATATTTTAAATTTGTTTGTGGAATAACACATTATTGTAGAGTTCTTTCTTGTCAACTGTGACAGGGAAAGAATGCTTTTTCTTGTGTACCCTTCTGGATAAATACATATTCTACGGTCATCTGTCATAGTGAGGACTTACATTTAATAACCAGGTAGCATCAAGTAGCAAATAAGCAAATGGTGCCAAATAACTCAGTAGAAAGTTTTAATTTTCCAGCAATTATTCAGCCAGCCTAATGTAAGTGACACTGGGTATGTTGAAGTACTTCACCAATTTTGTTGATATATTTTTCAGGAGAGTGTTAACCATGCCTGAAGGACTCTGGTAAAATCTATTGAAATTACACAACATAATCACATCTGTGAAATTCTTGACAAAATAAAACTTCCCAGAGAGTAGCTGCCAACCTTGTACTATCCCCTGGCATATTTTGAAAAAGGCTTCAAGCTGATGAATAATATTCACAGTACAAGTTATGCTTCTTTGCGACTTGTGAGCTTGTCATCTTTGATTCTCATAAAATGTGTTGGTTCTCCACTGGAAATATTCTCACCATCTTTTTTTTGTCTACTGCTAACTTAGCAGCAAATCTGCAGGTTAAATTCCCTTAGAATTATGAAAATCATAAATCTAAGTCTATCGGGGAAACTCTTGTGATTCTTTTTGTCATCTTTAGTTTTAATATCTATCATTTTTTTAAAAAAGATTTTCAGCAAAATTGAATGTAAGTGTATTTTGGTGATGTGAATATTTGTCTCCTCTCATAAACTGCAGAAGCATAAACTGTGGCAGTGCAAACCTTTTTCCTCCCTTGTTATTTGAACATCAAGCAATAGGGGTTTTATTGTGACCTGACTGATTCTTTTCCTTCTGTGTAGAGAATATATATATCCATGTTCAGTGAAGAAATGTTAAAATATTTATGTCAAACACATGCATAGTCATTTAATCTGTCTGTTGAATACAGATCTGTCATATGAAAAAATAAATATCTCAAAATGAAATAATAACATTCACAACATATAGGAAATAAATGTGGAAAATTGGCCAGCCATGGCAATAATTTTTTTAAAAAATATTTTGCAGAATAGTCAGATTTTGCTGAATACTTCATTTCATAGAGGTCTTCATTCATTCTTCAATGAAGCCTACCTGCACAGCATTTTTTCCATGTTTATTGATACAATATGTAAGGCTAAATGTTTTCCCAATTATCATAAATAGGCTCCAAATATAATTCAAAACTTCAATTACATTCTTTGAGCATTTGTCAGAGCCAGGTAGTGAGTTGCCTTTCATAGCAATGGAAAAAAATTGTACAAAATGCAAATGAAACCTGCCCCCTCTTGGGGGTATATTTGTGATAGTAAATAGTAAATATTTGTAAAAGTAAATTCAATAAAAATTACTATTAATTATTAATTGGAAACTCACAGTGGAATATGCAGGTTTTTGATATTAACCAAATCAAAGATCATGTTGAAAAATTGTTTTTTGTCATGTCAAGTTAGTTTAATTGTAGTTATATTTACTGCACTGAATTGCAGTAAATGTGCTCTAGAGAATCCTAGCAGTATTTCACTGAAAGTTTAAGGTCTGCTCTCACACTGCAATCTGTAAAAATGAGAATTACTCCTAATACTTTGAGTTCACCAAGAAACCATAAGTATTGCTTTGCAAATGTTACTGTGTTTATTCCTGAAATATATGATAACACCCAGCTTGGTTGAAAGGTGGTTCTAGGATTTACCTAGATCTATTTCTATAGTGAAGTATCTGAAGGGTGATATCTTTTAAACACACTCAGTAGCCCTTACTCAACAACTTCTCCTAACTACAGGTTTTGATGAGCTTATAACTTTTTAAATTAGGAAAACTCAAAAGTGATTATGTAGAAAGTAATAGAAATAAAAGCAATTTATGAACATTTTTGCTTTTTCTATATTGTGTCCTTCTGGATGGGTTAAGTTTAGTGTCAGCCAACTCTGAGTGATAAAACACTGGGCTTTTCTCCACTACCTCTAAAGCTTACTTTTTCAGCTTCCTTTTCGTAAGTATCTCTGCTATTGTGTTCTTTTTTTCTTTCAACCTTTCCTGTCCCTGACACACTTTATAGTCTAGTCTCTCAGAGCTTTCCTGCTGGAGCATACCAAGTTCCCCTCCAAGCTGGAGCATTCTTCTTACTCATCTATCTGATGGAGCTCATCTGTCCCAAGGTGGTCTAAGGAGAGCAGATACCTGAGTGCTTTAGAGACTGACATCTTAAGTTGTGGCACAAACACAGTCTGTATAATGTGTCTAAGTCCTGCTCTCGTTACCCTCCTGCTCAGCTGTAGCTGTGCAGTTGCTTCTGAAGCCATTCTGTCAAGTGAAGTGGTAAGATGAGGAGAGTTCCTTACAGGAGTGAGTGATTTAGTTTGGACCATTCCAGTTTTACGACAGAAATACAAGGTGTCTGGACTGTTTAGAGGATACAACCTGGGAGATACTCATCTGATGGAAAAAGGGATTATAGGCCCTTGAGTGTCCAAGGAGAACCTAAACAGAGAGGTACCTATAGCTGTGATTTTGAGACCAGCCAATCACCAGCCAGAACCATGGGTGGCAGCGGCTTGTCCTTGACTAAAGACCACCTTATAATAGATCCCTATAGTTCTTGTGTATAAGGAAACTCAAGCTACTTTTCTTGCAGTGCTGTGCTTGATTCAATGAAATTCTCTATCTGCTGAACTTTTCTCTCCCTCAACAAGGTTATAATTGTTTTTTTTATTGCTTGTTTTATCTCTTGAGATGTTATTTCTGTGGTGGAAAATCCCACAAGTGTTCATAATTTCCATAACCGCTCTACTTGTATTACCTATTTTTTCCACCATATCTTGACTTTTTACATCTTCTGACCCCACAACACATAATTTGCAAAAAAAAATCAGTATTCGGGCACATTCCAAAATGAATTAAATTATAAATTATTTCTGTGTATTTTTAATTAGTTCCTCAGCATTTTTGATCTTGTTTCAAACCAGTTATGACCAACATTTGTTTATTTATCAGTGTACATTGTGCTGACTCACAACATATGTTGTAAAATAGAATTTGTGGATAAAAGTTCACTTTTGGCAAAGGTACTGAAAAAATCGTACTGTTTTCTTTGGACTTAAAGTATGGAATACCTTTAGGTTTGCCTCCTTCAACTTCAAAGGAAATAATATTTCTTAGACAGTAAGAAATTGTCTGAAGTCTAGTTCAGCCTTCAGTTCTGAGCAAGACTTTCAGACTTAAACAGTAGCTGAAGGTAACATCTTCCAATTTTAGGGTAGCCTGCCAAAGTATAAAGAAGGTGCTGGTGTGTCCTGAGTTATTCCATACACCATTGATGCAATGAGGATCTTGGACAAAGCAGAAGTAGAAGGGCACATCTATTGCTTAAACAAAACCTCTCCATTTTCTGTGAACTGGGGTATTTATTCTACTATCCTTACAAATGTGCTTATGTACACAGGAGTCTCTGCTCACCTGACAGACTGCTGGGCTTCAGCAGAGCTCCACAGTCACATTTGAGACTCTAATGCCATACAGAAAATGGTTGATATCTTAAATGAGGGCATTTTTTAACAGAGGAACATGGTTATTTTTTAAGTTCCTTATTTCCATTTTTCAGTTTCATAAAGGTTTAGGTTGTTTAATATCAAAGAAAAGGTTTGGAGAGCTATTTTTAGTCTATTGAAATTTGAGTAGTAGGGACCTCAGGCAACAATTCTCACTGTTAAGTACAAGATTAAAGCTGAGGTCTAAGATTTTCATAATGTAAAAGGTGTACGTCACTGTAAGTATCATTAATACTTTTTAATCTTTAGGCAATTAATAAAAAGACAACTTAGGAATTTGGCTTTGGGTAGTATTCCTTAACATAATAGCATGTCAAAATATTATTTGTTTAATTGTATTTGACTTCTGTTTCCCAGTTTGGTGTGTTGTTTCCTCAAAGAAATTTATGAAATCATCTAAATTCTGCTAATGATTCCATAAAAGACTTATCATAAATATTTCTTCTAATCTTCAGTATCACCAGGCAGATAATATATGTCTTTATTTTTCTTTTGCAAAGGTTGTAAGATTTTAAGACAGTCTCTGAAGCAGCAGGTTATTGCTACCACTTCACTGTGACCCTCAGCATGACCCTTGATGAAAGGAAGCTTTTTCTCTTTTTATCTCAGTGAGCTCCAGGTGGTGGTTTGTCTCACAGACAAAATTCACAAGTTTTTAGTAGATCTTTGTTTTAAAAATGAACATAAAGAAATTTCAGAGTTCTTTTCTTAAATTACTGGGTTCATAGCCACAGCATTTTAAAAAACTTGTAAATTTGCCCACTCATTTGCCCAGGCAAGTGGGCAGGAGGATTTTTTTTTCCTGTGGGGGTTAAGTGTGAAGTGGAGGGACAACAAAGGAGATGAGGGCTGAGTGAAATACCATTTTGTCTCTATCAGTTGGTGTGATGTAAGTAATGCAAGTCAATTTTTACATAGACTGGAATTTTCCTTGTGAGCATGGTTGAAATCATAATGGATGATCACTGTGAAATTAAACACTGCCATTTCTGAAGCATTTCTGCCTTCCACAGATGTGCTGTGAAATAGGCTAAAATTGAATAGGTTATGAAAACTGGCATCTCAGAGTCATGAACAATGTTTCATGCTTATGCTAAAGAAACACACTATTATGGACACCAAAATAAATAATTCAAGGTTCACTTTAGTATGTCCTGAAAATGAAAACAAAAATATCCTCACTGTTCTTATAGGTCTTGATGAAAGGTTGAACTGAACTTCCTGTATACTGGAGAGAGAATTCTGTTTTTTTGCAATGTATGCTGTAACCCTTATTTTTGTTGTTGTTCAGCCTTCAATTGTTACCATTTAATTCAAGCAGACAGAAAAGAGGCAACCCGAAAGGTATGATGACTAGAGTTTTTTTACCTCTTTGAGAACCTGTTTGCACACCCTGCCTGAGTTCTAGACAGAGTACTTGTACTCTGTTGACTTTAGTTTTCTGTATTTCTAGCTGGATTAGGTTTTATCCTTTTTTTTTTTTTTTTTTTCCCTGACATTCTGAGTCTGTCACAGCAGTTGCCAGATTACGGCTCAGGCTTCACAGTGTTTTGATGGTGAAAAGAAGTGATTTGTACATGTGGTGTTTG
The DNA here is from genome assembly GCA_013400215.1 of Cisticola juncidis. Taxonomy (NCBI): domain Eukaryota; kingdom Metazoa; phylum Chordata; class Aves; order Passeriformes; family Cisticolidae; genus Cisticola; species Cisticola juncidis. Next base: position 557,225 of record VXBR01001107.1, read on the forward strand.
TATATTCTGACTTTAGATACCCCAGCAAGTGTCCCGGTGAGACCACACAGAGCTGGATGTCTCTTGCCAATGCATGACTCACAACTCTTGCCTATGAGACCCAAGGACAGGATGGATTCTAGGCCCTTCTCAGACTGCTCTTTGGCTTTTCTGTCAGATGTCTCCTGAATTCATAAGGATGATTAGTTCTAAAATGTTTACAGAAGCTGAAGACTTATGTATATAGATCTCTGTAGATGTGTTTTTTACAAAGCACTGTTCAGGTCCTATTGTGGTAAGGGCCTAAGAGAAAAATATGCAAGATATTTTCTACCATAACATTGTTGAAAGGAAGAAGAAAGTGTGAAACAGAAATTCAAAATTGGGAGGTAAACTCCTACCTCTCTTTCTGTTGTTTTGGTCTTGGTTTTTTGTTGTGGTTTTTTTGTTGGGTTTTTTGGGTTAGTTTTGTGGGGGGTTTTTTTGGTAGGTTTTTTGTGGTTTTGGTTTGTGTGGGTTTTTTTGTTGTTTTGTTTTGTTTTGTTTTGTTTTTGTTGTTGTTGTTGTTATTGTTTTGAGTTTTTGGGGTTTTGTTTTTGTGGGGATTTTTGTTGTTGTTGTTACTGGTTTCTCTCATATATTTTCCATGCTTGGTTCTGGAGCTCCTGAGTTTTCTCTGTTTTAAATCAACAGTTCTGGTAAAGAAGAGGATTCTACCATGTTAAGGAAGTAGAACAGCCTGTGGTATTCTGATTAAATTGTGTCCACAGATGTTAGGGAACCATGGCAGTTTACTCAGGAAGGTACCTGCTTTAAACTGTTTTGGGTGAGACAACTAGTACAGTGTGACTGTGTGGACAGAGCTTAGCTTGGGGACTAACATGTGGACTAACATCAGTAAAAGCATAGACTGTAAATAAAAACACATGCTGTACAGCCAGGCCTTCTGCTCTTTTACAGGACTTGGAGACTTTCAGCTAGAGAAAACCCTTGGGATCATTTTGTCTCACAGTGTTAAATCACCATGTGTTAGTATAATGACATATATGGGGAGCAAATTGAGGGTAGGTGTTGTCTCCTGTTGCTGAATCATGCTGAGTGCAAATATCAGAGGATTATACCAGAAGTGTGGAAATGTTTTTAATGTACAAAGATCTATATGTTGCTCTTACATAAAATGGAAACTAATTTAATTTAAAGAAAAGAACTGAAAGTATTGGGGTAGAGGGATAGACGATGCTGAATAAGTTAGGAAGTAGAAAATAATGATATGGGTCCTGTCAAATCAGGTCAGTGTTGATAGGGACAAAAATATTATTATGGATTTCTCATACAGGGGGAGTCTTAAATTATAAGAAAATTAAATTCCAGAATTATATTTTTCCTGTTTATTTGTTTTGAGGTCATCTGTAAGTTACTTATAATACTTTAAGTTACTTCTATAATTTTTAACCAGCCCCTAGTTTATACTCCCATTTTAAAATGATTGCCTATTGTGTGATACAGAAAAATTCTCTGATTTTATTTCTGTATTAGCTTTTTTAAATCTCTGATTGAAGTACAGCTAACAAAAAAGTCTCAGATGTATCTCAAATAGAAGACTTTCTATTTCCATCCTGCTTCTTCTGTCAGTAGTGGTCAACAGATGCTGGTTTAAAGAGCTCAGACAAGCAATTATTTAATTGCCCCTATCAGGTTGTTCTCTGATCTTTACACAATTGTAAATTTAGTTAAAGGATATGTATGTGTTTAACGGAAGAAGCTACAGCAGGCTGTTTGTTTGGTGACACTGGTAAAATATTCCTCTCCAGTGCAGTGCCTATGTATCCATGGCTGCTCTGAGCAGAAGCCAAGCCAGACAGACCAGGGAGTTGCCTGTGTACAGACACCAGACAGGTAGCTTGGCAGGCGGCATGGGTGTGAGAAAGAGAAGGCTGGATAACACCGTGTAAGAAAAGTTGTGTTCAACGCTTGGCTGAGCCAGTCTAGATCATTGTGACTGCCTGGGACTCAGCCAACTCCCTTCCCCCTGTTTTGCCCCTGTTTTCCCTGCTTGAAGCCACTAGCACCCACTGCTCACCTCTCAGGCAAGCAAGCAGAGCTCCTTTCTGGTGTTATATAACTCTCTAATCCAACAAAAATTACCGCTTTTATTGTCAGGTTCATTTTGCTGCTGGTTTCTTCTTTGCATATCCTCAGCATGGAGTCCAGACAGGATCACTACCATGTCAGGGATGGGGAGTTGAGAGGACCCAATAGGCATCTGTTGATAAGGATACCCCCAAGTATTATGTTGGACTGATCATTCAGAAAATTAGGACTACAATTCATGAGATTTCGATTGTCAAACTACAAGAGTTTGGTCATATTGAGAATCAACAGAATGGTAATTGCTGCCAATCAGGAAGAAAGTCAGAGCTGAGCAGCCCTAACTGAAAACATCAAATTCTGACACTTATAGAGGCATCTATTTAATTTTTAATAGTAATTACCAGCATATAGGAAACTAGAAAATATTAAAGTGTTTCTGGATTTATTAAGGGAGGTCTTTAATAACTGAAAAGGTTATACAAGCTTTTGTTGCTCATGTATATAACAGGTGCAATTACATTCCATGTTTAGAAGCCATCTTTCCTTTAAAAGAAAAACAGTTCATGACATTGCGATGGCATTTGTATCTTTTCTGCTTAACATCTTAGCAGGAATTTCTATAGACCTGTTTTTGAACATTTGGATTATCAGGCATTCAGCAGTGTTGACAAATCCATAAAAAACACTGAAGCAAATACTAGTGTAAATCTAATGTGAATAACATTTAAAGGAGTCTTTTATTTTTACAGTCTGGATGCTAATTCCTTTACAAAATGTCTCTTAAGACATGAAACCAGTTGTTGTAAGAACCATTGGATTTCTCTGTCTTTCTGTTGTTAAGCTCTATGCCTTGAATGACTTTTCAACATAATCTGCATATGCTATTTCTGCCTTTTGCAACCAAGTCAGATAACATTTTTATTTTGAAACGTTCAACACATTGAGTTTTTTAAGTTAGGAAAAGGTGTTTTAAGGGCTTTTTTTACTTCTCATTATCCTGGTCTGATTTTGTTAGTAATAAACTCACTTTGTACGTCTAAGTTGAGCCTGTTTTGTCCTTGGAGTGGTCCCTATCTCAACTCATGAACCCTTGCTTTAAATTTTTTGTCTCTTCTGTCCTGCTGTAGCAGGGGAGGATGAACGAGTGGCTTTTTTGGGCGTCTGCCATTTGGCCAGTGTCAAACCATGACAATAATATATGCAATGCATTCCAAACTTTATTCCTTTTTTTAAAAAAAAGAAACAAACAGAAATTATTCCATCAAGTTCTAAAAATTATCTAATTCTGGACTAGAACACAGATGTGGAAATAGAAATTATTTCCCTATATTCTCTTCATGATTATATTCTTCTCAGCGCAGATTTGACTGAGAAACTGGACACTTTGGCCAATAATTTTCAATACTCTATTTCAGGAATTTCTTGTCAGATATTTTTGCCAGTACAATTTGGTAGGAGGATTTATGAAGGGGAAGTACATTTTGATCTAGTGTCTTCATGTTGTATTCAGTTATATTTAGTCTGATTATAAATGAGAGAAATAATATATTAACATAAAAAATAATATATGTCACTAATACAGCCCTGTATATAGCTGAGAGAAACCTATAATTGGTCCAGGCCTCAAAAATTCCTCTGTTGCTGCTATAAATTTGCTTGATTTTTCTTGAGCAGTTGAACGTTTAGGTGTTTAATTTACATTGAAAACTGGAAAAGTTCATAGAGCTCTTAGGTGCCTCTATTTCTACATATAAATGCACAAAGAAGTTATTTCAACTAGAACCAGTACTAACTTACATTGTCTGTGTTGCAGGAACATTTGGCAGGTAGGTAGAGGTATGAGTATCCTGTTTATCTTCATCAAGAGATATTCCAATTAAATTACATTCCTCTTTGTGGATCCTGCACTGGAACATGCAGTGCAGGTAAACAGGCTTGAAGCATAAGGAAAACTAAAGAACACTAACTGAGAAGGAAATATTTTGCTTCCTCAAAAAAAAAAAAAAACCCAAAAAAACAAAGAAAAAAAACAAATTCAGATGGAGAGGATGACTTGACTGGTGCTACACTAGCACAAACTTTTAGGTATGCATATTAACAAAATTCAGGGTGCCTAAAATACAGGTCTGCACTGAAAAGTCTCTACAAAGGCCAGCCAACTGTGTAAATTTTATGTAATGCTATGTATTATAGCTACTGGAATGAAAAAAAAGAAGGCAAAATTCAGATGTTCATCAGTGAAAAGAAGATACGGGAATCAGGTGAGCCATTCTTGTGTGAATTAAAGAAGAATGGGAATGCCACTTCCGAAGAGGAGAAGAATTTTTAGGTTTACATGAGTGGGTAGGTCTCTGCTGTTTATATGGAGCCGGTGTTGGGCCCGGGGTGTGTTGGTGCGAATCGGCAGAGCCACAGCGCCCATGTGTCATGGCAGAAACTGGGTGCAGCCACCCTGCCCGCGGCTCGGCCTGAGCGTCTGCTGGCACTTAGCTTCTGCCCTCTGTCTCTGTGGCACAATTACAACCTTTTGGCAGCTTTTGTTACATCAGAGGCCCTCAAATAACAAAAGGCTATGTCATGACCTTACAAAGTAGTGATTTTTAGCACAACACCTGTGGACTTGATGGGTTTCCATTTGGTCACATTTCTGTTTACTTTGTCCCCTCATTTCCTGTTTATGCGTGCTTCTAAATTTTCTATTCCTTATCTCTTACTGCATTTTCTTATTAAACTGCTCATTGATCTTTGTGAGATTTCCTGGGTTTTAACATCTGTATCAATTATTTGTAACATCTGTTTATAATTTCTTGAACTCTCATTACTATTTCTTAATATTCTATCTTCTTTTCCTTTATGCACTAGCATTCATAACTCTTTAAACCTTACTCATTTAAAAAAATGCAGTGTTCTCTCAACAAAATATTTTCCTTGCATTCAAGTATTGCCAAATATAAGCATCAAAACTGACTGTTGAATTGAATAATTTCTTTAATCCCATCACTTTCTTTCCTAGTAAAAAACGATCCAGAATTTTCTCTGCTTAGGATTTGTATTCTCTGTGTAATACATTTAAGTCAGTAGACAGAATTGTGTGAACAGGAAGATAGCAAAGCTATTTTAAGAAAATCTGAAGCATACATGTTTATCCAGTTGCATCTTTCTTTGCTGGGATAAAAATCTACTGTGCTTGTGTGCAGAGTTTAGATAACTGCTCACTCAAATATCTAAAGGCTTCAACAGGTCTTCATGATAATATCTAAAGATAAGTCAGCCCATGGAAACGCCTCTAGCAACCTTCCTATTTTTTCCAGCTTTTTTTCCAGCTTAGATTATAATGAAAAGCCCTTTCTTAAGTGTTTTTCAGGCATGTTTTGTCCTCCCTCCCTCTGTATATCAAGTCAGCCATGTACTACTTTGTTATTGCTGAGAATTGCTTTTCAACAGTAGGATTTTTTTTTTACTTTTGTTGAAAGAAGTGGTCACATCTTGAACTCTTGAGCTGAAAAGCTAAGAACTCTCTTTTTATTAGATTTCTCTATGAAAAGTATTATATTTTAAAATACGAAAATAACAATTTTGCTGAGTGCATCCTTGAAATAGAGAAACAATAACTTCTGTCAGGGAGAACAAAAAAGGTAATAAATGTTATTAAGTGCAATTTTATAAACCAAGATATGAAAAAAAAGATATGATCTCCTATGTAGAAGTGTCTTGTTTCCAATCTGAACTACTACTTGCCTTAAACAATTCACAGAAAAAAACTCCTGTGTAGAGGAGGACTGGAACAGCAGGAATGAATGCCTGCAAACACCTGGCAGTTGACCCAATTTTGTGTCCCCAGCTTGGATCATAATATCTGGAAAATGACCAGGAGTTATTAAGCAATGTGTGTTGATAGAAGGGAGGACGGATAGTGGCTAAACGTGGTCTGCAGCTTTACAGAACACACGGCACTCAGCTCCCAGAGGTGCTTAGACTTGGTTCTGAATGCCTGCAGACTCTGCAGAGGTGTGCACGGGAGTCATCTGATGTTCCCATGAAAGCAAATGTCCTTTACCGGTGCCACACGTCTGTGTGGTGGCTTCAGCCGCCCTTGGGCTGCCATACAAGGTGTGCAGACAGCATCCCCAACACATCAGCTCATCCCTGGGCTAGCCCTGTATCCTCAGCACGAGGATGCAGTCACACGCTGTGGACATGGTGGCATTTGGGCTGCAGAGAGGACTTGGGCCCAGCTACAACATTCAAAATGTCCCTTACGGCTTCCAAGGGCAGACACAATCAAGAGCATTCTCACAGAATGCTCTGAAGTTCTGCCACGTTCTCCCTGTATTCTCTTTTCAGTTCTGTTCTCCATTCCAGACAGTTTGCATAAATTCCCCAAGCGCTCATATATTCCCCAAGCTCTCATATTAACTTTCTAAGGAGCATCCAGTAGCTCTGGGATTTACCAGACTTGATTTTGTATTTTCTGGACTATATTATCATATATTAGGCTTCAGCACAAGAGCTAGATTGTTATTTAAAAAAAAAACCCCAAAACCAGGAGGCCTTGCACCCTTTAATCTTCAAAGTTAGTTTTGTTTACTTACTATTTATTGACTGATTATAGTTTACCCTATAAGATGTCCTAAGTTTGGGAAAAGTCATAAAAATGTATGAATTTCACATTGCAGAGCATGGTGTCACAATTAGAAAACTGTAACAGACATTTGACATAAAATATTAAGACACCCAGCCATTGTAATGCAAACTGCTGTCATTTGACTATTTAGACTTTGTTCCGAGATGACTTCAGAGAGTTGAGAACCAGTTTAATTTTGTAACATTCTGCATTTTCCCATGATGGATGGAGCCAACTGCATCTTGTCTCTTTTGTTTACTCTGGATATATGGACATATGACCATCTTAGCTGCTAATGAAGTTTGTGGTAATGACAATTTGTACGTTCATCTGTGTCCAATTCCATTCCAGGCTAGTAACAGCTGAGGCCCTGTAAAAGGAACATCCTTCTAAATGTGACCATCTAGCAAATAAAATAGGATAATATATCTCAGATAATTATGATGCAGCCAATTCCAACTTTTTCTTATGTCTGGTAAAATATTTCAAATTATCGATTGTTTTCAGACCTCTGAGTAAAAGAGATGCACTTGAAATTGCTACTGTCTCAATCACTTTTAAACACAAACAGGAATCACTTTTAAACACAAGCAGGAATGTGTTCATCATAGCCATTCTCCTGTATGATCTGGCTTTTGCTGTCTTTCATACAAGCTTTAAAAACACCCTAACCTGTCCTCATTAAGGGACAGCCAAGTAGTCTAAAAAGAAGATATAATTTCTGCCAAGATGCATTTGTCATGGAATAAAGAAAGAACAGAATAATATACTATGACCTGGTATGGATTAGAGGAAAAATAAATTTTTACATCTTCTTATAGGTGTTCCACATGGTTTATCCTATAACCCTTAATGACACAGCCAGACTCCTGTTTTTAACAGATTAGTCAGGATTTTATAAAGATAGGTTTTCAGTGTTTTGTTTTTTTTTTAACTTGTTTCATAATAATTTAACTTCCGAGATTTTTTATTGCACAGTGTTTATACTGTAAGATAAATATACAGCGGATTGAAACAACCAGTTAAATAACGCATCTGAAACATAAGTTAACTTAGTTACCAAAACACAAATTTTTAAGGGTAGTCTTTTTTTAGGATAGTCTTCTGTAGTCTTTTTTTTAAGAGCACTAGGGGACTTCATACAATTGTTTTTTCAATCCCCTTCTATTTATGGAAAAAAAGATATTTCTTTCATCTTTTGAAAAGAGCTTCCATCACAATCTCACAGTTGGATCTGTTACTGAATGAAGCAGCAATCCTGTAGGGGGAAAATTAATTATGTAATTTATTAGGTCAATAATTAATGTCCTTACTGGGCTTGAAATTGGAAAAAAAAATGGAAATCAGTAACAGATTTGGAATCACTTATACATCCTAATACAGCCCAAAGACCTTTGCCACATTAAATAACAGGGTAACCAATGTTGCACTATGTTACAATCATCCCTTGTCAAACTGAGGGAGAGAGTGAAGTACTTGGGAAGCTCGAGAAGCACTTTTCCATCTAGTTTAATTTATATTTTCTAACAGAGACTGTAGCTTCCAGGTTCCATTGTGGTTTAGAGGAAGAAATGTGCTCTTGTGGCCTTTGACTTTTTTTATTTTCTTTGATCATGACTATTTCTCACATTTCTTTTTCAGTCGTACTTTGTCATCATTCTCCCTTTCCTCTCATTTGGTTTCTAGTCCTTGTCTACTTGTGGAATCTCTCCCTGTGGCCATTTGCCCAGGCTTTTTCTTCAAATCCTGTTGTCCTTCTCTGACAACTTGTTTATTGGACTTCATGTATCATTAAGCTCTGAGCCCTTTTCTCACATTCACAGTCCAATATCCTGTCCAGTTACTGAACTTACGTACAGTCACCACCAAGTTCATTATCATCAGAAGTATTTCTAATGAGCTAAGAACAGTGCATTTTTCTTTAGTCTCATTCTTACAAGGACCTGAATTCTATCAGCTGAGGTTTTTCCCCAAACATTGACCCTTACTCATAATTGTGCTGGGGAAAAAATAAATAAATAATTTGCAGATACTAAAAATGTGGCATGATATTATGAAAAATGTAAACCAGAGCAAAGTCATGACTGATGTTGAGGAACTGCCACCATAAAACTGTCAGCCTACAGGATATTTTCATTAAACACCTCTCTGTGTTTTGTACCTCATCCCTGTGACAAAAAAAAACCAACAAACAAACAAACAAAAAACCTCAAAAACATGTAAATTAATGTCTAATAGGAATTTGTTTATTACGTTTTCACAGCAGGTAATGGGGTTCATTTTTAGTTTCATTCCATGTTCAGTAATTATTATTGCAAATTATATTAATGCCACATATTTCTGAACCACATTTGTATGTATATTCTAAGGACTTTATATGTATTTGTAAGCTGGTACCTTAAGATTGTTTGAAAAAATCGAGCTGAAACAAAGCATGACAAAAATTTGCTGAAGTGATCTTCACCAGAGTACAATTACTGTCCTCTGCATATCCATATATTAACATTCAAAATTACAGGAATTTAACAAATTTTCTTCCTTAGAAAAAGATGTCATCATGCCTTTCAATATTACAAAGTCTATTTATCATGACAATTCTCATCTACAAACCTCAAGATAATATCAGTAGGCTCTACCATTCTGTCTGTTTTGTATAAAATTAGGCACCATCTTTCTAGTCCTAGTTTAAAACACCAAAATCTTCTTAAGAACAAGGCATTGCAATTTTGGATCATTGCAATTTAAAGATCATTATAAATATGCATCTCCTAAATTCTTAATGTGATATGAAGTGAAATATAATATGAAATAAGCTTTCTTTTACTTACTGTCAGCAGAAAAATGGAATAGTGTTTTAGTGAGTAATCTTCTCTTCATAATGACACAAAGTTATTGGTTTCTTAAAAGATTAGCATATTTACTTTCATGGCTCACATCTTCGAGACCTTTATTATTAGTTGCAAAATCTGCTACTGAGGCCATGTTAGAGAAAATCAAAAGCAAAGACATTTTGAGAGATTTGCCTTAGGAGCAAAAAGTGGAAAACTTTAGCTTGAGCCTTAACCTGATAGCTACTGGTAACTTCCAGATGAGAAAGCATTGCATGTACTTTCTCTCCTTTTTGCCTCTTTTCATCAGGAACATGGTGAAAATGTTAAATGTTTGCATTTGTCATATTTAAGTTCTCTAATAAGAGGATTTTTCAGTCCGTTATGTTACTAACACATCATCTAGGAAGGAAAGTCTTTACCAAATCTGCCATTCTATCCTATAGGCATCATGCCAGATACAAAAATAGTTAAAAAAACTAAATCAAAACCAGCAAAACACTAGGGATAAATATAAAGTGCATAATGGGCAAGAATCTTTACACAGTGCTGGCTTTAAGAGATAAATTATCTGCTTCCCTGTCTGACGGTGATTTTCTAATCCTCAAACACATTCCCCTCAACCTCCCTGCACCATGAGACAAAGCAGCTACATAGAAATAAACCACAAAATTTTGTACGAAAAATTAAAGCCTTTGTCTTATGTTGTACATGGCATTTTTATCAGATGCTTCCTTAGTATTTAAAAGTGGATAATTATTCTTCCATCACCTTCTGTGTGCCATTCGTGACTATATAGGCCCCCCCCCCGCCCCCAGAATCTTTTACCCCCACAGTCAGCACTGGCAATTCAGCAGCTTGTCTCCAGCATTCTCCTAACATGCTATGACTGCCACTTCTGTGCAGAGTAGGATGAGGTCAAAACATGTTCTAAAACTCGTTCCAGCAGTTTGTGTGACTAATGGTTGAGTCCTCCTGCCTGTCTTCATGTGTGCTCACATATATTGCCCATGTGAGTAGGCACCATGACAGGGTGGGGATCTGTGATGATCCTGGCACAGGGCTTCATTCTCCTGTGATTCAACTTAACACTTTGCTGCTGTGAAACTTTTCTCCTTAGCAGCCAGGAGCTGAGAATCTGGTTGGAGCAGCTCAGGTGTAGACAAGCTCTGTGGAGACAAGCTCTTTGTCTCCATAGTCCTCCTCTGTCTGGGATATTCAAGACAGGATTCTTTCTCTGAGTGGCAGGAACAACCCCATGCACACTTATGAAGCAAATGCATGCAGAGCACTCTGTGTGGGGAACCGCAAGGCTCCGGTCATTTGCCCATGAATTTAATTTCATTTTTAACCTTTGTCTCTTAAGGTGGTTTTGCTTATGTTTATTGTGTTGGTTTTTTTTTTCCCCTGAGAAGTCAAAAATGGGAATTTTGCAACCTCTTTGTCTCTCCTATAGAAATCATGATGTATTCAACCTTTTGTTGCTACAGCAGCTCACTCTGTTCTGGACCTCTGTCACTGTGCATTGGCCTCAGTGTGCTATGACACTTTTGGAATGACATTTTGTTTGTACAAACTGAGGTTCTGGTTCAGATATATTGAATCCTTGGTTTCTGTCCAGCTTTAGAAGCAGAAAACATGGTATTTGTTCAGAATGTTTTCTTCCCCCACAGTCCTAGGTGGTGTTTAAAATGAGCCTTCAGACTAAATAGTTCTTACTGTATTTTGGGCTCAAGGAGATCAAGCAAGTCTTGCAGACTAAATATTATGGACTTGGGATGTTTGCTAGATTTAATTTATTGTCATTTAACAAAAATTTCTGAACACTGAGTTGGGTATTGAGTCCAAAAAGAAAACATAAATGAAAACCTTGTCTTCCTTGGTTTCACTGCTGGTTGTGGTCTGTCCCTCACAGTCTCCTTGGTGAGGTAATGGGCGGCACAGGTGACTCCCCACTGCAGACCATTTCTCTGTTTAGAAATATTTGGAAATACAATAATTCCCTTGTTAGGAGAAATATTTGCACATGCATGTAGATATTCACACTTGCTTTCCTACTTTGTTGGTATTGGGCACATCTATTTCTACTGTTTGGAGCTCTGCAGGGCCCTTCACACTTACTTTTTGTTTCCTGATTGATGGAGATGCAGCCACAGTCATGTGTAAAATGATATTCATGTACCTTCTGCCAAGAAAGGAAAAAAAACCAACAAAGGAGAGAGAGAAAACCTTCTCTGATAAGACTGAAATCAGAACAAGATTGCTTTTGATAAAAGATTGATGAAGAGGCATTCACTGCTTGCAGGAGAAAACATTTGTGAAAACAATTGATATTGGAGGTTTTTGATAAGACATGCAAAAAAAATTTCATTTTAATATTTATCACTTGTTCTGAAATAGATAGGCAGCTTCAGCATGATGAGGTCGTGAAATAAGTGATTGGTTCAGCAAATTCATTACTTCTTTTTCTGTTTTTGATATTAGTTTGCCTCTTCTTGGCTTTATATAATGTATTTTTTCTGTCATCTTTTATAAAATAGTTGGGTGCCCATCTGGTATGAAAGTAGGTATAAAAATATTTTCCAGTGCAAAGAGGGCCCAAGTTAACACCCTAGAAGTCAGTATTTGTAAACCATCTTAGAGATAAGCTCAGTAAGATCAATCCTCTTCTATGGATTTGTGTTAAATTACATTGACTGCTGCCAGGGAAGTCTGCCCTATTTAATTTTTATTTGTTTGTTTGTTTTGTTCGTTTTTTATTTAAATCCGTTAAATAGACCTCAATGGTTTAAATCAATGAAAGAAATTACTTATGCAGGTATTCTACAATGTTCTTGTAGAATTTTTGTTTCTTGTGGGACTTGATTTTATCTCTAATTTAAACAAAGAGGAAAATAAATACAAACTGCAAGAGCAGGGGAAGGAAAGGGTTTCATGAAGCAGAGGAGCATCAGCAGTAAAACTGCACCACACTGTATTACATTTCAGTCTACGCACTAGCTGTGCAGATGCTGCCACACTTCCTAGTAGTTTTTTGTTGTTTTTTTTTCTTATTTCTCCTGGCACATTGCAGGGCTGCTACAATAATCAAATGCTTGAGGTCAGATCAGAAAAGCAGCTGTAGAAAGGATTGTGAGTCATATACAATTGCTAGTACCAGAGAAAACTTTTCTAGAAGAGAATACTTGAAACACTTGAAAATACTTGAGCTGTTGATGTGATTGAGAAAATCAGTGAATGACATGATAAAATAATAGCTATAAAGTGACTAGATATTAGAAGTTTCATTCATCTGTTTTATGTGTGTGATGTAGTGGGAGTTATGGTGGGAGTGCTGTAGTTTGAGCACAACGCTACAGCTGCTGCATCGTCAGCCGCACTGGGATTAAAGCAGTGGATTTAGAATATTTCCATTTGTGTTCTAAAACCGTGTATTGCACAATTAATAAAAATATCTAGAAAGACTAGGAAATTAATGGATGCTAACACTACATTTAGGTATAAGATTTTGCTGTAACCGCTTGCTGCAATTTCTTATAAGTTCCCTTAAAGTAACTGATGGTGGGTGACATGGAGACCCTTTTGAGTCATTCACTGTACCTCTTGCTCTTCCTTGCTATCAAATGACTCTTCTAGTCCACACCGGTTCTTTAACTGAGCTTATTCTTCCTACCAAAATATATTTTAGTGTTCTTTAAAATTCAGTGATCACCATTAAGCAATAAGATAAAAAATAAAAATTATCTTTTCTTACAATTAAAAGGACTATAGAGTGAAAATTGTTGCACTTCACTGAGGAAGACATTTGAAGATTCTGTTTTGCAGCTCAGAGGGAAAAGATCTCACAAGATGTTAGGAATTTATGAAAGTAATTAATAATGTTTTACTGAATACTAGATTAAATATTAGCTCAGAAAAATAAGTAAATGTCCTGAGTGAAAGAAAGAGCTGCCCCTGGGCTTCAAGCATTTGCTTATGTTCATTTAGAGAAACCTTCAAGTGTAACTTAAATATGTATAACTATGTTTTCATCTTTATCACTCACTGAATTGTGCAGCTTGTGGAGCACAGACTAAAATTAGCTTTTTTCTTTTTCTATTAATAATGACAAGACAGTTTTAGTAGTGAATTGCATCATTTTGTCTTTGTGGGTGTATCAATACTGCCTGCAGAAGTGATGGGTGTTTGTCCTAAGCCAAGCTGAGTCTGCTTTCTGTGCATTTTTGTTCTGCACACATCCTGGGTGCCAGAGACGGGCAGAGGACTGCTCACCCCACAAGGTCTCTGTGGCACCACAGCTCCTGAAATACTGATGTGTTATGGTTAATACAAACACCAAATGACAGTTCTTACAGATTAAATATGTGGTTTGGAAAATATAGCTTTTGTTATCTTCTTCGTTTGTTTCTTTTTGTCCCCTGGTTAAGTGGGATGTTGTCATTTACCATTGCTGTCAGAAAAAGACAGCACATACTTAACAAGTGTAGCACTCTCACCTTTAAGAACACCAAACTCCTGCAGTAGAACCTGTATGATTTTTCAGGACTATTGAGTTTTATACATGAAGTTTATGGTGCAAAATTCCACAATTTTTAGGAGTGCCTTGTGGCTGTATCTGAGGTAATAAATAGCAACAATGAGTGCCCTGAGGCAGCTTGCATTCATGGGTGTGTGCAGCTTGCTGGAACTTGAGTACACAGCTTGGGTGCTGCATCTCCAGAAGCAACTAAAATAGTGCTAAAATCTGAAGAGATGAAGCTTGAGCCCAGCAGAGGGGAATCTCTCATCCTGCCTGATTTGTGTGAAAGCCCCACCTCTCCATATCTAGAAAACAATATTAAACTGGCAGTGCCTTGTGACAACCAGCATCCAAAGCCTGAGCATGGATCCTAATTATTTGCAGATAACATTGAAACCTTTGGCCCAACTCGTTTTTCTCTCTCCTTCTTAGTCACAGGACAAGTAAAAAAAAGTAAAAGAAAAAGTAAAAGTAAAGGAATTCTTGTTGGTTGAAATTTACCTAAAGGTATGAAAGCCCTGAATGCTCTGCAGAATGGTGACTAGAACCCAAGTAAAAGAAATTTGAGTTACCCACTTAATTTTTAAAAATACATATTTCTAAACATTTTAGAGACAGAAAAAGAAATAATGTATTTAAATTTGCACATTTCTAGCTGCTCTCCTTTGTGTTTAACTTACAGAAATATACCAGCCATGAATAAGGATAAAGGATATAAAGGATAACTTATGCTATACTTTTAAGGGTTTCACCTTTCTATCCTGTTAATTGCAACTAGTCAAGTTTAGTGTCATTCAAGTGGACACAGGTAAAATGTAAATACAAGCTCCAGATCACTCTTAAATGTGCATTTCTAAAGACACACGTGCTGTCATTGATTAAATTTCAGAGCTTTTCTCACTCAAGGCAATGAGGATGAAAACAAAAGAAAATTTAAAAAATTGTAACTTTGTTTTGTCATTAGCATGAATGTTCTTAGTCCCTTGTTGAGAGGGACCCAAGTAGAGGCTGGACAAGATCAAAGAGTTTCAGCAAGATGAGGAAGATGAATTTGTGGCATCTGTAGTATAAATTGAATGTTGATCCTTGCAGGAATATGAGGAGTGTCACTTTTTACTTCTCACTAAAGTGAGAATTCCAGGACTGTTAAAGCTGGTTCCTGGCTGAAGTCAGAAAATGTTCTCACACCACAAAACCACAATTAATACTAAGAGGTGCTCTGAGGGTAAAGGGTGCATCTTCCCCGTTGGAGTATGCATCCAGTCTGATAAAAAGTGTGCTCCAAGGGATGATGCTTGCTGTGTGACATGACAAACCCTGTCACAAACAGCTAGAAGCTGTGCTGGTACTCTCTCTGCTTTCTCTTAGTGAAGTGTGACAGTCATTGGCTTTGTCTTGCATTTTTTTCTTCCTGTTGTTGTAAGACTGAATAACCTTCTAAATGTGTCCATACTGTACAGCTTGTTCATCTTTAAGACAGAGATGATTTACAAGTCCAGGCTTACAATGCCTAGTTCCTATAACTAAGGAAAGTTCACAGGAGTGCATATGCTTTCTTGGCACAGCTGTTAACAAGACATTTGTTTTTAAAAGAATTGATTTTTAAAAATTGATTTTTAGTGGAGCTAGCCAAACCAGGTCTGGTTCTCTGGGGAAATCACCATGGTGGTTTCACCTGATACACCAGTAGAAAGTTAACACTTGTAAAATCTGTTGAATCTCCACACTGTGGGAAAAAATGGTCAACTAATCTTTTAAACAGAAGTGGTTTAGTTTTGAAGAGAGGACAGCAAAAATTGCTGATCTTAATTTAGTCTTTTTATGGTACTTTATGTATTTCCTTTACTCCCTGTAAGTGTAGATAAATGCAAATCACTGCACAAAAGTATGCAACTAGACAGCAGTTGTGGCTGTTTGAATAAAGCTATTGCCTTTAATCAGCAGGAGTACACCCCCGGCAGATAATCTGAAATGTGTCTGCTGATGCCTTTGATGAGAGCTCAGAATCAGAAAAGGAATGTGTGTCTGGACTAGTGTCTTAGTTTGGAATAGGAGTCAGCTTTTGAAATAGATCTCCTAATCATCCACATTTACCATGTTTTGGCTTGCATCGAGGAGCATCCTCAGATCAAATAAGGTAGATGCTTTTTGATTGAAACTAAACACAGAGATGCATTTCAGAACTTTACCAATTAAAGTTGCAAAAGAGAGCCAGGATTAGGGGTAAACTGAATGCAAAACATCCCCAAGCATCCCCAAATGTCAGGTCCTTGACACAAACCATTTTGTTGTGGAGAACTGTTTCTTTGGTCTGCGGTACTTGGCAGTGCAAATTAGGTTGCTTGCTTTCTTGTTTACTCAGACAAGCCTGACAGACTTGGAGAAATCGCCATCTCAATGAAACTTAAAATTCTTGAAACCTTGGCACTTTTCAATTTTACAGCACTTTTTCCTTCTCCATGAATGCTCATAGATATTCTTCCCGCATGGGTTTCCAGAATCTGTATCCTGATCTGGATTGAAATTACAGGATTTCTCATCCACATGGAAAGGTCTTAATATTCTAGACTTTTAGCAAAGAGTTTGGATTTATATGTGACATGCCTATGAAAAGCATATGACATGTTGTAAACTGAATGTATGTTGGAGAATGCCATGATACAAAAACCTTCAAAATCATTTTCAAGAACCTGTTTGTCTTAATAATCTATGTTTTTCTAACTAAATCTGAGTACTGAACCTCTCTATCATAGCTTGATGCTATATCATTGAAGATTTTTATATTAGAACAGAATTGCCTCAGGGGGAAATAGAATGTTTTTTTTCCTGGGGATGGGTAAAATACACTCCTAAAGCATTTTTTTTTTTTTTAAATCTTTTAAATGGGTCATAATTCTCTTGTTTGATGTTCAAAAACATCTTTCATCTGTGACTAAACAAGTTGTTCTCACCTCCCTTTTATAATGCTATGTTTAGTATATGTGTTGGTTATTTAGCAGAATCAATCTGGATTCATTTATTGCCATGTTTTCTGTTTATGCTAGATGCTTTTTGGGAAATCACAAGGTAGAGGTATAAAAGTGGCTTACTTAGAGGTATAAAATGGATCTTTTCATTTGAATATCAAATTTTAATTATTTCTGTTATATCTTCATGATTCACCTTCTTTCTATTGGTGTGTAATTATGATTTTGGCTGGGATAGAGTTAATACAGTGCTGTGTTTTAAATTTAGGATAAGAATAACGTTGTTAACACACTGCCATTTTAGTCCTTGCTAAGCAGTGTTTACACAGTGTTTACACTCTTCAGCTCCTCACCCCGCCCCAGCAGTGAGCAGGCTGCAGGGGCAGAAGTAGCAGTGAGGAGACACAGCCACAAAAGCTGACCTCCCTGACCACAGGGGTATTCCACACTCTGTGGCCTCTTATATCCATCAGTGTATAAACAAGGGGGAAAGCTGGCCAGGGGCTGCTGCTCAGGAACTGCATCCATTGGTGGGGAGTGGGCAATTGTGCTGTGTATCACTAGATTTATTATTACTAGGGTTTCTCCCCTTTTTTTCCTGTCCTAGTAAATTATCTCAACTCACAGGTTTTACTTTTTTCCCCAATACCGCCCTTACCCCCAATCCCACTGAGAGGCAGGATGGGTGCAGAGAATTGAGGAAGTGGCTGTGACATGTTTAGCTGCCTCCCAGGTCAATCCACAACATGAGTGTTCTCTCTTTTAAAATTAGGCATGATTTCCTAAGGGGTGGGAATAAATGAGGTGACAAACTATGCCCGTACATACTGGGCACAGGGATTAAGTTATTGTAAACTTGTTTTCTGGCATGGCACAGATCTTTCTTTAGGGATTGGGAAGGATCTATAAACTGTGTCGTTTGTAACATACCTGACTATGTGTCTGGCAAACCAGCCCTGAAGTAAAGTCCAGTTGGATATGTAGCTGTGCTGCACAATATTGCCCTGCACAGATTTTCCAGCATTATCCTGCTGGAATATTTTTGTAGGCATAGCCCAAAAATCAAATCTAAGACCATTTTCATTTGTGATAGAAACTGCTAGTTTAAAAGCAAATCTTCCAGTAAAATCAAGGAAAGCACTGGAAAATATTTGTTTCCTTGTCCGTGTTTATACCAGGAAGTTTAGAAATTACCAAGTAGGGCCACATAGGGTGCTCCCTAGGCTTTATTTACAGCTGTTCTCATAGCAGCTGCTCAAACTGATATATAGATGCATGAAGTGGGACAAGTAGTAGACCAAAGTGTTCTTTGGTTGGGATGTATACCAGGTACTGGCCATAAAGCATGAAAAAGGCATCTGTGAAATGACTAGTTGAAGTAATTGAAATAAATATTTATAGCTATTCAACTTTTGATGCCCTAGACAATAAATTCACAGGAAAAAATTATTTTCTACAGGGGAGTATTTAGAACACATAGGAATTATTTCAGAGATCTTTGGAGAAGGGAATTTTCCAAATTCCTTTCTGCGTCTCTCTAGCTGCCACCATATTTCTCCATCAGCATGAGAGACTACTGAAGTCTTTAAAATATTTTCAGAGTTCTGCGAAGCAAGCGACTCTCCAGTTCTTCAAATAGAATTTATGTCTCAGTAATGTCCTGACACTTACTGGGTGTCAGTGTGAGGCCACTTTTGTACCTGTTCCTCACACACTCACTAATACTTAATGTATGCCTTAAGTGAAGACACAGACGTGTAAGCAGATTGGCAGTGTCTGCCTTGCTGAGATAAATCTTCTCAAAGGATTTAAGGGGAAAAGGAAATAAAAATTAGATCTTATGTTAGTGAAATAGCATATAGTCCACAGTCCTGAGGTCATGCTGCACTCTGCAGACTGTGAACAGAGCTTGCTTATGAGACCTTTTCTGATCACAGTACCTTTTATTACCCTTTAACCCAGACCAAAATGTGCTCAAATATAATTTATTCAAGCATTTTACAGAATACACTTGTTACTTGTTCTGTTTCAGTGTGGCTTGAGAAGAAATAAGAGCAGTGGAAAATGCAATCCATACCTGGTAAATAATAAGCTTTCTTTTGTTATGTTTACAGCTGGAGATAACAGGTTTAGAGAGTATAAATTCTATCAGTTAGTTCAGTGTGGACGATGGAATAATAATGAGGTACACTCAACTGTGTTTAGCAGAAAAGCAAATGGTCATGAGAACTTAAATGTATTCATTTTTAATGTAGCATTATAAGCCTCTCATTGTCCTATTGCTTTCTATACAGGCATTATAATAAATGGCAGGTTTATAGGTTGTTCTTTATGCACAATATATGAAATTGCAAGAAGGGAAAAGTTGTTCATTTCCTGAAAAAAGTTTTATATTAATTTAGTGTTCATTTGACTATTTCTCTTCCATTCTATATCTCATGATATGTTGTTCTTAATGTCACTGTGGAGATACTAATAGCTTTGTAAACATAATAACAAAAAGTTTGGCTGCCTTCTGTGTCTTTTGCAGATCATTATGCAGAGTTTTGAAGGGAATAACAATAATCTAAGCAGGTATTTTAATGTTGCAAACTGTCTTGTGCTGCCAATAAAACTTTTTTATTTGTTATAAGGGTTAATATATCTTTCAGGAATTTGTGCTAGAAGATCTGCATTCAAGAAAAGTTATCATATTAATGGTGTCATTTTATTAGTAATGCCATTTAGAAATATCTCTATAGCATTGCTAAGGTCTTAGATTGTGTACAAAAAGTAATAACCCTGCAACATTCCTAACTGAGCATTAACTCTCCATTCCCTCCACTGAGTTAGAAATTAGCATTAATTTTTTTGTGTTATAATGTGAAAAAGATGGAAATGAAGCATAAAGTGATTTGTAAATGAAGGGAGAGGGGGAATCCTGACTTAGTTGAATACATTCCCATTTCCAGAAAATTATTAACTCATTAAAGGACTACTCAGTATAAAATCCTAAGTCTTTTACTTCTCTTTAAAGAGTGTCATTCAGAGCAGAACCTTTGTAATATATGAACTATTGTCTTCACCTGTAAATCAGGGTATTTTATTTTTGTAAATGCTAGTGAAGGCTTCTTGCTATATAGAGGGACCATTGGCTAGAGGGACTGTAGTAAATCCCACAGTATGTACTTATGTCCTCTTGTTCAACATCAACTGTTCTCTTTGAGAAAAAATAATAAAATCTAAATTTGAATCTGTCTGCGTTAACTCTTCTGCTAAGTTAAGGATTTTCTGCCTTCTCACATTCATTTGAATGTGTGATGCTTTCAATAATACATCTATTTCTCCTTCTACTTCTAGGTGCTGCTTAGCACCCACAATATTCTAAATGCTAAACTAGAACAGCAATGTATAATTCTGGAAGTGTTGAAAAGGTGAACTGAAATCAAATATAGATGTATTCCATTGCATCATAAAAGAGCAAGTAGTTTCTGATTGCTGGAATTTAGCTGCTAAGTGGTCCATGTAATTTAGGCCTGGTGGTGCACTGGCTTTTTTCCCTTGCCCCATGTGGAGAAATATTTAGTTCACTGCCACTGAGCAGTCAGTATTCACACACATGGATGGTGATACCAGATCACAGTGCTGATTTGCTTCATTATTTTAACAGTGCTTAATTTTCCCTTCAGGTTTTCCCTTGCCATGACCTGCATAAGATTCTCTGAGCCCAGAAGCTGATTTTTCTTTCTATATTAGCTGATCAAATAAAAGCTGTTAAGTCTTCCGGCAAATCTTGCTTCTGATTTCTTAAACCAACTTGACTCAACATAAAGTTATTACTATATATGTATCTTTTATTTTAGGTAGTTTCTACTTTCAAATTCATTAATATACCAGCTTTAGCTTCCTATGTAATAAAGTATATATCTTGGTGTTGCTTTCTTCTTCTTGCTTTTTTGCATTCACTGTGATCGGGGAATGAAACAGTGTTCCTCTTCCAATTGATTTTCTTTCTGTTTTTGCTGCTTTTGAGACCTGCCCTCTGTCCTTGTGAAAGGGTTACAGCAACAGTGGAGTAAGGTTTGCTGAGCTTTTTTTCCCCCTCTCTTCTGGGAACTTCCTATACTTATTTGTCTGTTTAGAAGGTCATCTTTAATATCTCTCTACATTATCCTTGAAAAAATATTTTCCCAATAAAATCAGTGTATCATCTACAGTTTTACATGGGGTCCTATTGGTTTGAAGAGATTTGTTGTGTGATTTTTAAGGAAAAAAAAAACAAAACTGGAAAGACAGCTTATTGGGTTTTGTTGATCATTCCTAGAAAATACCTTTTCTTGATCATTGGCTTATGTGAATCTCCTAGGGACTGACATCAGGCAGTCTATTGTCTGCTTGATCTAAATAGGCAGCAATTAGACAATTCCACTGTTATTGTATCCACAATAGGCCCCAGGGATCCATGGGTAAAGGTGTGAATCTCCAAGCAACATAAAATTTGGAATTTCAAACTGAATGATAGGTAGTGAAGTGTGAAGAACTTCTTCATGATTGATATGCAGTAAGAAAATAGCTCAACACCTTAAAACTCCCAACTCATGGTTAGCAGGAAATGGAAATGCATCAAATTCCTTTTCAAGACAAAACACCACAAGCTTTTTTATGTTCACAGACAAAGCTTCGGATTCAAACTATTTTCTGCTCTAATGTTTCTTTAAATAAAACATTTCAAAATAAAGTGCATTGCACATCAGAAAATATGATTTCTCCAGTGAGCTTTACATTTGTTAGACTGAAAAAATCCTTTCAGTATTGATATTACTATCAAAATATGTTTTGAAGAGGATATCAAAGAGAAATCTGTCAGAACCACAGAATGGTTTGGAAGGGGCAGTAAAGATTACCTAGTTCCCACCCCTTCACAGTAGATCAGGTGGTCCCATCCAGCCTGGCCTTGGACACTTCAAGGGATGGAGCATCCATAGCTTCTCTGAGGAACCTATTCCAATGCCTCACCTCCTTTTCAGTGAAGAATTTCTTCCTGACATCTAATCTTTTTGTTTAAAAGTGTTCCCCACTGGCCTATCACTATCTGCCCATGTAAAAAGACCCTCTTTTTTTTTTCTAAGTCTCCTTCAAATACTGAAAGGCTGCAATGAGGTCTCCCCAGAGCCTAACAAAAGGATTTCAGAGTAATTTAAACACCAAAGGATATTGTGTTGTTCATTCAGGATGTGCTGATTCAGCCTTGTGAAATTCAACCTGAAAATTCAGAAAAAAAAAAGAAAAAAAAAGGCTAAAAGGCTTCAGTGTAAAAAAGTTTTAATTTTCTTTTTCTCTGCTATGAATTCACTTTCCCAAGTTGGCCAAAATCTATTTTCTATAAAGAACTGGTCCTTATTACTGAGTTTCATGCATTTTGGATCTTCTCATTTCCCTTTCCTCTAGTCAAAGAAGATAGTTCACAGTCTACTTTTTATATACTTGCAGTATTTCCCATTGGAATATGGCACACAGGCATTAATTTGAATCAACAGATAAGACAAGACAATATCTCTAGAATCATTAATAATAGATGTGCTCAAAAGAATGTTTCCTGAGGCATAAAACAAATACATGAAGGAAACAAAAGTGACATTGACATAAACAATTGTATCATACAATAGTAACCTGAGGCACAACCTAAACTCTCAAAATAGTTAGAATTCTACCTCTTTTCCCAAAGAAAAAGCTGCAGACTTAACCCATGTATTGTCCATGAAATGTAATCTGCTATAAAGCATTGATCACCCATATTCTGGGAAATGCTTGGTTATATTCCCATCCAGATCTCTCCACAATTAACATATGATCACAACTCTTTTTTATTTTCTTCTTTACTGTTTTATCACTTTTTTTTTTACAAAGGTTGAGGATTACTTTCCTCCTTTAAACACAAGCCAAATTCAATTCAAATGTACTCAGAAAAACATTACGAAACTGATGCTTTGGGATTCCATGTTTGTTATTGCTCAGTGACTTCCATATGAAATCTACACAGGATTAAAATCAAAGGATGTTGTTTCTTTCTCCTACGTGCTGTCTTTATCCTGAGATCTGTTAATTAAGCTTTCCTGAGACTATTATCTACACCATCCACATCATCATCAGCAGTGATGTTCAATCTGTCAATGCTTGTTTTTGTTTTAGATAAAGAAAGGGAAGAAAACTAAGGTAAAACATGTTCACGTGTCCTTTAAAAATTTTATCAAGGTATTTAGTATTTTATTAAGGTATTTGGTATTTATTAAATACCAAAACCCACTATTGCTATGGTCATATACAGAACCACAGAATATTCTGAGTTGGAGGAGACCCACAAGGATCATTGAGTCCAACTCTGAAGTGAATGGCCCATTCAGGGATCAAACCCACAACCTTGGCTTTATCAGCACCATGCTCTAGTCTAATTTTACATCTTTTTCTGAAGTGTGTAGCTGTTGATATTCCTCCAGAGAGAATAGTAGGTAAGATGGAGTTCTTTTTTGTGTGCCCTTCCATAAAGGTCCTGAAAAGGGCCTATACATTTAAAGATCAATTGATATACCCAGGCATATAAACATGTACCCCAAGCAAGAATGGTTGAAAAGGTTTGTGATGGAATTGTGGGGGAGTTTTGTTTTGTCTAAGTAGCTCTTTCCATCCCTTTTATTCTCTCATATGCACTATCCGCTCAGTGTGATTGCAGCACAGCATCGGGCAGTGAGCTGAATTGGGAACTGATGCAAGCTTTAAGAAATAAAAAAACAACCAACTGAGAAGCACAGTAAATATTGAGAAAAAAATGAAAGGCAGAACAGGGTCTGCTCAAGCAAGTGAAACTGCCAGAAGAGGTGATCATTGAAACAGAGTGTGACAGATTGACAGTTTATTAGAGGGGTTCCAAGGTCGTGGGGTTTTACACACGTATCTATTTCTCTTTTTAAACTCTCACTGTAACTGACAAAATCGCTTCTGAACTCCTCATTTGCGTAGTTATTAATATCATTATTAATTTCTTTTAGATTATTAAATTCTTTGATGTGGTGCAGTACTCTTAGTGGGAGAAGTTTTAGAGTGACAGGCATGTTTTGTATATTGTATTATTGAATGAAATTATTGAGCTATTTAAGGGGATCTTGTTAAAATGCTATGGGCAACAAGTTGTACCAAAAAAAAAAAAAAAAAAAAAAAAAAAACTTTTAATGTCAACATAATGTTCTAAGGTTGGAATTTAATAATTACTTTGATTGAATATTAAGACTGCAGTGTCCTTGCTCTGACAAATCTCTGCTGGCTGATTACTGCTTCACTGAGAAGGGAGTATGTTATTAAAAATTCAATTAAAACAAAACAAAAGCCAGATTTTTGTCCTTTAAATTGCATTGTATAAGAAAGAAACTATTGAGGGAGAAGTTATTTCAGAAGACTGAAAAATAATGTAAGAGAATGAAGGAAAACCACTCAACAGAAAAGAGACCAGAATAGAAGTGTTAGAAGAGAATGTGGGAGCATGAGGGTGTAAAGAGCACTAAAATATCTGTAAAGGAATCTTTTAGAATTAAAAGTGCACGTAGTAGTTGCATACACAAATTACAGTTTTTAAATGTGTAGATGCAGAGACAAATGATTCAGAGCTCTTTCTGTTTCTCCCAAATGGATTAAACAGTCCATTTTGCCATTTCACAGCAGAGATGGCCAACCTAATGATGCTGCAGAGATTTAGAAAATTAATCTTTTGACAGACTACTCACTTTCTGTGTCGGCTGATGTTTATGTTCATTCATGACATGGAGAATTAGGTGTGAGTCTCCAAAAGAACAAGTTTTCATGCAAGACATGTTGTGGAAAGATCAATACAAATCTTTCTTGAAAGACCTTCATTCATGATAGATCTTCTAAAATCTCTGTAATTTCTAGTTCTGACATAATATTTTACTTTTCTGCTCTGTATTGTGAAAATGCTGAACAAGTTGTGAAAGACATCCTGATATATCATATATAAACCTTTCATGAGATCCTTATTTACCCTGCTATTTTCTAAGACACAAGACCTGGAAAGACTGTATGAGAATCACCTCTGATGAGGACTGAAACGGAGGAGAAGCTTCTGTATGTATGAGACCGTAAAAAGGTCTCATTTGGGGCTAAAATGGCTGGCAGTTCTTTTGTTTTATCACGAAAGACCATAACAGTTGTGACATCTTCCACAGGCCTTCACTAAACCTAAAGTCAACAGTTAAATGTAATTTTTTGGAATGAATGGGAAACTCATACTGAGTCTAAATCTAAAACCAGATTTAGAGTGAGAATTACATTACAGAGAAGAAATAAGTATCACTCTTCATCAGTAGCATCATCTTCCCTGTTTCTGATTACAAAAAGGTTTTGGAGTAGCTTGTTCATGAACTCTTTGTGATCATCAAGTTTGACCCTCAATTGCTACATGAAGAGTGTGTTTCAGCATTATCTGTGCAAGTGCCTCTTAAGTGAATATTCTTAGTGCTTGATTTAGTAGTGCTCCCTCTGGAGATTTTTTACTTTGTACCGGTAAACCTGACTTATTTAGAGCTGTTGGCTCTGGTCCACTATTTCTTTGTTAAATGTTTAGCACTTGTAAGTGTTGTGACCCTTTTGGCAATGCAAGTAATCCTCATTCCAGTAATTTACACTTGTCACTTTTCTTTAAACTCTATTACTGCAGACTGAAATTCTCCACAAATTTGTTTGGAGACCATTTAACAAATAACAAATTGGAGATAGATTTGTCCATTATGTCGCAATTAATTATTTATTGCGATTTTGGTTTTGTGTTGCAGAACTGCGACCTGGCCCAGCAGAGCATTGTTCATATTGTTCAGAGTCCACAGAGCAGTCAGAACAAGGAGAAGACAGAAGATAGCTGTGTTGGAGGTGTTCTAAAAGCCTTGAATAGAGAACCTGAGAGTTTAACTCGCATAGATCTCAGTACCAGCATCCTCCCATCAGTCTCTTCAGGGCTGGCAGTTATTCTGGATCCTGGAAGAAACAGTGCTTCTCTTCCCTCTGAAAAATCAGGTAATTCAGTGACTTAGTACATTTCAATATACATTTCTAAACATGTGTCTTTTTCTTTCTTAGGGTGAACAGTTCTAGTTCCATACCACAGGGAAAGGCCCCCAAATATATGGTTCATTTTATTTATTAAACAAAAAATACAACAATTTTAAGGTTGATAAGCATCTAATGTCTCTTCTAGCAAAATAATTTTGCTTTGTGGATAAAATTAGTGATTTTTTGTGTTGCTCCTGTCTCTAACTTGTATAATGCTCATATTTTTATAAATTATTATAAGATGGCAAAACCCACAGAGGTCTATGAGAAGCCAAAATATAGTCTCTGTAAAATTTCCATTATAGAAGTTTTCTTAACTAGAATCTTGGGCAGTTTATGCCTTGCAATTGTGCTTAATTCCCAATCTGTTTTGATGCTTTCATACCCATACATTTTATAAAAAATATTTACAATTTTTTAAATGTTTTTAAAGTTTTGCTGTCACAACACATGATGGTGATGATTCATACTATGGACATTTGTAGTTCTTTACCCACCAAATGATTACTGAGAGTGTTTTCATTGTGAAAAATAATCTGAGGCACAAGTTACTGCACAATGATTTTACTGACACTGTTGCCCCAGTGAATTCTGTGCTCTGCCAGATTCTGTTGTGATTTATCATAATAGTCCATCAGAGTTATCTTTTTATAAAGAACAGTACACAAATACCGCTTTTGCACAGCACATAAGATAATGGCAAACATTCATATCCAGAGTACAGAAGATAAATTCTGAATATGACAGATACCTCTGTGACTTACCTGGCCACAGAAATCATCTTGCTTAACAAAACGGCTACTAAAACTGTTAAAATAACTTCTAGAGAATTTATTAAGTAGCTCATGCAGAAAATATACAATCCATGGGAGGGTCACAGAAGTATTCTACAACTGACTTGGTCAACCTCTCACTGCCAACTAATGATGAATGAGTGCAGTTTAGGAGCAAATTAGTACCCGGCTTAATGATCCACATCTCCCAATCTGAATGAGTAATGAGATAAGAGGGGTGCATGCTGATTTAAATGTGGTAAACTAGGCACAGGGCTTCAGCCTGGGCTTACCCCCAGAAGCAAGACAAAAATGTGAGCTTTTGAACATTAGCACATATTTATCTTTTCATTACTGTACATGATGTGTAAAGGGATTTAATAGCTGTACTTGACTTTGCAGAATAGTTCATATATGTGTAGGGATTTGTAAAATGGGCTCTGTGACACGTTTGTTCACAGACAACAAACTCTGTGAAGCCAAGTACAAACTGATAGGTGTATTCCATCGCAGCAAATATTTTCATGGCAGAATGCATGAGAACAAAATGTATTGGTCAAATGCATGGACTAGTTTTATCTGTGATTAAATTCTCAAGACTTTTTTATCATAGAAGAAAAAAAAAAAGAAAATCCACTCTAATGAGTGATAGTTCTTTGGAAAAGGATGTTAATAAGAAGTACTTTTCAAAAGCCTGTTAACTTCTTCCCTTGTTTTGATTTGCATTCTTAAAATTTGTCCTTTTTTCTGTTCAGCTCCAACACTTTATTCAATATGGGGAACTTATATTTTTCCTTATGGATTTAGGGTGAGTTTATTTATAGTCACTTAAAAAAATATTATTCCAAGATCAGTTTTGCAGTAAACTTTACTGTGTAGCAATATTTCCTTTGGCATAAATGAAATGACTAATAGTAGTGGGAATGAGTGGCTGAAGAAAGCAGGTACCATCACTGATAGCTGAAATATACTTACCAAGCTGTTGTCTTAGGAGATGAATGGTTGTGGTGATCAGTCCACAGCAGCACCCTAGACAGAAGAATGAAGTATAATCTTTATTTTTCCGTTTTAGATGACAAACTGAAACATACAATTCAGAGGCAGAATTTTAAGTTATTAAATTAATATTGTTTAGTCTGACATGCTACACAGCTGTTCTGTAATTGCAACAGTAAACACTGAGACTTTAAGTCTTTCTGAAGCCTAAGCTAATTTTATTTGTTATACCGACCCCGTGTTCCTGCCCTGATTTTATTTACCCTTCTTTGAATTTTGAGTAAAAAGGTTGGTGGTAATTTTCACATCACAAGAGCTTCTCTCAGGAGCTTTTGCAGAATCTGACTGCAAAAATAGTATTTTTGAAGAATTTACTTGAATGCTTAGAGGCCAAAATGTAAAATTTTACCAGAACAACCAGGAGAGAGGCAACTTTGTTATGCTGTACTGCTGTTATATAAGCAATCTCCTTAGGTGGTGTTAACTGCTGCACTTGAGACAAAAATCTTTATGGCCTGGCAGTGTGTCTCCACCAAGGGCATCATTTGCTCCTAGCAGAAGCAGGTAACAGGACAGCCTCCTCCCAGCTCACCCCCATTCTTGGGTGAGTAATGAAACCAACTCCTGACTGGTCTGGAGCTGCATCTTACTTGCACTGTGTTCTTTAGACTACAGTGTGTTTCTCTATGAGAAATTCAGAAGTTTGAAAGCCATTAACAAGCTGAAAAAAAATGAAAATGGATGCAAAAGTTCTCTTCATCAAAGAATTCCAGGTTTCCTGTCTTTGCAGACAAAAGTGGTGGAAATGCCTTTTCTTCTCGTTTGTTTTTTTGTTGTTGTTGTTCTTGGGTTTGGTTTTTTTTTTGGTTTTGTTTGTTTTTGTGGTTGTTTCTTTGTTCTGAAAACATTGCATGATTTCTAGTGGACATGAAAAAATCTCAGCACAGGATTTTCATCCTACCTCACCCCCTCCTAATTTGCATCTGTCCAATATGTGGAACAAAGTGCTTTCATAAACACAATGTGAGTAAATGAAACTATGTTCCATAACGGTTGCATGTCAGTAGATACATGTATGAGATGAAGAGAGAGTGGTTGGACTTGAGGACCTTAGAGGTCTTTTCTAACCTTAAAAAATTCTGTGATTCTCTGATTTCTACGTGAAAAACAATGAATCTGTAAAACATAAGGGTTTGTATGACTCATCTGCTGAATATGAGAATGCATCGTGATTTCAGATTCAGGAAAGCCAATAGACTATTTGGAAGCATAAACAGAAAAGAGAATGGAATGAAGTGGAGAATATGTTTTTTCTCTGCTTTTGACACTTGCATAACTAAAACTAGTATAGCACACATTTTAATGTCTAAGCTGTTCGAAGGTTCCAGAGAAGAGTCGTGAGAATCCTACAAAAGTGTATGTCATGTTTGCTTTATATTTGTTTTGACATCTGTGGAGCAGAGATTGGTAACGTGGGGATATTAGATCTTACCAGCTATCTTAGGATTTTAGCTCTTGTTGTCTAGAAAGTGCAAGCCAGAAAATACAAATACCACACATGGATTTCAGCTTGCCAGGAGATCAACCACCAATGCAAATTATCCTCCATATTTGTCTATTTAAAAAAAAAATGAACATTTTGTTTCTGAAACATGAAGATAGGATTTCAACCTAAAATAGCACAGATGGCAGGAAGTCAGACTGCAGAATCCCATTCCCTTCCCTTTTAAAATGTATGACTGATGTCAAGCAAAATTTTAATGCGAAAAAAATAGTTAGTTCAACAGATTTTTGTTTTCATTTAGCTGACATGAATGGTTTCTTATGTAATTCCCAGGTTAATCCATTATCGGCTGCTTTATTATTTTGTCTGAATCAAGTAGATGTGGTCCTCATAACTTAGGGTTTTTTTAGTTTCAACTTTTAAATGTTCATCTGATCAGTTCCAAAAAAGAATCCTGGTATTCTTTAGGTAGACTTTTACAAATGCTTGCTTGCAAGGCACCTCTGTTTCTTTATCTTTCATTGTTCTTCTGATCACAGAAGAGTTAATAAAGTACTGGTATGTACTGACTGAGGTGTGCCAAGCTGTAAATTCTAGCAAAAAGAGAGATTAGTTGTTTTCCATCTAGTTAGGAAATGCTTTACCAAAACTTTATATATGTTAAAACTTCTTGTCTTTCCAAGTAAAACAAGTATCAGTTAAGGCAGATGAAACTGTCATTACCAAAACCTCAGTATTGTCAGTGATGCATGAAGTGGTGAACTGGTGCCCATTCCATGTAATAATCTGCTTCCATGAAAGAGAGTAAAAAACACTTAAAAGGGAAAGCCACATTTGGAGGTGTGGCTGGTCAGATCAGTGCATACTTCTGAGGCAAGCACTGATGAATAAAAAAACCCATATCAATTTAACCATGGAAATTGCTGACATTGTACAAATAGTTTTTGAATAATATTCTGATGACTGTGTGCTAAAAATTTCTGTGCCCCATAATTAATATTACACTTTATTATAATTCTTTTATTCAAAAAACCTAAAAGGATAAGAATTTTTGTGTCTGATCTGTTTGAAGTACATGAGTAGTGTAACTCCTGAAGTATTGTAAAATTACTTCACACTTTTATATACCTTATAATCTCCAATCAGATCCGGGTGGGGCAGGGCTATGGTGTACATCTACCTCCCCATTGGCATGTGATGTTAGGCTGAATAACACTAACCAGGACCAAGCTGAGAGCAACGGCAGCTATTTCTTATCCCTTTTTGAGAATTTCATCAAAACATCAGCACTAATCCATTCAAAATGGCTTCCAGCACAGAAAGAACATTTTCATCGTCATTCAGAAGTGTGAGGCTCTGACCTAACACTGCTTTTCTGTGTTACAAATCCAAATATCTAATAATTTACTATTCCCTTAAAAGAGATAAAAAAGGATTCCAAAAATTTCTCATGTCACTTAACTGCATTTTTTTTTCAAAGGAAACTAATCAGTATTTTTTTTTCTTTTTTCCTTTTTATCCTTTGGCATGTGTACAAATAATTTGTGGGTTAATTATAACATTAATTAATTAATTAAATATACCTTAGGTCCATGGCATTGTAAATCAGTTATCTGGAGAAGGAAAATCAGTATTCTGTGCAATTCACATTTAGTAATTAGGCATTTTTCCTAGAGTTATCAATTTTTTTTTCTAAAATCAATATACCAGAGTGGTTGTACCGAACTTTTAAAATTTCTTGAAATATTAATACAGCATTTCTTATTCTTATGATTCTCATGATAGTCCTCTTTCACAGACATCCATTTGAATACGATTCATATTGCTGTACAAGAAAAAGTAGTAAATTACTTAATATGAAACCAATGTATTTTTTCAGTAGACATAATCAAGTAACCAGTTAGGTTACTATTTATTTTTGGATTTGGCACCCTGATAGTTTACTTTCATGTTAGGATTAAACTACTTTTAATTTAAATGAAAATTCATCAAGCAGCACATAGTGATTTAGCCTATATTTGATTTAGAATTTTTATAGTATAGTATTTTACAAACTTTTAAATATTAAATTCAATACTAATTTGAGGATCAATCTATGCCTAGAAAAGGGAAGGTATTAATTTGCCTTTTTAAGAAATGCAGAATAAAATACCAACTCAGAAATAATAAACTAGTCCTGATTTTAACAAATAATTTCTGGGAAGCAAGGCTGAATTTGTCTTCATTACACACTGTAAATTTACTGTATGTACAACTCTGTTTTAAAGTTCAAAACACATTTTTACAGAATTACTGCCTTGACAGCTGTCTCTGTTCTATTGGTTAGTCTTGCTAATTGTTAATTGCTATCACCGTGCATTCATGGCACACATTAAACTGTTAGACTTTCACAGTTAGACCTTTTGTCTTAAATTTGTTGTCAATGTACAATGCCATAACCTGATGCCATGTTCACTGCAACGATGTGTTGTAGTCTCAAAAGCTGAGTTCATTGAGCCTGAGAGCTCTTTTAAAAGAGAAACTGGAACTAAAGCACTTGTCTTCCTTCCTCTCTATTGTTTTTTCTTATTTGATAATTTTGTACTACTTGTTCCTGACCTGAATCTCCTTTGTGCTCTTCACTGGTTCCATTGTTTTTTGTTTTGCCAGCTGCCTTTCATGTGTGTTCCATACCTGGGAGATGCTCTACCCTCTTGCAGTCTCTCATGCATGTTTTGTTTTGTTCTACAAGCTTTTGTCATGTGGATGCCTCTGAGACAAAGATGTGTGCAACTACACACCCCTTTGTTCCTTTGGTAGTCACACTGCTCACATACTTGGTGCAAAATGCTTACACATTGTGCCTGACTAGATTAGTCAGTGTTAGAACATGTGTTTTAGAAATAACCATCTTTTAAGTATGTGCATCTCAGGTCTAAAAGTCCACGTGTATTAATAGAAGAGTATGCAAATAACATTTTCATAATATAATTTAATGTTTTAATTTTAAGTCAACTGCACTAAATATTTCCTATGTATTGAATGAAAAATTTTCAAAAAATTCAGGTTCCCAAGCTGTTTGGTAACTGTTGTGTGCCAGAAGTTGTTGAACTGTGATCCTTGTTTGAAGCTGTGAGATCCAGAAAGGTTTTTATTGATAATCCAATGAGATAGTTGTTAGAGTGCTCCAGCTCCACTTGTTTTCCACTGCAAAAATATGTTGCAGTCATAGAATCATGGAATTGTTTAGGTTGGAAGAGACCTTAAGGTCATTGAGTCCAAAGGTTAACACATCACTACCAAGTCCACCGCTAAACTCTCTCCCTAAGTGCCACATCTGAACTTTAATTACCTCCAGGAATGGTGACTCAATTCTTCCCTGGGCAGCTTGCTAATGTCAGTATACATTAAATTATCCCTCTTGATGTTGTACTTTCTTGGATTATGCTCTGTGAGTTTGTTCAGAGGTAGGGAAGGCATGCCCCTAGGAAGATGTATCCTGTTAAAAATAGGGTAATGTTTCTGAATCAGTACTATGTTTTTTTGATGTACAGCAAAAAGAGGGGTCTCGGATACAAACTACAAAACCACAGAATTGCTATTATATGAGATCAAACATATTGTCTATCTAAATCTATTTCTCTTCTTTTGCTGCTTTCCTGTTTTGTATACAATAATTCAAAAGAGTAAAAATGTTCTTATTAGAAAAAGTTTTATTAAGAAAACGAATATTCCCCTTTTCAAATAATCACCCATGTACCCCTGTCTGATTATCCTTCATATTTGTTATCTGGGCAAGTTGATAAGAACAGTAGTGGTATTTTCTATTCTTATCTTCATTGGAAAAAAGCAATCTCCAGTGTCAACTCAAGGGTTAATTGCAAAAGAGAGGAAGATTTTTCAGCCCAGAAATTAACTATTGCTAATTCTGTCAACATTTCTTTAAGGAGAGTTAAGCTTAAGAAAACTATTCTCCTCCCAGTAGGGTTATGAAAATTTGTCATTACAAAGTCCTTGGAAGTTTGCTCTTATGTATATTTTATCTTCTGTTAGTGTTATTAACCCTTGACAATTCACTGCTGCAATACTTCCAAATTCTATATATAAAAATTGATATCCCCTCTTCACCTTCTAGCAACAGCAGAAAGTGATTTTATAAGACATTAGCATAATGGAACCTTTTCAATAAAATGATAAATTGAGCCCATTTCAGAAAACAGAACGCACACTTGATAATTTATTGCAGCCAGTGCCATGCTGGAGACCTCATTCATATCATATGCTTTTAACGCTGATGAGAATGGTGCCATTTTCCCATCACACCTTGCATGTCTGTGAAATTAATTTGAAAGGAAAAATGTAAAAAATGCTCTTTTCTAATAGAGGTTGAAGCTCTTCCGGGAATGCTTATCTTTCCATGACATAATTATCTCTCATGAACGTGTCTAATTACTTTATTGTTTTTAAAGGCCCTTCCATGTTAATTGAACAGTAACATTTGCTGATCCCCTGTGTCACGCGGTGGGGTGGAACAGAGTTGTGGTCTTACAATGTATTTTCATTGTTTATGGGGGACAACATGGATGGACTCTTGTTTGCAAGTGCATCACTTACATCTTTATACCACTAGCTGGAGGTGACATTTGTTGGTGGAAAATGTTCTGTACTGATTAAACAAAACTATGCATTTTACATTTTCCAGAATAATTGTTGACATGAATTTATTACTTATGCTACTAGGAATAATGGAAAGTAATACTTAGAAAACGTCTCTTACATGTAAAAACATTGACAATACAGTTTTAGAATGATTCTCTTTTGACAGAGACACTCCAATTATGAAGCACAAGTAAAAATCATAAAATCACAGAATGGTTTAGGTTGGAACAGACCTTAAAGATCATCTAGTTCCAACCTCTCTGCCATGGACACCTTTCACTAGATCAGGTTGCTCAAAGCCGTATCCAGCCTGCCAGGGTTGAGGTATCCACGACTTCTCTGGGCAACTTTTTCCAGTGCCTCACAACTCTCAGGGTAAAGAGCTTCTTTTTCATATCCAACCTAAACCTACCCTCTGTTATTTTACAGCCATTCTCCCCTGTTCTATCACTGCATGCCCTTGCAAAAACTCCTCCCCTGCTTGCTTGTAGTCCCCTTTAGGTATGGGAATGCTGCTATAAGGGCTCCTAGAGCCTTCTCATCTCTGGGAACAACCTCAACTCTCTCAGCTTGTCTCTACAGGACAGGTGCTCCAGACCTCTGATCATCTCCTTGGCCTTCTGCATCCTCTCCAATACACTGACCCTTGGGTGGGGTCATGACTCCAGGAGGGGTGTCATGAGTATAGGAGGGGATCACCTCCCTTGCCCTGCTGGACATGGTTCTCTGGATTCAGCCCAGGACAGAGGTGGCTTTCTGGGCTGTGAACACATGGTGCAGGTCATCTTCTCACCCACCAATTCTCCCAAGTCCTCCTCAGAGCTGTTCTCAACCCGTTCTCAACCCATGCCCAGCCTGTGATTGTCCTTAGGATTGCTCTGACTCACATGCAGCACCTTGCACTTGGTCTTGTTGAACATCAAGACGTTTGGCATCTCTCAAGTGTCAGGGTTTCTCTGGAAGGGATCCCTTCCCTACAGTGTCTCAACTGCACCACAGCACTGCCCCATTGTCCATGTCCCCAACAAAGTTGACCCCTGAGGGACACCACTTGTCACTGGTCTCCACCTGGATGTTTCTTCATTCTACATGTCCGTGCCTTTGCCTTCTGCCGCTTGGGTGGTGCATCTGGAGCACTTGCTGGTAAAGACTGAGATTAAAAAGGGTACTGAGTATCTCGGTCTTCTCCATATCTTAGGTAACCAGTTCTCCTGTTTCTTTTTTGGGCAGGTCCACACTTTCTGTAGTCTTCCTTTTATTACTGACCTATCTATAGAAGCTTTTCTTGTTGTCCTTGATGTTCCTGAGCACATTTGATTCCATCAGGCCTTTAGCTGTCCTGAGCTGATCCCTGCCTGCTTGGACAATCTCTGTGTATTCCTCCAAGGCTGCCTGTCCTTGCTTCCATTTTGTGCATCAGTTGTCTGAGAGCTCAGTATTCATCCATGCAGGCCTCCTAACCTCCTCTGTGTTGGGATGCTACACCTAATCTTGGAAGAGGTGGTTCTTGAATATTAACCAGTTTTCTTGTTCCCCTCTTTCCTCCAGGGCTTTGTTCCATGGCATTCTAAGAATGCCTAAAGTTCATTAAAAAAAAACAACAAACAGTAGCTGCCACTGTGCAGCTCAGCACTAGCGCTACATGGGCTCTGTTATGAGCTCTTAGCACTCAGAATGAGGAACAGAGTCTGTGCTCAAGTCATGTGCTCAACAGTCATTTAAGTCAATGGGAGCTCTCTGCACACTGCAAGGACATTGGGAGAACAGACCTATCAAAAAGGCTTGATCTACAGAAAGTTATTACATGGAAGAGATTAAGAAATCCTGTTGATAGTAGAAGGTAAAAAAAAAAAAAATTAAAAAAAATAGCTTTGCAAAACACACCCTGCTTTCTCCTTATAAATACAAATAATTTCAGTGGGACTAAATTTGAACTTCTGTTAAACAAAAAGGTCATTGTATTTGGCAGGGGAAGACTGATTCTCTGGTTTTGGTTTGGTGGGGCATTTTTGATTTTGTTTTGCATTTTTTATGTGGGGGGATTTTATTTTTTTTTAAGTGAAAGTGGTCATTATAGTAAAATGGACAATGAAGTCAGAAGTTCTAATTCCTATTCACAGAAAAGCAGAAATAAAATCAGTGCCTGGTCCTGCATTGCTGTGCCAAAAGTCTTTAGAGTTTTATTATCAGCTTTGTGTTGGTGAACATTTCCCATTTTCACCGCTACACAAGTGACCACTGTTAGCAGTGCCAAGGCAGTGACCTTCACGTCCATTTACAATTCTCTTCACAGACTTCCAACTGGGATTGCAGTTGGTTTTATTAATTCTTTGTGCCTCTGTTTTCTTTTCTTTGTGTTTGTTTGCTTCTTTCTTTCTTTTAGAGAGTATCTAATCATAGAAACTGAGATTCTGTCAGCTTTGTGTGGATTTACAAATACCTACTTCAGTGCAGGGTTTCTTTTCTCCCACTCTGAGGTACACTAAACC
The DNA here is from genome assembly GCA_013400215.1 of Cisticola juncidis. Classification (NCBI taxonomy): domain Eukaryota; kingdom Metazoa; phylum Chordata; class Aves; order Passeriformes; family Cisticolidae; genus Cisticola; species Cisticola juncidis. The sequence goes on from VXBR01001107.1 coordinate 593,722, forward strand.
TTTTGCTTAAAACCTTTTCCTCCTTACACATTGGTACACTGCTACATTATGCCCAGCAATTAAGATTTTATTAAGATGGAACAGAAGAGAAGATGTTTATTTAGCAACATTTATCATTTTTTTAATTGATAAAAATTTTCTACAAATGTCTGGAATGTTGGTATTCTATTGGCACGGGACAGAAAGTTCGACCTAGATAGGTTAAAGCATCACCTTATCAAACTGAAAGGAAATAAACTAAGAAAATGTTTTCCTTGATTTGCCTTGACGGAATAACAGTGGTCTGAAAGTGAAACTGGAATATTTCTTAGCTAGATTACATGTGCTGTGGCACCAATTTTAATGTGCAACTACTGTCTCAGAATCATAATTTTCTTTGTGAGGTGTCTAGGATTGGGAAGTTCCTAATTCACAATCAATCCTAAGACTCAAAACACCATTTTCAAGTGCTAATTCAAAAAAAGATGAATCTTTATATGCACTGATATACCTGAAACTGTATCTTACAAGCCTATCTGTACTGTTGATATCTCTGTGAGTATTTAGCCTTAAGTCTTATCTTGAGAACATGAAAGATTCTGTGAGTATATAATATATTCTCATTTATATATTATTAATATATTAGCAGTTACAATCAACTACTGCTATAACTGGTATTTGCAGATGAATTCTTCAGATTAAGTTTTGGCATTTTGTCTAGCTGTAATGTTTTTTACATTTCTGGAATGGAGTATCTGCAACTGTGTTGCAAGGCCATGCAAAATGCAAGCCCATGTGGCAGAGATTGAGATATATATATAGGTATATATATATATATATATATATATATGTAGTTATGTTCGTATTTCAACTGTCCTCCCACTCAGCAAAATGCAGTTTGAAATATCAGAGGTGGCAGCTGCATCCTGGGGCAGAGTGCCCCAGGGGTCCTTGAAAGCCACCATGCTTGCTGAGCACCATCAGTCTCTTTCCAAGCTTTCATGATGCCCTGTGCTGCAGCAATCAGATCTGTGGGTCTTGACATTTACCTGTCGGAAGACAGGAATAGAGAAAAAGAAATGTATGGATATGGACATGGGGTCTTCAGGTGCAGGGTGAGGGAACAGAAGGACATCATGTTCCAAGTTGAGCCTGTTCATCATATACTGTACTCACTGATGTTCAGCTTCCTGCAACACTGCACAACTTGTCAAGGATTTTTTTATAAGCACCAGTATCTTGGTTTTCACTGTGGGCTGACATTATCTTATTGCCATTCTGCTATGAAGGTGGCTGAACCAAAATTGTAAAAAATATCAAAAGTTCACTTGACCAACTAAAGTAGCAGTAGCCACAGTTCCTCTTTTTGTTCACCACAGTTTGCTTTTCAGCTTTGTCACACAATAAATACTCTGCATATATTACTGGAAGAAAACTAACTGGCAACAGTTGGTTTCTGATTTAAAGGTATATCGCTTGGCAACTGAATTTTTTCAACTGCAACTCTTTCCTAATAACTAGCCTCCACTAATTATTTTTGGAGTAGCTGCATGAAACATCAGTAGTATTTTAAATTAAGTCTGTGCTGAAGACATGGCTAGGTGAGGGTCATGATTAACATTATCAGGGACTTTTCCCAAGCAAGTTTTAGTTCTCTTCAAAAGAATGTTGTGTTTATTCTAATAATAATGAAATAAATAGCAAAATCTTTACTGTTTTCAGTGTGAAAGGTTAAGATCTAAATTCCTGATTTGATGCAGATTAGTGATTATGCATGTTTCATTTTAATCCTTCTTGATACCCAATATGTGATGAATAGCTATAGATCATCTTATCCTGGTTTCTAAACCCCAAAGCATTTTTCACAGTAATTTAACTTGTTTGGACCATAATGACGGCCATAGCTGAGCTAAGTTTTGATTTGAGCAATGTCTTCTTTCTAACTCTAACCACTGTGAAGTATTTAGGATAGAAATGCAAAAAAAAAAAAATCTGTTTCAAACAGAAATGGTACCAGTCCTCCACATTTTGTCTCCTAATCTGTAATAGAAATTTTTCACATGCACTAAATCTAGTGGTGAACAAACACATTTTATATCTCCTATCCAAGCACAAAATTCTGGTTTTGATCACATATTTAGATGTGGATAAATAAAACATCTTCATGAAACATTGCCATATCTAAGGACATCCATCTAACATTCTGCTTTTCTGTACAATCTCTTTCATATTTCATTTTGCTATCCCTATTCTCCTGTAGCCCTCTCTGGAGTCTCTTTCTCTGGCTAAATGACTTATAAATATACTATAAATAGGGCAGAACTGCAAGGTTGATTACCTCCTGCACAGATACACAGTAGAACAGGAATCTGCATTAGGTACTGGAGATGTAGCTATAATACCTTGATTGTTTTCTAGATATTCATAATTCTTCAAGAGAATCAACCAGAGATCAAATGCTTACTGATGAAGGAAGTAGGGAGGCATTATGATGAAATCTTTTCTCTTTAGAGTCTGCAGGAATGTCTTCTACTTTATGGTGTGAGTTGAGAATTCAGCATTAGAAAGGAGAACCCCTCCAGCTCAAAACTTTGTCAAACTGTGAAAAGCATTGCATAGAAGGAAAAACAACAAATCAGCTTTCTTAGGTTTGTGTGAAATGGTAGGAGGGGAACAGGGTTTTATAGAGATTAGCAGGTATGAAGTACATCTCAAGTTGTATGTACAAAATAGTCTTTAAGCATTTCTGTTTAACTTCACCAAAACCATTCTGCAAAATCAATTTGTTTAATTGATTGGCACCCCAGGGAACAACCGAGAGTTCAGCTGGCAGCCTCTGCTTTGGTGTCACTTTAATTGGGATTAGGGTAACAAGCAGCTGCTAAAGCTCTGTGCTGAACGTAGCGGTGAGGAGTGGAGGTTCTACAGGTCATGTGGTGGGAATGCTAATGTGGGGCAGAGGGTGGTTTCCTAAACTGACAGGTTGAAAAATGAAAGCAAAACTTGGTTTAACTTCATCTTGGGCAGAGAATTTTTATGCAATCTAGTCTCTAAAATGCAATGAACTTTTAATAATGATGTCACATTTGAAGACATTGTACATATAGGTACATACAGTATAAAAATATATATTGGTTGATGAATTAAAGAACATATTGGTAAGTGAGCTGTATGTATATTGATAATATCTCTTACTGAGAAGGCTCACGGGGCCTAAAAACTACTTCATTCTTACTTCATCATAGGTTTGTATTAAAGGAAAAGGGGTAATTAAGAGTTAAATTGACAGATATCTGCTTAGAAACTCCAACATTAGCTTAATTCATTCTGATGGAGAAGCCACTTGATTGCTTCTAGATAATAAAGTGCATTTTCCTGTTATTTATGAAGATGATTAAGCCAACAGGTTTATCTGGCTGGAGCCACCCCAGAGGGTCTCCCCAAAGTGCATATGGAAGGGTCATGAGCTGAAGCTCAAAGCTTTCTTGTGTAGTTTATGTATCTTGGCAGAGCAAGGGGGATCACTACATCATAGGTACCATCACCTCTCTGTGAGGAATTTTTAGATGTGTTGAGGCATCTGTAAGAGTTGCAAGGATAGGATTAGTTGGTATCACTGTTTCAAAGTCTGAGACCATTATTTCTGTGCTTCTTATCAAATAACAGACGTAGATGCTCAGCAGACTGTACATGTAAACATGTCAGTGAGGATTACTATGGTTCCATTTTCTGCACATTTAACTTTAATGCGATGAATCTTGCTGCCTTTCAGCTAATCTGTGGATGGGGAATTCTGTTAGTTAATGCAGAGCTAGTGGAGTTTTGAGGTTTAAGCTCTGAGCTTAGAGTGCACGCTGTCTTTCTCTTTGTCTGTCTTTACTTCTTTTCCTGATATACTTTGTTCTGTGTTTTCCTTCCTCTACAGAAGGAAGTTCGGTTTTAGCATGTGTCACAACTGAATTGCTTTAAAGAACTGCTGTTTACTGCCCATTGCTTAAATACCTAGGCTGGTTTTAACAGCCTGGAAAAACCATCCCTTCTTTCCATACTCTTTTGGTCCATGGTTTAAAGAGATAAAGAAACCTCTTGAATTAAGTTTGTATTTTCAAAACTGTCTTCTAAATGCAGAAGGGCATTGCTGCATATCCAGCATTCCAATTTAGAGCATATGCAAACAGAGCATGTGAAATTCTAAGCTGACCTTTTTCCTAAAATCACTCCTACTCTTTACAATATAGTTCTGGTATAGCATTATATAAAAGGGATGCAATGACTATGCGATTATGTTGAGATAAAAGAGCGTGATAAATTGCCATTTTCACTCAATCTTTTCCATTTTTCCAGACAAGCCTTTAAGAGAAATATTGTCAATATATCTTTTCACTTGTAAAAACAGCTAAGGAACTGCCTCGGAATAATTCTTTTAGTGAAATGATAACTTGCTTATGTCATTAAACAGCACATTGCAGAAACTAAATAGTTCAATTTTAAAAGTGCTGGTAGTGGTATTTTCTGTTTGTATTGAAAAATGTATCAACTAAGTTATAGTTATACATCTTTCCTGAGCCATTTTCCATCTCTCTTTAGTTTCTAAAAGAAGTAAATTGTCATTAAAATTCTAGTTCTGAAGTGGGAACTTCAGAGTGAGGAGCCTGACATGCAGGGCATTGAAAATGAAAAAAGTAGCACAGGTCATTCGAAAATACAGTTTCTGTGCTACACTGTCATTGTGCAAAGTTTTGTGACAAACTGAAATGTCAGAATAAAAGCACTAACAAGTTATTTAGTACATTAATGTAAAAGATGTACCTGTGGAATTTATGAATGCAAGCAAAGATAGAATTGCATGAGCTACTGAATTTGAGCACGTAATGGATTTTACAGCTTTTATACAACATTTTTTTCTGGGATTTTTGTTTTGTTTTGGTTGGTTGGTTTTTGTTTGGTTGGATTTTTTCCTTCTCAATTCCTCTTTTAATAATTCCTAGCATTCAATTTACTTTTTTGATTGCTAGTGAGCATTGAACTGACATTTTCATAGACCTAGCTATTATAGCCCCAAGATCCTGTTTTTGTGTGATAGAAACTAGTCAAGACCATCACTGTTGGGGTAAAATTATTTTTCCTATGTATATCACCTCACATTTATCTGCAATGAATTTAATTTTTCATTTTACTGTTAGCTGTTCAGCATTCTATGGTCTTCAGTGTATTTTTTCTGGTTGGCCTTATTTTTACTACCCTGAAAAAAATCATTTCACTAGCAAACTTTGTGACTTCACTGTTCATTTCTCGTTTTCTGGTGGTGAATACTCAAGTTCTGCAATAATTTTGTTTTGGGACTGTACTGAGAAAACTGATCATTTATTCCTGAACTTCATTTCTTGTATTTTAACTATGTATTTGAACACAATTGCATTTCATTCAGTAACAATATAATTTTTATTAAAAAACTGCTGAGAAAGTTTTTATTAATCATAGATTTATTTGGGTTGGAAAGGTCCTTAGAAATCACCCGGTTCCAATCCTCTTCCATGGGCAGAGACACCTTCCACCAGACCACTTTGGTCAAAAGCCTCATCCAAGAAGGCCTTGACTGCTTCCAAGGATAAAGTTTTAGTACCTTGGAAAAATCAATTATCTTCTGTAATCCTTGCAACCTCATTATGTATTCCTTGAGTGCCCTGAAAAACAAACTTTTCTAGGTCATACATTAGAGTGACAGACTGTAACAAAACTAACAGCAACAACCTTGCTGCTGCTTTCCATCCTTTCACAGTTGTAATTACTGGAGTTGTAGTCATAGTTGAGTAGGCCTGGGGTTTTGGGACACAGGAAGTAATTAGGGAGCTAATACAGAGAAGCAACTCAGTAGGAATAGCCATTATTTTGACTCTTCAACCTCCCTTCCTCCTTGGGTGTTAGCTTGTTGTGTCAAAGGGCAGTTGTGAAATGTGCAGACTTTTATCAAAAGAGCTGTGTGAGAAAGAGCTGCTGGAAGCCTTGTCAGAGGTTTTCACCTCACACATCCTCAGTGAGCCCACTGGCCCAGGAGTTACGTTTAGGTTCAGGTCCTGTTCTTTGTTGCATCCCCAGGCTATGCTTTTAGGTGTGCTGTGTCTGGATGTTTTTCTGGCCAAACGTGGGACCAGCCTTGTCCTTATGGACTTTCTTGGTGACCACTGGTTTAATTATTAAACATTTCTTAGTTTACTTGCTGGAACTGTGATCAACTGGGTCTGCTGCTCATACTGAAGCCTACTGTGTATGATCTGTGCGACCCACACAGACTTCTGGATCATCTTCCCTTCATGTGCTTAGGTCTAAACTCAGCAGGCGCTGCCTTCAGCTGTGAATAAACCAGGCCTAGCCCACTGTCATCACCACAGATCTCACTTGGTCCCTTCAATGGTGTGAAAGGCAGCTCAGGGTGGAGCTTTGTGGGTAATATTACGACTGCTGCACAGTGTCTTCCTCATGCACAAGAAGTAGATTTTATGGGAGACCTTTTGATAGTCTTAAGTCTTGAACATTTTGTTGTTCTATCACTGTTTTTCTCTCATGTATTTTTGCCAAGCTTTCAGCAGTTTCATGAAATTTCTGAGTGGAGTTTGTTTTCTTGTTGTTGTTGTTTGGGGTTTTTTGTTTGTTGTTTGGTTGATTGATTTTATTTTTCTTTTTTATTCCATGTTCTGCTTTCTGGCAGAATCACCACAACTGTTTTGGGTTGGTTTTTTTTTCTCTTTTTGAATCCTTCACTCCTTATTGTTAATGTGACCGTTAATGTTGAATTTTGCTCCTTTGTCTGAAAATTAGAGAGCAAGCTGAAGGAGAGAAAGATATATTGTGAGAGGTAAGAGAAAGGTGAAGCTTATACAGAGGTCAGGAAAAGGAATGCAACAGGAAAAAGGTAATTACAGAAGTTAGATGGGTAACAAGATAATGAAGGATTTGGGAGAAATATAAAAGAAAGTGAAGGTAGGTGATACTGGGGCACAGAAAAGTGAAGCAGATGATTCTTTCATGATAATGATTGAATGAGAAAGCCTGATATACTAATATCCTGAATTCCAGTAATTTAAGATAGATCAAATTCTGTGCTTTTAGCAGTTTTTTAATTCATAGATGTCTCCTGGGTTTTTTTTTTCTCACACAAATATTTTCACTGAAAAGGCATTAAAAAGATAAGTGTGCCCCATTGTCTTTGCCAAGTAACTTCTGATATGCCACTACTTAGGCATTACATCCTCTTCAGAAAAATTTCAACTCTTAAATTTTTAGTCCTTGTAACACCGACAGGTCCGTTTCTTTTTTTCTAAACAGTTGTGTAGTCAGTATAATTTAATAACCTGAGATTCATAGACATTCTCAAAGTTCTACTTGAGTCTTAAGAAAAAGAATTTTGGTTGGTTTGGTTGTTTTTTTTTTCCAGGTTTACTCTGTTTCATATTGTTATCCATGCTGCAGAATTCTTCAGGTCTTAGTCACGGGTTCTTTTGCATGGCATCATCAAGTGGGGTTCATCTTCCCTAATTTTAGAGGTTTGCAAAGTAGACATTTCTACCACAACTTGTGGTTCTAAATCCCCACAGCAGAGAGAAACAGACCCTTTTAGACACAATTTATCTGACATATTTGTATGTTTTAAAATCTACTTTAGGACAAATTGAATACTAAAGTGTCAGTTTTTCTCAGTAGAATATATTACAACCAGTTCAGATGAATCTAGCTGTTAAATGAATGCCATTTTCATGGTCTCCATTAGATAGGCATAATAAAGAATAGTTTTAATCTAGAACAGGTAGAAAAGTTTATAAATGTGTGCATCTACATGGGTCTGGGAAGGAAAGCTATGTGCTCTGTGAAATCTTTGTAGACCAAGAAAAGTGGTTAGAGGACAAAAGTTTAAAGATAAAACATATCAGTTGTATTTTTGCAAAGTGAATCAGATCTTATAAGTAATTTCTCCTTTTTTGGGTCCAGAAGTGCAACCTACACAATTTTTTTTAAAAGTTAGTTTTATGTAGAAATTTTCACTATTCTGAGCCTTCTGGGTTTGTATTTCAGATGTTTTTCATCCTACTGTGTTGAATCAAACAAAGTCCTTAAAGTGAACACAGTTGGAAGGATACTTTTTTCTTTCTCTTCTACCTGTGTATTTTTCATTATGTGGGTGCAAATCACTAAAACAGTCTGAGTTCTCCGACAGTCAGTCCACATTTTGCAAATTACATCTAGTTTAAATGTAAATATAATGGAATCTGAAGCAATGCTAACTTTATGTAGTTTTCAATCTGTTGAAAGGTTTCCTGTAGCTGTGTCCTGTTTTAAATAGGTGGTTATAGGAAATACTCAGTAATCAGTATAATCTATATGAAAATGCAGTTCAAATGAAAACAGTAGGTTTGCTACTAATATCCCTATTTAGATTTTATTCACTCCAACAGTCATAGAGATGATAATAGGTGTTTTGACTGATTAAAGATTTCAGGATCAAGTCTATAGTCATTATGATTAATGTTTTCTCATTAACTAGTCATGCATGTCAAAATAATTGGTCTGTGCTATCACTAACGTGTGCAAAGCCACCACAGCATGGTCATCATTAACAACAGAGAAATAAGGAGTAATTCATGTCCTAAGGAGCTTAAAAACCTAAATGGGGAGACAATATAAAAACACTGGGATACACATCAGAGAAAGCTACTTCCCCTTTTTCATAAAATACTAACGGGAGAAAACAGTGTCAAGAATCTTTTTTTGTTCTGTGATATTTGTGAGGAAATTAGCTTTGAAAAGGTAGAAAAGAGAAAGTGTATCTCATTAGGGTGAGAGGACAGGTCCTGACACAGATCAGAAATGAAAGGCCTCTTGTATTCATATGGTCCTACTGGTTTTTTTTTTCTTGGAAAGTAAAGGCAACTTAAGTAAATGAACTCTACAGAGAAAACCATCAAGCATTTTCCTAAAACTAGCATGTAATAAGTTTCTTTATATGATAATATTTGGAAGTGAATACTGCAAAATGGAGATTGTTTTCTGAATTCTCATTCATTTTTAAAGTTATACACCCAGAAGTGTGTGCCTCATACATTTACCTATATGGTTGGTTCTGCAACAGTTTTAGTGGTTACTGGCACTGTGTCTCATAATGACATTCTTTGTTAATATTGATATGTCAGAGCTGGTGCATAAGACAGGTTTCCTTGTTCCTGTGTCTTTCAGTTTCTCTGTGAAAAGGGGTTCCAAGGGGATGTAGTCTCAGCCAAGGCCCATGCTAATACAGGCAGTGACATGAACAGTCAATAAAGAGCTTAATGCTGGCCATCAGTGTTGTACTGTAAGCCGACTTGCAGCATTAGCATTTTTAATTAAGTCTTTGTTTTGCCTGGCGGTGCTGCCCAGGACATGCACCTAATGATGTAACTGCAATCTGTGAGAATGTGATCCACACATCTGCATAAAATGGTGAATGTGTTGCTGAAAGTCTCCATTTAACACATTTCTTCTAAAGTCAGTGCATTCCTCTTGTCACGTTGTGCCTTTCCAGCTTCCTTGCTGCAGCAGATATTTCTAAAGTTATTCCGTTTCTCTGAATAGATCTGTGCTGCTTAACTGCTCCAACCCATTATATTATAAATTTGTTTCTTGTGCTTCAAATTTGTGCGCAGGGAATGTGTTTGGGGGAACTTTTTATATTCATGAAAACTGAAAACAAAATTGAAAGTGCTAAGAAAAATGAATATTGAGCTAATGTAGTCTATTTTTGCACAGAGCAAATATCAAGCTAATGCATAAGATTTATCCTCTATAGTAAATCAGCAATATGTCTCATTTTAGACCTCTCCTATGACTACTATTTTTTACTGCAGTATTCAGTCATGCTGATTTATGCCATACTACCCTGTGAATATTTTGCAGACTATTATCAATAAAATAATTTTATCTTTGGGTCCAGATGGAATGAGCTTAGAACACAAAGCAGACAGAGAGCATGATTCCTGCCTCAAGTGTTTTAATCCTCGAAATAAATTTTAATCCTTGGCATAAAATGTGAGACAGGGACACAAGACAGCAGGGAGTGGAGGACTCGATCAGGAAAGGCATCAGCCAATTAACAAATTATTTTATGCTGTAAGGGCTCATGAACTCAATAAGAGGGTTCTGTTTAACTGGAAGGGTTTCATTAGAGTCATGCCAGGAATCAGTTTGGAGTGTAAGACTGAACTAGGACAGTGAGCACCACAGAATCACTCAGGATGAGTGTGAATCGAAGCAGCAGTTTCAGTAGTCCCATTGGACAGCCCACATACAGAATTGGAGCAATGGGAGAGGACTGGTGATAAGAGAATAGATAACAGGCTCTGGTCTCACTTCCTGCTGTTGAGACCAAGTCAGGAATAAATGGCTGAAATCATCTTGTTTATTGTGGACTTCTACTAGCAATAGTAGAGTAGATCTTGCTTTCTTAAGTCATGGAGACTTTCTTAAGTAATGGAGCATTCCCTTTGCATTGGGCTAAAGGCACTGCCTTTACTCTTATTGATTGATCTGCTGATCTTGCATAGAGGAACTGCCAAAAGTAAAATTAAGTCACTTGCAAGTGTCCTCCTTCTCATATGCAATACCATAATTTAGATTTTTGATATGGATTTTATCTCAAATCAAGTCTAATCCAGATGTGCTCTCAGTTCCAGTAATCAGAGCCTCCAGCAAAATACAAGTGAGTGGATATCCAGATGTCCAAAACTGTGTCATATTAAGTTTCCCAACATTGTATCATCTATTAAATAGTTCAACATAAGCCTTTTTTCCCTTTAATTTAACTATTTTAATCCCAGAACTGTGTTTTAGACTGATTTGAGAAGTGTTCTCTCAGCCTTTTGGGTTGTTCTTATTCACATGAAAAGTGTGTATGTGAATGTATGGGTGTACATTACTTTCCACAAAAACTGAGTTCAATTTCAATTCTGTAATACTTTGTGTTCTGCCATGGTGGTTAATACTTTCCAAGGAAGCATAGTGAAAACACTTGATAAATCAGTTGACTAAAATTATTTTTGGATATATCACTGATATATTCTTATGTAGCTCATGTTTTTGAAAAACTTGAAAAAGTGTTATACAGTTTCTTTCAACAGCGTATATCTTTGTAGACGTCTGCATACTTTTTCTTGGAAAAAAAGATTTTTTGGATGACACAGTTCTCTGAGATTGAATTTTGGAAACTGAAATTATATTTGAGTTACTTTTATATTATATTCGAACATGTTTAGATCAAGACAGCCATGAGTAGGTATAAAATGTAATTGATTGGCATTTTGCATTGGCAGAACATGGGATCTGACCCTTTACTGTGTGAGGGACAAATAAAAAATAAAGGAAGTCAGTCATGTTTAAAAATACTATTCCAGGTCATATTTACTGTGGTAGGGTTCAAATGTACATAAAACATACATAGTTGTTGAATGAAGGGAGAAATAAGAGAATAGGGAGAAAGACAGTAAAAAACTTTTAATCTCTAAAGGGATTGCTACTGATTCTGAAGTTCACCACTGTTAATGGGTTAAATCTCCTCTTGGAATTGAGAATTTTTTGTTTGAAACTTTATTCTGGTCTCATTTCAACTTCTGATGATAAGTTTGATTCTCTGAACTTGGAGAAGTCCAGTCTGGATTAAAACTATGCCAGGGATATTCCAGCATTTTGTAAAGAATAGCCATGGCTATCCTAAAAAGTGCTTCACTCAAAACAGTGGTCAGCATTGACTGTGAAATCAAGTTCTCCAGGCTTGCACAATTCTCCACATATCACATTCTGTTCCATAGTTTCACAGAACAGAATGTGTTTCATTTCATTTTCCTTGGAAATTTACTTGGCCTAATATCTTGGCAACAGTTTGCAAACATTGCTAGGTTATAAGGCTGCCAGCAAGAGTAAAGAACTGGCTTCCAGTCTTCCATGAATAGAAGTAAATTTGCTAAATTAAATATTTGTTTTCTTTTTGTGGTATTAGTCAAACTCAACTTTTAAACTTCATCTAAAGAAATTTTCATGCAATTTGACCTCATAAAAATTGCAGCTAGACAGTTTTAGACTAGAAGTGAGGTGCAAATTACTCACTCACAAAGTGGAGGGCTGGGGTAATCAATCTCATATATCACTTGCCAAGGATTTCAGTGGGTGCTCATCAGTGATAAGCTCTGCATGTATTTTCAAGGAGTTACAGTATAGTTCATTTGTACTTATTGATCAAGAAGCAAGAGTTACTGGAAGGTGTTAGAAACTAGTCCAGGTAAGAAAAGATGGTCACAAAGCTGTCTTCAGAACTTAAAATGATTTTAATTTATCTCTTATAGAGTCAAACAGAAAGCTTTCATGACAATTTGCTGATGATTTTCAGTATACATCAAAAGTGGTTGTTTTCTGTTTGTTTATTTTTCCTCTTGATAGGTGCAGCAAGTTACAACAGTTTTTATGTTTTTTGCAAAAATTTCTGTCAAGCTGTGAAGCCTGGAAAGCTGAGGGTCCGCTGCAGTGTGTGTAAACAAGGAACCCTGACGTTGGCAAGGGTAAGCTTTTTTGGATTTGTTTCAAGGTTTCGGGGTATATGGAGATGACATTTCTAGTCTTTTCTGTTTGCATGCATATGGCTATGTATATATGTAGTCCTACTTTTTTTTCTTGCTGCTTAGAGCTGAGAAGAGTAATTCATGGATGTTGAAAATTCCACTCACTTGTTTTCGTTATTTGGAGCATATACAAGGAACATAGTGCAGACTAGAGCTCCTGTCCCTGGAAGATAGACCTCACTCTATTTCAACGACCAGTGACTACCCTGATTGTATGCACAATCTGTACAATTACATATGTGCTAAAATGATGGGATGATAGGTGTTTGTTCAAAGCTTGGAGCAGTGCTTAAGGTCTCAAAGACCCGAATTCAGATCTAGGTTGTGACTATTATGGGCTGAGGCCAGAAGGTTTTGATCAGATATGTACTTGAGAATGTTAATCCCTCCAGCCCTGCTGCAGCATGTAAAGTGAAGGAAAAGTTATTCTTGGACAGTAAACTAGTAAGAGATCTCTCAAGTTTGGTTTGCACCCTAAATTGAGAGAGTGTTGGGGAGTGAGTTGAATGTGCAGTAATGTAAAATTTTGAGGAGTTTTTCCTCTTTCTGAGTGCTGCTAAATTTCACTGGTTGTATTACTGTTGAATGAGAGTAAACACAAATCTCCTAAATCAGCATTTGTCTGACAGGTTTGTTATGTGAGAGGCTTAGGTTTTGAATAAAACTGAGCCATACCACACTATAGCTAAGTTATAAGGAACTTTGATATTCAGCCCATGTTCAAGTCTTTCAGTTTGTCTTTTGCTGTGCTTTAAAGTTTCGGCTTTGTGTTCTCAATGTAGCACAGTGCTTCAATGTCTTTACATGTAATAGCACTGTAAAAAAATAGCAATTAAAAACCCAGGTTCTATATTCTCCTTGAAAAGAATAAACCATGCTTATACACATGTAATTCAAAAAGCCAGTACTACAATGCCACTCAGACTTTCTGTGCTATTCCTGAATTAATCAAGTATCTCTGATTGATTTCAGAGGCTTCAAAGTGTTGCATTTTGTGGTGTTCCAGAGGAATACATCTATAGGGATTCTTTTTCTCTCTCCAAATTTTTATTTAAATATTGGTGATTAGTATAGGCTTGAATCACATATAAAACAAGACAGAAAAGAAGACACTAGTAATGTACATTTCCAGTGGATAAAAACATGGACAATATTGTATTCAGCTTGTATACATGAAGCCAGTGCTGCTGAAGGGCATTTGTTTTATCACTAGATGAGTCTGAATCTTATGGATTCCATTGACATTACATGAACATGAGTTCTTTGCAAGACTCAGTGGCTTCCTTCAGCATGTCCACTTTTGGAAATGATGACTTTCACATCTGTGCTGTTTGATTTGGCATCATTGCATTCCTTGTATTAAATAAAACTTAAATACATTTCCAAACTTTTCAGCTTTTACAGTATCTACACTGTCCTATGTTTTGAACACTCAAAATACACCCCAAGAAAATCAACCCTGTATTGTCTCCCAGGAATTCCTCACAAGTCCATGGTGGAAATGCACTTATAAGAAGTCTCAGTACAGTATGCCTATAAATAACTTCTTATTGCCTGAAATGTATGTGGGCCTACATTCTTTTCGCAAATACGGGTTCAGTGACACAATAAATATATGCAGGCTGATAAATTCAATTGAATGAGCAGATTACTGCTGCTTCTTCTTTCTATTAGCATATTTTACAGTACGTATGAAAAGAAAGTAACTGGAAACTTGTAGTGGAAGCTGTTCCAATTTTCAAGGTTGATTCAAAAATCCCAGCTTTCAGATGATTTGATAAGGTACTTCAGCATAAAAGTACAAAAGAGGAAAGGAAGATATCTTCTGGAGAGTTTAAAATGATAATTTTATTCTGTTCTAGTTTTCAAATAATGCTTGGCTGTGAAAATAATTTGCACTTGAGAATCTTGTTACTTTCTCCCCAAAACACAGAAAATCTGTTACCTTTCATTTCCTCTTGAATTGAAGCAGAGCACAGTAGTTAGGAGCAGTGAGCGTGCTGTTCCTGCAGTTTGGCCTGGCGGTCCTATAGGCTCCCAAAGTGCAGTGTCTCTTAATGCCATGAATGTGCTGTGCAACAGTTAGTTTGTTTCATGAACACACAGCATCTACCTCTGTCCTGTGGTTATAAAGAGCAGGTGCAGATTTTGTGTGTGCCTTCCCCACCTTCTTTTGCGGTCCACTTTCCAAGGAGACAGAAAATAGTTCCGGTTGGAGTGGCTTCTAATATGTACTAAGAAATATTTCTTACTGTATAGAGACCACTCTGTGTTAGGGCCAGGCAGAAGTGTGGCTCTCACAACAAGTGAGCTGTATTTGCCCTGCTTTCTTCAGTTCATTGCATTCTACAATAGGCAAAGTCTGCTGAAAAGGCTCAAAAAAGTTCAAGTTACTACATTACCCCAAATCCTCTGTCTTTCCCTTCCAATCCCATTGGGTTGTGCCACTGATTTCTGATAGATATCCTCTCTACTGATGCTACAGTTATTCCCCTTTTATAGAGAAATTAGTCAAAATAAAGTTGATGTGAACAAACTATTAAAAAATCTTGTCTGTACCACTGCTCTACAGATCTGTCAGCAAAGGCACTTTTTTTTTTT
>VXBR01001107.1:609016-664447 GCA_013400215.1 Cisticola juncidis
CAGTCTTGGTAAACTGTGCCTGACCTTTACGTGGCAACACAGCAAGTCTCTTGAGAAGGTCTTTTGTGCCATAAGCACCAAAGCACTCTGTAAGCCAACATTTGTTACACTAAATCTTTTATTGAGATGAAAGCGAATACCTGTGTAAAACCTGCACAAAGCTTTGTGCAGCCTTCACTTACTCTACGTGCTAATCCTTCGACTACCTAAGCTACAAATGACCAGCCTAATTAAATTGAGCTTTCTCTTTTCATGGTGTGCTGACTGACATTTAAAATATTACTTATTCATTTAAGTAGTCTTATTCTAAAGCCATATTTAGCAGCCATGCCTATTTGCATAGCATTATTTTAATATATGATGCTCAGATTAGATTTATGATACAATATTTCTAAGAAATTAAAGAGCCCACTGTTTTTATTTTTACTGAGGATATCCATCCAAATATTAAATTTGTCATCTTACAGTTGGCACTTACCTGGCACTTTACAAAAATTTCATGACCTGTAAAATTTCATGCTTTATGGGAGATGTATGCAGGTTAATTTACTTATAAGAGAACATTACTGTAAAAATATTGCATCTCCCTAGTTTCTCTAATTAATCAAGCACAAAAGATATCTGTAAAGATTGGTGTGTGGGAGTCTTGTGTAGGCCACCTGTATGCCTACCAGTAAGTTTTTTTCATATAGCTTTAAAATTTTAGTGGCCGTGATTCAGATAATAAATAAATTTTTTCCAGGAAAAAAAAACCAACCAACCAAACAAACAAACAAAAAAAACCAAAACCACCAAAAAACAAAACAAAACAAACAAACAAATTTAAAAAAAAAAACACAACCCAAAACCCACAAAAACCCTTCCTAATAGTGACAGAAAATTTGAAATAAAGATCTGATTATAGCAGTCACATTTGCAGTTCTTCTTTCAGAGATTAACATTCAGAGTGTTTGTTCTCTAATGAAAAGGAAAATGTGTATCTGTAAATGGAAGGCCAGCTTCTGAGAACTGATACGCACCAGGCTGTACAGAAACCCACACTTTTCCTGTACTGTATGTATCTGACTCTGTGTGTACTCCTGGTAAAAAAAGACAGGAACATTTGATTTGGTGTCTGTCATAATTCAGAATTCAGCCAGAGCAGGAGTCTGGATTGAAGTGTGACAAATAGACTTTGGGCCCCCCTGTTCAGGCACAGGTGCTCTGTTGAGGTCATTTCTGGTGAGGGCACTCATCACTACTTGGTCATTCTTCTTCTTCTTGTGTCCTTGCTAGTCAGTACTGAGTTTCTCAGTTTATCATCCAGCACAAGCACCAAAGGAGTTTGCCATAGCTCCTCTATACTTTGCACGTGTTCACATCATTCTGTCAGATCTTTTCTGACATGGGGAGTTATATTCAGGTGTAACTCCCTGCAGTTGAGATGAGATTTAGTTTCTGTCACTTAGAGCACACCTGGTGCGTACTGTCCCATTGCTGTCCCTGCCCTCTGTGCTCCAGAGTAGTCTCCTGACTTCACAGGTTTTGTTAAACCTGCTCTGCTACAGACATGCTCTTCCATTGTTTATCAAATTAAGGATGTTGCTTGTCTCTATTGCATTTCATCTTAAACCTAACAAAGAAATGGATGTTTGCTGAACTTTTTTTCTCTGGAACCATGAAAGACTTGTGATTTGGGTGGTTTGTCAGCATAGGCTGTGTGGTACGTCACAGTTTTGCACAAGAGTTTTCTGAGGGCCTTTCAGTGACTGATAAATAACAGGTCACAAATGGTGTAAGTCTTCCTAATAGATGATAGTACGTTTGGAATTTGATACTTTTGTATTTCCAAGGAAGAGAAAGATCTGTAACACAGTAATTTGCTTTGAGTTCTTACTTCCTAGTACAATTTAAGCTATTTTAATAGAGTGTTTTCTTTTTGATTAATATAAACTTAGCAGAGATTTTACAATAGTATAAAATAAAAAGGCAGTTTACTTTTGATCGCTTTTTTTTAATATGTCACTGTAAAACTCCATTTCACCGTGCATAACCTCTCACCACTGCTCATTTGAGGTCACATTTTTTTCCTGGAATTAATTACTGGTGTCCTCCCTCAGTGCCAGAGAAAGGAAAGAGTACTGCTCACTACATCAGAGCAAGGCTGACTGAAGGAAAAAGGGACAAGTAGCACCTCTGAAATTACGTAGTCCTTACTGCTGCTGAGTCAGCTTCTCCCTTCTGATGGTTATTATACTGGGGTAATATGGCAAACAGATTACAAAAAATCAATTTGTCCTTTAAAGCTAAACTGCAAAATAAACAGCCACTGAAGTGTATGTGAAAAAGTGTGATCCCATTTACAGGCTGGGAAGATATTAAAAGTGTGATTGAATTCTTGAGAATGGGTAACGTGGGTATTTGTCTCTCCAAAATTACATGTGTTCTGGGAGGATACAAATGTTTTTGATATATATTATAGCTTACACATGACAAGCACTATGTGTTAAAAGGCTTCTATTGAATACTGTGCATAAGAAAGTTACCACTGTAATGTGTGACTCCTTGGTCAAACTAGCAAATGTGAAACAACCATTTATTGTTGGGTTCCTGCTAATGAATGTGTTAGCACAAAAATAGCTTAATTTCCCTGCATTTGGCTGACAGAAGTAGCATTTACAGGAAATTACATGTATTCAGTATATGTGCTTCTTTCTACATAAATAATGGAAAATGCCTCAATTCTGACAACTAAATTGCCACCACTGGGCACTGATGTTAATGCTGCCTTGAGAAGACTAGGCCAGAGAAAAAAAAGCTCTTGGAACAATTTTTCCCAGAGTTTCCACAGAATCAGGAAAACTTTCTTCATTAGTTTTATTGTCAGCACTCTTAATTGTAAGCCTAGTGGTTTTTTTTTCGTAATATACCCGTGTTTTTTGAGAGAGGGAACATCTTAAATACAGATGCATAATTCTGTTGTGTAGGCCAAGCCCAGCTGTGCCAGGATTCCAGAGGGAAGTCAGGCATATTTTGCTCTTCTCCCTACCTCCTGTACAGGGAACTACTCTTTTCTGCATTCATTTCTCCTATGAAGTGATCAGATGGTAGCAGGGATGTTGAATGTGAGCTGCTGAGACTGCCATTCACACAAGGAGTTTGTGTCATCCACTCTTCCTTATTGTTCTCACATTTCTTGCAGTGACTTGTTGCAGAGCATCAGCATTAAATAAATTTAGTGCTGAGCTGACTCTGATTTGGAATTACTGATTCTGCCATTGCTCATCAACTGTATTCATTGCTTTTAGTAACTTAAAAAAAAAAAAAAAAGAACCAAACAGGATAATGCCTGCATTCTGTCTTTAAAATTCTGTTTTCTTTGATGCTATGTTAGATTTTTCCAAATCCATATACACCCTGGGGAGGCTGCTCCAACAGGTATTCCTGGGGCCTGCTTAAGATACCATGGCACTTACAGAAACAAGAAAGCTCAACGCTGCATAGCTGCAAATTATTATTTTACAACAATTTTTATTCTTTCTTCTTCACTTCTCTCTTTGGCTCTAAATCTCTCCTCATTCTGAACCTGTTCAAAGACAGTCTCACTCTTCCACCTGTCTCACATGGTCACGATGCCATTAGGGATGGCTTCCAAAATGCTCAGTTCCCATCTGAAGAGAACAGTTGGGAGGATTCAGAAGACTTGACATGGTTTTATTCAGGGTTTTATTCAGGCTACCTCTTACATTTATTTTTAAATATCCCCTAAGAAAAATTTCATTACATTGGACATAAATTGTAATATACAGTAAATGCAAACACATAGTTGATTTATGAAAAAATCTCATCCATTTCAAAAGACAGGAACAGCAGTTCTTTCATGCAAAATGAACTTGGCTAAGGAAACAGTTTTGCCTCTATGTTGAAAAAATAATGTAAGTTCTTTTATTTTAATAGGATAAGAAAGTATATTTTAACTCAATTCTATTAGAAGCTCTGAGATATCTATGTATGATTTATGCTATTTATTGCAGTGTGTGTTTTCAGTGAGGTTGCAAGTTATAAAGCATCTTAAAAGCTAGAAAAAATACCATTGGAAAGAGGGAAAATGACTTCAGTATTATGTACTGCTTCAAGTCATGCTGTGAAATAAAACTGCCTTTTAATGTGAAGCCTAGAGTGAGTTTCTCCAGCCTGGGTGACAACAGTCATAAATGAAAAGGAAAACAGTTACCAAATTTACTTTCAGATAAGTCTTTTACATGAGTTTCTGAATCAAATGCCTAATAAACCCTTTTGCCAGAGAGGATAGATTTATGCCTAGTAATACAGATGGTGTTCAGCGTATCTTGTCCTTGCAGTTGCTGTGATACCAGGAAGCACAGACTCCCAGAATGGTTAGGCTGGAAGGGAGCTCTGAAGGTTATCTGGTCCAACCCTCCCTGCTCAAGCAGGGCCACTTGGAGCCAGCTGCCAGGACCATGTCCTTTTGAGCATCTCCAAAGACAGAGACTCCATGGGCTCTGTTCAACCTGTGCCAGCACTCAGTGACCCTCACAGTACAACAGTCGCTCCTTATGCGCAGGCAGCACCTCCTGTGTTTCAGTTTGTGCCCATTGCCTCTGGTCCTGTCTCCAGACACCTCTGAAAAGAGACTGGCTCTGTGTTCTTTGTGTTCTCCCTTCAGATATTTATACAAGGACGTGAGAACACCACTCATGTCTGTTTCAGTATATCATGGAAGGCCTGGGACTAGTAAAAAATATCATGCTTCAAATAACACTTGTTGTCAAAAATATTAGTTGTACTTGATTTCTTTCATGTAATACCGCACATTCTCTGAATGTATAAATGTAGCTCAGATGCAGATTTTAAACTCCTTCACTCCTGTGGGTCTTGTACTATTTCTATTAATGTTATGTCTTTTTGTATACCTTTAGGGGAAAAAAGGAAGGGAGTACAAGCAGGTGTGATAACTAAGTCTTATTCAGCTTTAGTTTGAGGGGCAGTTTGGGGGCCCCTCATCTTGGGCAGAAATGTAATGAGAGGGCGTGCTCTTTCCCTCTGCTTGCACATTGCCCACAAATGTGTATTGTTCACCACGGAAGTGAAAAGTTACATATTATTTTTTCGCAGCATTGTCTTAATGACATGCAGAGATGTCCCTCTCTCCATATAGTAACTCCTCTTCTTACAAAGTGCCTTCTTTCTAATGTTATTTAGCCTGATATGTTGAAAGGAGATAGAATGAATATTCATCAGCATTCTAGATACTGGAGCCATAGTTGCATATGTTGGTAAATCCTTGATCTCTCCTGGATCCCCTTTTCTACTCAGTAAGACCAAAATGCACTGTGGATGTGTTACTGGAATGCATTACAATACAAACAAATTGTGGCATTTCATAGTGGGGATTTTTTTTTTTAATATGGCAGCAGCCACTGAGATTCAGATGTGCCTGTGGATAAGTCTCCTAATTTGTTTTCTTTGTTTAAGTACAGCCAAACTTCTGTCTACCCAGTATTATTCCTTGGATAGCTGTGGGTACAAAGAGATCATGATCACACTACATTATTTCAACATTTTTGATAATAATGAATATTAAATCTAAAGGGTCATTAATTTTCATCCTAGTTTTTAAAATGCTGGAATATCTAAGGCACCAGCTGGCCCAGGAGGAAAAAGAAGCATATTTCCCTAAGGTATTGTAGTAACAAAAGTAGCAAATGTCAAACTATTTTTTTGCAAGTATAACTTCCTCTCCATTAAGAAGCTGGTGTATTTTCTTAATAACAATAATAATAATCATAATAATAATTTTATAATTTTTAATGGTTAATTTAAAACATGATGAAGGGACTTTTTACCTCCAAGAGAACTAAAACCAGTATTTTTTCTAAGTCACTGTGGAAGAAATCATTACAAATCTTTACATTTGGAATGTCCCAGCTTATGCTGTTTTTCCTAGTTTTGGACTGAATTACTCAATAAAAAAAGTTTGGGGTACTTAAACATTATGTAATAAAACTCAGACATCTCTAACTAAAAAAAAAAAAAAAATCAGGTAATTTTAAGTTACATTGATTAGATTTGTTTGGATAGGTTTATGATCTAAAGGTATTAAGGTCAAATTCATTAAACCTTTCCTCCGAGTTTCATGACTATAAAACTTCTGTTAACATGATGGAGCCACAGCCAGGGTAGTTATATTGATTTAACTTTCTTGGCAGAGGTATGTGGTGTTCTAATGAAGGTTTTCCTCTTCTTCTTGGGAATGATGATGACCAGTTAACCATCCAAAATAAATTCTTAGTACTTATTTAAGCTTTTCTGCTGCAAGCAACTGGATAAAATAAACATCCTTGGTCCCCCGTAGTAATTGCATATGTTTAAAACTTGCTACATCATGCAGAAAAAAGTTTAGGGGTACATCTTGAATGTGGGAGGGGCTATGTTAATTTTGGGGTAGTGTTGATATATCATAAATGCTTCTGTGTTAAGAACTTGATTAGCTTAGGAATCCAGTTCCTTATTTTTAAAATAACTATACAAAGATATATGTAACATGAAACCCTGAAAATTTTCTGGGCTTTGTTTGCACACTGTCATAAAAGATGAGTGAAGAGAGTATCACTGGTTTCTTTACTTAGATTTGATCTGCATGTGCACATCAGCTGTTTGTGATCTGATGATAGAAGCACTTTGCAGTTGTTTCAAATCCATCTCCACATCCCCAATTTTTAGATTTTATTGCTTTAAAAAATGAATTCAGGATTTAATAATTAAAATCAGTGTGTTCTACATGTCCTTATTTCTGTAAGTGCAGTCAAAAAAGTCAGTTCAGTTGGCAGCAGTTATCTTTTTCAGAGTGAGGCACTGCATTTTAGCTGATGCCTCAGGTTCCTATAAAGAGAGGTTTTTGCTGGCTTTCTTCTGCTTAGCTCTGCACATATCTTGCCAGATGAAAACACTACTGCCTCATCCTGACTCAGGAGTGTTGCAGAGTGACGTTTGTGTCTTTGAAAAAATGACCAAAGATAGTGTTAAATTTGTCTGTTATCAAAATAGATGGTAGGACCTATTCTCAAAACATTAAAAACAAGTATTTCCCTAAAGTGTGTTTGTTCTCGCTCCTGTTGCGGATTGCCTGTCTTCTCATACCCTCTGTCCTGTGTGTCTAAGAGGATGTCCTGTTTGCACTGTCCTCATCCGAGCAACAGGTGCTTTCTGGATGGTCACACTATCTGTGTGATGTTTTGACCTCCTTGATATGAAAAATTTAGCTTCAGATTGAGAAAATTACTTCCACTGAAGTTAGGTTTTCCATTTTGTTCAGATCTAATTGCTTTTTGTTTTTTTGTTTTGAACTAACAAACTTGACAAATGGGCAGGAATGTGTTTAACCCAAGGTTTTCCTGGTGCTTTAGGTGGTGCTTAAGACTGAGAGAATAGTTTTGTTTTAATATGCAATCTCTTCATAATCTGTAGTTAGATATGCTTTAGTTCAGGTCCAAAACTTGCAAGCTCCTATATGTGGTTAGAAATAATTTCATACATTAAAAAAAAAAAAAAAAGCAAAAAAAGCAATCACTACACTGAAAGCACTGAAAGGCTTAAGGCTTTCTGGTTACTTGCATGAGTCTTGAGCCTCAAGGACTTTCTGTTGAGGTCAAGTCACCAGACTGAGTCTCCGCCTGAAGGAAGTGTGACAGTGCTTTTGGCAAGAAGCAAAATGGATTTAAAATAGTGCACTCAGATATCATCAGAATAAACAGTTTCTATATCCATTTCCTGTCTTATAGGATATAAGTCAGTTTAATAAGTTGTAAGGTGACAAATTGAGGGCTGTTTTTATTCTGGACTAGTAGAAAAGGACACCCTGTGCTTTTCTACAGTACTAAAGATTCTTTAAATATTCTTAAAAGAAAAAACAAACAAAAGCCACAATACCAGTTTATGGAAGCAAAGGTGCTTTCAGCATGCAATAGTTTTGTTTATGTTTCCTTTCACTTTTTTTGCTTGCTTTTTAGGTAATGTGTTTATTATGTGATGTTACTTATTGTAGGGTTTTTTGGGATAAGACCATGTCATAAAACACCATCAGTTCTTGATGGTGACGTACAGATTTATTTATTGAAGATGGATTTTAAAAATAAACTCATGTTGCTTCACTCTTTGGCTTGGAACAGTGCCCAAGACTTTTTTTTCCATTTTTCTCTTAATTTCCCTACAGTTCTTGGCCTCATTACAATAGTTCTTTAATGTGTGTTTATAAGTATTCAGTTGATGTCATCATATGTTAGACCTGATTTCCTCCTGTCCCTGTGGCCAACCCAATTTAGAGGAATGCAGGGTGGAGCAGTTCACACTCTAGGCTGAGCTGTGATCAGAAACAAGAGCCAGCAGGTTCCCTCTTTGGTTCTCTGTCCCCTTCTGTCTCAGTGCTCTTTCTTTTTGCTGGTTTAAGTTGCTTCCTGAAATTCAGGCCCAGTGATGAGGGCTAAGAATGCTGATTTTGGCAAAACGGTAATTTAAAGAGCAAAATGGAATTCATAGGCTTTATTTACTTCAACCTGAATTAAATTGCTAGATTAGGGTTCTTGTAACTCTACAAATTTTGTCATTTTATTTAAAATGATAGTACTCTGTAGTAGGTACTTCTTCAGTTTGACTCTTATGTTTCTCTTCTGCTTTTACTCCTTTCTAGCATATTTCAATTTATATATTCTGTTGAAGAGAATTGGCATTTGTGTCTTTCTTATTTGAACTTTAACTTTGTGTGGTGAGCAAGGTGTTCCTGTTTACCTCAGGGAGGCGACATGGTTAGATACAATCCATTTTGCCTTGTGTTCTCTGATAAAATAAATTAGGGGCCTGAGTATTTTTTGTCTGTCTTAGGCAACAAAGGGAGAAAGAAGGTGGGAGAGTGAAAATAGTTTACTTTTTGCCAGTACAGAACTCATTTTGTGCTGGCTGCATAAGTTAGACATGCATGGATAGTAACATGTCACAGGAGAATTAAGCAAAATTTGGTATGGGACCTGCTATATTCTGATAAAATCATAACTATTACTTCCTCATGCAAAATTTGTTGGATGCCAGCTCGTCCATAACTACAATAAAACCAACTAATGCATAAATGAATTCTGGCAATTTTCAATAAAATTTTAAAACTTGATATGACAGGCAGGAATGTTACGAGGCAGCCAAGTGTGTACACACTAAATGAAGGATTATCCTTATTTGTGAAAAATCCATTCCAGTGAGAAATTGAACTGAGGGCTTCTCTCAAAAAAGAAGGGCTACTGTGGCTAGTGAGTCAAATCAGTGCCTGATTTTACTCACTTTACAGTAATAGTGTTATGTGAGACCCATAAACAATACAGAAGTGAGAATAAATGTAATTGAATACTCTAGTCTCCCTCCTCTTTTAAAAATTCACCTCTAAATAGTCAAGTACTAACTAAAACTGAATTATCAAGCATACTAGGAGTGATGTGCTTCATTTTTTAGAGCATGTTTCATGAGCAGGCTCACCTCTCCTCTGGAACTTTTGTCTTGCAGTGAGGATTTTCTTTGCAAAGTAGTTATGTATGGAGTATGTAGAAGATAACTAAATGCTTTGGTTGATCCTGTATTTATTATTCTTTCAACTGAAGAAAGAAGATTTCATCTGAAAACAGCCAGTCCAGAATCTGGTCTATGCCAGTATTTTAAGTGATATTGAGGTTAATGCTAAAGATGAGATCAAAAACCTTCATGCCATTAAATATACACTTTTAATGAGTCTCAGCAGTGTGGTGCTAGCAATTTCAGAAAGTAGACCTGTAAGGAGTTAGGCTGCAACAATCTTGGCACTAGTTTACAGTAAATAGATGCATCCCACTTAGAAAACAATTTGCATTAGACATACCTGTCTGTATGTGTTTTAATTATACATAAATGTCTCTAATTATACATAAATCCAAAAGCTGCTGGTAAAACCTAAGGCGGTAGATTAACTTCTGGGAAAGGCCCTTTTTAATGAGCAAACTCTAAGCTTCCTGTGTTGTCAGGAATTTAAAATGTCTCAGAGCACAAAGGGCTTCTGCAAATCCTGTGTCTTAGGCAAAAAATGGACAACTTTTGTAGCAACTGGTACAGGACACACACACACACACACAAAAAAAAAGGGTTAGAGAAGAAAAACATATGGATCTGCTACTTTTCAAATGCAGATTGTTGAGGCTGGAAGTCTCAGCACTTAGTCACTGTGTTCTCTATTTGACCATATGGTTGCAAAATCTAGTGGGATGATTTA
This sequence comes from Cisticola juncidis, assembly GCA_013400215.1. Taxonomy (NCBI): domain Eukaryota; kingdom Metazoa; phylum Chordata; class Aves; order Passeriformes; family Cisticolidae; genus Cisticola; species Cisticola juncidis. The sequence goes on from VXBR01001107.1 coordinate 619,296, forward strand.
AAAAACTCTAGTTAGCCTCCTGAAAAAATATATAGTAGAATAAAGTGGAAAAAGGAAAGGATTTTATTAATTCTTGCTGCTATGCAATATTTAATAAGTTTTATTGTCTGATATGTTGTGGAATCAATACCTGTTTCTTGATATTTGACTCAGTTAATATCTTTGTTCTTGAAATATATGAGGTGAAATCTCTAAGAATGCCTTTACATTTAAGATGAAATGACAAGGCTTTTTCTACCTACTTCATACATAGCTAAAATTCAGCAGAATGCAACACACCTATTAACAAGGTATCTCATATTTATACAAAAATTGAGAGACCATAGGTGAAAAAGGAAGTTACTTTGTGGTCCATCACAACCTTATGATGACCTCAACTATACAGCTAAAATTTTGATGGATTTGCTGGCAATGGTTCTCCATTTGAAATGAAGAAGAACATGAGTGTAGCAACTCCTTGGCTGTCCTCCTGCTCTCATTTTGCAAACAAGACTCAAGAGAGGAAGGATAATGCAGACACAGATAAGGACTTTTTGAGGGAGGACAGGAGTAGCATAGTTTTGTGTGTAAAATACTTTTCAAATGGGAGTCATGAGGGAAGAGGCTCCTCCATTTGTCACCACCAGCTGCATGTCTACATCAGAATAAAATTTCAGTTTGGGAATAAGTGGAGAGAATCACTGGTCTCTTTTGGACAAATAAATTGAATTTTAAACACCACTTGACTTGGCTTCAACTATGTTATTTTACAATTCCAATCTAGTTTCAGTACAGTGTAAAATGAAGTAAATAACAACATCCATGCAGTGTAACTTTGCAGGAAGTCCCTCTAGCTGAGGCTCTCCTGAGGCATCAATCTCCATGTGCTATGCCAGGCTGACAGTGATATGCAGAGACTCACAATTTTTACCAGAGTTGTTGTATAAGAAACAAGAATACAGTTCTCTTTTTTTAACATTGTATTATGCCTACTCATGGTTTGAAAATCACAGTGTTATTGTAGACAGGGTCTTTTTATGTATTCATCAATATACTGTATTTCTTGGTTAATTAACTTATCCTGTAAAAATATTTGAGTAATACATTTGTTCTAGTGTTTAGTAACCAAGCACAGTTATCTATAGACTTTGAAAGTTCATAAAAAGCAGGTGGTTTATTCTCTCACTTATAACTGTTTTACACTGAAGTAAAACTTTTAGACCTACAGTACCTGACTTGAGTGAAGTTATACTTAACCCTCACCCATAAAAGTGAAAGGAAAATTAAGTCTCCGTGAAAAATTAATCTTCAAAAGTTTTACACTCCTTTTCATCACCTTTGGAAATTTTTATGCCTGAAGTAAATCTTTTCTGCCTTTGTGTTGTGGTAGAAACTTTCCATCATGATTTTCTATCTTTGTAATAGTGTTTAGAAAATAATAGTATTTGCTGCAGCAGTTACTCAGCACCATATCACAGACACAACCTACAGACTGCTGCTTCTGGGGCTACTGTAAGATAAAATCTTATGTGGACTGGTTAAAGAGAAGATCCCGTTTGTTAAATCGACCTGTTTGATACATGGGTGTTTTCAGTTCAGGTGCCAGTAGCAAGCATGGAATTGAAAATTCCTCGTCTGAGAAAAGTAAATCTGTCATTAATTATGCCGAGAGATTTACAAAACTGGTAATTGAGTTTCCTAGATGTAGATTCCTGTCACCACCTGTCTGCTTGAATTTGAGGATTCATTTTCATTTTCTAGCTTGTTGTTTGCCAGTGAGATGGGCCTCATGAATTGTAGAGCAGAGCAGAACTTCATCCCGTGTTGGTGGTTACCAGTGGACCTTCCTAAGCCCTGTGACACACCGACCTTGGTGCTGAAGGGTCAGCTGTTAAACACTTCCTTAAGGTGCTGTAAATCCCAATGTAAAGTTCATGTGTCAATGGCATTGTAATTGTTTTCATTTCTCTCCCCCTGTCCCAGGCCCAAGCATATCACTGTCAGAACATGTGGTTTCCTTCAACAGATAAGATACCATGACGCCAACTTTACTCCTGTTCTTTCTGTATTACCACTTCTGATCTTAAACCCACCAGGAGCTTCTGTTTCTCCTGTTTATGATTTAGGGACTTAAGGGGAGAATATATGTATTTTTCCAAGGAGAGTCTTTTTCTTTCTTAGTGAGATAAAGGGATATTTCTTTATAGGCATTTTACATAGCCTTTCGTTTGCACTGTATTTTTATTTCTAAAGAAAAATATTTTATACTCTGGATGTGAATATAAGAAGTACTCATGGGGAGGGAAAGACATAAATTCAAATACTGAAATGCATTGCGGGATGAGGGAGAGAAATCTTAACCACACTCCATACTTCATTGCAGACTGTTGCAGGTTGACTTCAGACCTGCAAATAACCTGAAGTAAGCTTTAAAGTTAGCTTGTGCTAACTTGGACCCCATAGACAGAAGATCAGGAACTCAGTACTGGCCAGCTAACTCCACTTCTCTGGTGTGTTTGTAGGCCCTGATGAACTCTAATTTGCCCTGTCCAGACTTCTACCAGTACTTAGCACAGCCCTTTAGTTCTTACCCCTACAGTTCTATTGTAGAAATAAAGCTTATTTTTTATGAGAAACAGAGTAGGAACTCCAACATGCCATTACACAGGATGAACAGGCAGTTATTTCCTGTTTAAAGTCTCAATTAGAAGTTAATCAATTAATTAAATGTGCTTTATTGAATTCAGTTACATTATCTCAGAGAGATGGAGACCAAGGAGACTTACAAACTTATAGGAAGCAGAGCTGCAGGTTATGACTCAGTCCTTCAGCTTAGACTCTTCACCTATCTCCTTCAGCAGAAAAGCAAGGATTGAGTCTTGATTCCTGTATTTAAACCTGGTTTGCTCCCTATTTAGGCACCAAAAAATTTTACTGAAGTTTCTTTGATGTGTTTATATAGTGACCAGGTGTATAAGCAAAAAGACAGCAGAGAATTTGGAATGGCGGGAAGTAAAGAGATAGCTGTTGATAGGCCTAAATAAAAGTGAAATGCCTTCACTTCTCCTTTCCTTCTCCCATTCCCTTCTTTCCCCACTGGTGACTTCTCAGGTCTCATTTGTTTGTTCTCAATTTTTGCTCACTCAGCTATCTGCTGATTTTATTTACAGGTAAAGTGAACCATCTTCATTTACTTGCACTGATTTTGCTTTTGCTCTGGTTTCAGAATATAACCTGGCTAATTTTATATGTTCACACAAGAATATACAATTTGTGCACATGTTGTCATACTTGTCCTTAACAGTGACAGATCTATGGTAACTATTAAAGAAGTTAACATTTTGCAGAAAATATGCAGATATTGATATTTCATAACAAACCGGTAGCCAAGCCAGAAGCCTGTTTTCAGAACCCAGGCTTTTGTTAATAAGCAGCTCTGTCAAAGCCAGATTTCTAAAAATAAGACTCTCTAGTCAGAAAATTTTAAATGTAACGCATTATACAAAAGCATGCACAGGAGAGTAGCAAGGGAGATTTGGGTTATGTTTTTTTAAAAAAAAAATCTCTCCTATTTCATTTGTCTCAGGTTTTAGTGCATAGCTGTAATCAGGGAGGAAAGGAGAAAAACTTCAGTGCATTGAGTAGTGAAGGAAAAATGAAGCAAATGCTTCTCGAGTGAGCTTACTGCTTTTTAATTAGTGCCTGTGGGAAGATACTTTGCTGTATCAGTGCCATTTATACTAGTACTGTCTTGGAACAGTGATGTGCAAAATGTTTCCCACATCTCCCACCATCCTGTATAGCCCCAGAGCAGACATACATAAATAAGTAATGGAAAAGGTAGGAAACAGTTTCAGTCATGCCTGTTTTGCTGATGCCTGAACAAGGGGAAAAAAGAGGGAAGGTACAGAGGAAGATGAAGAGTATGCACTTCGTAAATTCACTGTAACAGCTGTTCTATGAAATGCTGGGATTTGCTATTCCACACAGCACAGGATGAAGGCAAAACTTGCAGGACTGTATTTCTCTGTGTAATGAGGTAGGCAGCCTTGCAGTTAAATCATTTGCTTTCTCTGGGACACTGCTGGGTTCTTTGTTTTTGCATTTAGCTGCTCTCAGGTACCAGAGTGTCATTCTCACCGTTGTTGTTATAATTTTTCCCCTTGTACTTCCCAGTAAATGAGAAGTTTTACAGTGGAGCAGCTGCCGGAAAAAACATTGACCTAAAATAAATCAGTCAGTATCTTACAGTTGGTTGAAGTCACTTCAAACTTTTTGGTACAAGAGAACAGAAACAGTGGCAGGTTTACAACTGTTTGCTCATGAGCTGTTTTGGAAAACCTTACTACTGCTAATTTAGTTTGCCTGTTCACCCAACTGAGTTTCCAAAGATAATTTTAGCTCTTCTTTGAAAAGCAGATTAGAGTGTTGAGAAAGTAGGATATTCTCTCTGAATTTGTTTTACACAAATAAAAACTATAGATAAATGAATTGATAAATGCTTTAAGGTTTTGTATAGAAGTAAAGATTGAGGGGTTTTTAATAGAGAATGAATTTACTAGTAAAGAAATAGTTTGATGTTTTATGTTGGTGAATTTGGACCAAAGTCTTCAGTATAACACTGATTTTACTTCAAAAGAAGTCAACTTACTGCTGACAAAAGTATTTTGCAGTCTCTCTTTGTTGAAATAAGTCAACTTGCAAAGGTGAGAAAACCCTGCCTTCTATCTTAGGCCTGTAAAGTAACTGTAGCAGGTCAAGTCAAGTGTGTAGTTTAATCTGCAGTCACATTTCTAGCTTGTTGTATTGTTAACATATGAAAGATTCTAGGAATATTTTTTTATTCCTAACCACAGCAATTAAATTCAGTTCTTGAAAACCAAGAATCCAAAATAATTTGCACTCCTTTGTCATTGTCATGACACAGCATTGCTCTCATTTCTTTAATGGAGGTTCTCAAGTAAAAGCACTACATGGGACCAAATACACAGGGAGAAAGTTTCTGACTGCCACCATGGTTTTCCTGGCAAGTGCATTTGCTCCAGTGTAGAGTGCAGAATGTGAGTAATGGCATGATCCTCTCAGAGTGTTTGTAATTAAATGTTATTTGACCACAAAGCCGTACTCTGATCGTTTGTCTAAATATGTACTAGGAGAGGCCTGTTGGTACATTAGAATTCTCTATGGACTGAAGCTGGTATTTCATACGTCCTTTCCAATGGAAGTATTTTCTGCAGTATAGGTTTTAACCCACCATCACTGTATTCAGCCTTTTGAGTTATTTTAATCTCCTCAAGTGAAGATTGTTAGGTTTTGTGCACATCTTAAATTGTGCACATCTTAAATCTTTTGTTGAGCTGTAGAATCCATAGCAAGGTACATATTTTAATCACTGCATTATTATAACAGAGAGATGGTAAAGGAATGTAAAGAAGCTTGCAAATCTCCAAGTCAGGGGTAAGGTATATTAATCAAGTAATTCAGGGAAATAGTCTCAGATTTCGAAGTATTATGCTATACATTTGAAAAATATGATTTTTTAATCTTTGTCTCTTTTTATTCTGATTAAAAAAGTTCTTAGAAGTGGAATGGGAACAAAAGAGTGTTTATCACTGAAAAGGCCTTTTTAATAGCAGAGAAATATTTCGTTTTTACCTCTGCAGGCAGAGGATTTAATAAAATCTTGACATTTGAGCTGAGATATCGAAGGCTCAGGAAAATAGCTAATATTTTATATCACCTCAGAAAATGCTATTTTATAAATTAAATTCTCATGAATCAATAAGTATGGCATCATTAATAGTTAGGGCCTTGTGTAGAGAAAGGTAAAGTGATAATGTTCATATTAATTCTGTGTTGCCAGAACTATTAATTACTTAAATCCTTTTGCTGCTTTTGTGTGACTCTGTAAGTTCTGTAAGTGCTGCTTTCATCTTTTAGGAAAACTGCTTGAGAGAAATATATGAGTCCTCAGCAATATATTTTGATGAATGTCAAGTCCTAAGGGTTTCTAAACCATGACAGAATTTGTCACACAGCACACAAAGGTTACTAACTGTGTTTATTAATATAGATCTACTTAACTTGGGGTAAAGATCTTCAGAAAATGTAGGCAATGTTGTGCAGTAGATAGAATTTATTAGAGAAGGGGGATGTTATGTTTTCCAGTGGTATATTTTTGCTTCTTCCTGAACACCTAGGAAAGTGCCTGACAACAGGTAGCTTCCCATAAAAGTCTGGCATTTGAATTCCAGCTGTTGCACTTTAAATACATTTTGTTCTTTGATCTTTTGCTGTATCTGAGGTACTGTCCAGTTGGATCCCTATGCAATGCCCGGTGAGCTGTAGAATCCATAGATGTCAATCTCTCAGATTTCCAGCTCAGGGCAGCTACCAGAGACTCTCATACCTTAATTTACAATCCTAACATTCTCTGTTGTGCAATAAATCCATTGTGTAATATTGAAACCACTCTCTGACTCATATTTAAGTTGTTGAGTGTTCCTGTTTCCAGTGATGTCTTGAAAATAAACAGACAAACAAGCAGCCTGTCCCAAATAATAACTCCAGTGTAAATGGCAGTACTGAAAGTGTCTCTCTCAGGGATCCAGATTCATTCTTCTTCAAAGACTTCCTGCAGAAGAAAACAAATTTAGCCCCAAACAAACTACAGTTGCCTAGGGCCGTGTCTGGTTGGGCTGTATCCCAAAGGATTGTCCACAATCTCTTTGCCACAGGGACATTTTGCTTGTTTATTGTCCATCAGGACTACCTTTTTTTTTTTTTTCTTGCAAACAGCCTTTTTAGCTGGTCAGCTCCCTGGGAGCAGTGGAAGGATGTTGAGAACTTCAAACATTAATACCTGGTAGAAGATGCATGAAACTGTAGGACTTACCTAACAAATATCACAAAGATATATACAATGTCTTTAAGGTATCTGATCTCAGATATAGTAGATCATATGAAATATGAACAAAAAATATTGCTAATATTGCCTGAAAACTGAGGAAACACACCTGATCTAGACTAGATGCTTATTATCACTTTAATGCTTTGTGAGAAAGTTTTAGTTTAAAACATTCTAATTATTTTATTGAATAGATATTCCAGTTCACTCAAGAGTCTGGGTAAAGTTTTTAATGGTAAACTGAGAAATTCCCCTTTTATACCACTGATACTTTGAATCATTTACAATATAGTGCCACAAGAAGTTGGGTTCTCCAGTTCCTCCCATGTAAAGAATACCATAAAACTCTAAGTCCCCCATTTAAAATTCTTTTTCCTGTGATACCTATTAGGTGTCACATATACTGGGTAATTCACTGCTTAACATCTGGCATTGCTTTTCAAAGATATGAAAAAAAAAATCTCTCTTCAATCGTCAACATTGAAGAACATGTTCAGTTTTCTGAGGTCTAGCCAGGACACAGCTACTCCAGCAGGCAGTATGGCAAATAAATATATCCCTTCTCAGCCTAAGTTGTCTAGAGCATTCTTCCAGTTCAGAAACAGAGGCAGACAAATGCTCCATGTCAAAAGATCCATAGTGGAGGCACTTCCAACAGGAGAAGCCACTCCCGCAACACCACTCCAGGACTGCTGAACAGATTCCTATTTTATTATTTAGAATTAAATACACACGATTTAAGTAAATTATTGCCATCTAAAGGTGCTGTATTCTTCTTCTCAGTATATGAGAGCTTTTCTTAAGGCTGTTCTAGGCAGACTATAACTCCATGTAAACTTCCTTGTTGGAAACTTGTCATTAGAAGTTGTGGCTGGAGGAGTCTTCTCTTAGCAACTTCAGAAAGGTTGCAAAAACTCATCTCTGATGGCAAACCTCCCATTTTCTGCCAACTCCTCACAAGCATCTACTATTTCTTGACTGCCAGGTTTCTAGGCAGAGGGCTAGGTGTCACTAGTAATATAAACAAGTAAGCAACTCAAGAAACTATGGCTGAGTAACACAAAAGTTTTCTCTTTTGTCCCAGGCATATGCACTTTGGGATCTAAAGAGGGTTGTGAAATGAACCTTATTCTCCCCATAGGTTGCTCAGTGTAAAATCAGATTATGAATGCATACACCCTCAAAAATACACTTAGAAAAATATTTGCTGAAATCCTACAAACGTGAAGTTAGACATGCTGTCAACATGACTCTTCTAGAGCAAGGTGATTGCATGCTCACAGAGATCCTTTGGTGCTTTCCTTTGTGCATGCACATTCCCATTTGCTTGTGCATATTGTCTGCTCATCTTCTACACAATTTGCTTTGGAAATATTTAAGTGTGTGTGTGTGTTAACAGTTAGATGCATTTTCTGGTTAGTGAGATTTGTAAGATCTGCAGCTCACTGTGGCTGACAGCAATAAGCAGAAGTGATGTTGTTTAGTAGCACTCTCATTCAAAGAGGGCTGTGTGGTGACAGCCTGTTGGACGAAATGTGTTTTTTGGAAGTGTCACACTGTTTTACAGAGCCGCTTAGATTTCACAATGTGCTGTGTTCATTTTCTAGGTTACTGTCTGGCTTAAAACCACTAGAATTTTTCATACCCTATTTGTGTAGTCAACTGAATCATAATTTCAGGATTTTATCAGTCTTCAACTGCAGAAGATACTAACTTTGCTTTTTTCCTTCCACCTCGCTTCTCTCAGCCTGGAGCTCTGCCATTTAAGTTGTTTCTGTATCTGCTAGAGGGGATGATTTTTAAAGCAGTTACTTAGGCTACAGAAAAACAGTGGGATGTATAGTCAAGAAGTGATAGTCATTAGGAAAATATTGTAGGGGCTTGTGGCAGTTCCAAACATTGAATTTGATTAATGAGAACAAGTGAGCAACATTAAAAAACACAGAAAAATTTTAGCAAATTCTTGCTTCACATAAAGATAAAAGGAGGCTTTTTAAAACTGGAAAACACTCTAATAACTTTCATCAGTAAATATATCTAAACACAGGCTTCTCTGCTTTCCTGTGAGTCCATGCATTTCCTCATTGCCTGTGCCAATTCTGTGATGCTTGGTAGGTGTTTGTATCTTGGTCTTTTCCTTCCTCTGCTGTGAGCATGCAATAGGTACAGGTTTTTTTCACTTTCATTACCCACAATAAAAACCCCAGTTTAACATTTGTGCACCCTGGAGATGGGAAATGACAGGTGCAAAGCACTCAGCTCTGGAAATGCAAATACCTTAGAACACACGGAGTTGGCATTCTGCTTTTGCTCATTGACTTTTCTCTAACCATACAGCCACGTCTGGATTCTCTAACAGACAGTCACTAATTAGTGTTTCCCTAAGAAACTGTTGTGATTCCACCTTTCCTAACAACACTGAGATCTCATGTGTGAACATACCCTGCAGACCTTCACTTCTCTTGTTGAGAATGTTTGAAATACGCAAACTCAAGGGATAGTTTGTCTTTCCACAAGCCAGCTGGCACACAGATGAATATTTTCTAGTGCTAGCAACAGATCTGCATCTACTTAACACACACAGCCCTCTACAAAGCCTAGCCAGCTGACCACCTTTTTCTCTGTCAAGCAGCAATTGGTCTGTTGTACTCTCTTAAGTTTCCTACACACTGAAAAGAAGCTATTTTGATGACTTTTTGAAATTTAAGTAATATCCTTTACATTCCTTCCTTGCTAATTCCTAGATTATTTTTGTACTGGATTTTAAGGGAACATTGGTGTCATGCAGATATTGCACTATCCTTCCAGTAAACGCTGAGAAGTTTCTTATTTACCTTATTTTGCTTAGTCACTCCCCAGCAATTTTAACAATGTCTTATTAGTTACAAAATTCCTGTTATTTATTCTCAAGGATTCTGTGTGCTTCTACTTAACAAGATTTTGGAAGCAAATGAAACTTCTTTTCTTGGGCTCCACTTTGATCAGCTAAGTAGGTAGAAAATAGATACTTATAAGCATAAAACTAGTAAGAGGCAGATCAAAAAGAATTAACAGGTAATCTTTATATTGGTTTGAGCAAAGTAGCTTTGATGGAAGATTTTAGGATTTATGAAACCAAGGACATTCCTGCAGCTTTGCTCTTGACAACCTTTGTCCATTTGGCTATTCCTTGTGTGTCCATGCCATGTGTTTCACAAGGGTCCGTGCTCCCCAAAGTTCAGACTGGCTCTGAAATCTAAGTTTCAAGTGAGCTAAAGATTCCTTTGTAAGGATATAAAGGATCCTTTATGAAAAACTGGAACTGGTTTGAGCTGTCTGAATAGGCGGATGCTGTAGAGGAGGGAGGTGATTAAACAGAGTTGTAGAAGAAGCTGTCACGTGAGAACATTTCAGAATTAAATGCAAGACAAATTTCTTAAAGCAGCCCTTCTGGCAACTTCCCTTTTATCTGTTTTTCTCATACCAATTTAAACAAGTCCAGAAACAAATTAAAAAATTTTCTCCTAATCAGTGGAGGAAGCAAAAGAGTGGTAGCCACTTCTGTGTCCATTTCTTAGTTTTTGCACGTTCAGTACAACAGGCCATGTTAAAGATGAATAGTTAGGTCTGAGTTGATTTGTCTTCCCATCAAAAACTTCAGCAGAGATGTTATGATTGATTTTTGACAGTACATACAACTACTGGCAAAACAAAACAAAGTTTTTTAGAATTTCAGTCTGAAGCACAGTGTGGACTATAAGGAGGAAGGCACCTGGTTGAATATTTTCAGCAGTATCAGATAATACACTGATGTTTGTTGGTAAATAAAAATGGTGAGATGGTTCCTTTGGGGTTTGTACTCACACAGAAGATTCTAAGTGAAACTTGGTAAAGTAAAGAATTAATTTCCTGGTAATATTTTCTACCTTTTAGAGAGTTCTTTGAGAAGATTTATACGTAATGTCACAGGCATTAGGAATTTTTTTTTCCTATTTTAATAAAATAGGATTTATTGAAAGTCTGGTTAATATTAGTTTATGCAACCACCCAGCCAAGCCTAATTGTTTTAGGTAAACAAAGTAAAGACTGTAAATAAGGAACAAAAATGGTAAATTAAATTTATGATACAATATTTATAGATATCTAGGATTTTGCAGTTCCCTTTCAAAATGATGGTATAAATTCACAAAAATTGGGTTTTTCCTGGGAGTGCTTGAGCTGACCAAAAGCCCAAAGTAAGCAGGAGCCTGTGGAGCTGGACTAGGGGTCAGTCTGTATTCTCAGTGTCCTGTTCCTCAGCAGTGAGGGGCTGTCTCTGTGTGGAGGAGAAGCACCAGTCCCTTCAGCAGCAGTGTGCTCTAGTGGCACAGTGCTTTCCAAGCAGAAAGGGCAGCTGGGAGAGAAAGGAACAGGCACAAGGACAAATCAATGCTATTAGGAAGTCCTTCAGTGAGTGATACCATGGATTTAATGATACGAATTTCCTTCATGATGCTAAGCTTTAATGATGTTTTAACTTTTTTTCTTCCTTTTTTACTTATGGTAGCAGGAAATAAAAGATTACTTTTAGCATAACTGCTATAATTTTATTTTTGGAAAGCCTCAGAGCAGAACTGCCTAAACAAATAGATATTTTAAAAAAATTATCTTGGAGTTTTTTTGCTATTTTGGCAGTGATATTTGGCTACTACAAAATAGCTTGTTGCAAGGTATTTAATAAAACCCCTTCCCTGGACATTCAGCTTTCCTGCACTAATTATTTAAATCAAAATTCTGAACTATTATTTTAAAAGGTTAAAATACAATTTAAACAACAGAAATGCTTTAAGACCAGGTCACAATTTTTGTTAGTTTTTTCAGGAGGCCTTCAGTTCTTTCATGGCTATTTCTACATCTTTCTCATGTGCTCTGGTTTTATGTTAACCATGCATCAAACTAAAACTTATTTTCTTTACCTAACATGCATTTTGTGTGATTAAAATAGCCTCTTGTTTGACTGCAGTTCCATGCTGCACATACCGGATGGAGCCCAAATGTTGGACAGGCTGTAAGAGTGGAAATATGGCCAGTATAATATGGTAAGACCAAGGCAGGAAACTACATTTCTTCCTACTTCCTACAAACTACATTGTTTGTAATTTTTCATACTTATTTCTTATTGAACTGTTCCCACTTGACAGAAGAGAGAGATTTTGGGTGGAAGAGCCAAACAGAAAAGAGAGGTTTTCTCATTTGAATCCATTCAAAGACCCAAATATAAATAGACCCTGCTACTTAGCTTCAATAAACAAACAAAAAAGAAATAAAATATATTAAGTGTTCAGAGGAAGGGGGAAAATAAGTTCTAAAAGACTGTTTTCTTTATAATGACATTTAATGGAAGTATTATCAACAGCACCGTACTGAAACATACTGTTTAGAATTAAGCTCCTGTAGATTTACAATGATAAGGTTAATGGGGTTTTTTACCATTTACCTGATTTTTCTATCCCCCTTGCTATAAGGGGTGCAGACTCTTCTTTCAGTGACTGCATCTTGGTACCTTCCAGAGGCAGCCTGCGAGGACCAACCTGTCCCTGTAACCAAGGAAAGCCTCCCGGAACTTGCATTATAATCTAAAGTCAGCTGCATCAGGGATTTCTTTTAATGAGGCAGCTGAGAGAATGGAAGTGGTGGTTAGGCTATGTGACACTGTCAGAGTGTTGCTAAGCTTTAGAGTGGAATAATTTTAATTGGCAACATCCTCATAAATCATAGCTAATGTTAGTGCTAGCTCCCTGTAGTGACTCATGAAGAGGTGATGGCCTTAATGAAAGCCGCCTTGGAGGCTAACAGATGGTGGCTACTTTTCAGTACTTTAAATATACAATTGTTCAGTTCTTCTGAATAAGTTTTTTCCTAATAAATAATAATATGGGAAACGGTATTTGATCCTCTTCTTTACAGGGCTTGTTTTTTTGAATTATTGCATATATAATAGACAAGAGCAAATGGAAGAAATTGCAGCATGCATTATAAATTCAGATCCACACACACACAGGTTAAGCTTTATGTTTTCTGATCTATGTTTAATACTATAGATGTCATTGTGAATTTACTGACTAACACAAGAATGTTTACTGTTACATAAAGGAAATATTGGCAAGATGTGGGAAAAAAACCCATAATAGTGTGCTGCTTTATCTCTCTGCTAATGCTTGATGTAGTTCAATATTCAGTGTTTAGCAGTGTTGCTAATCTCCTGTTTATGTTTATGAGTGCCTTTGGCTTCTGCTGCTCTTTTTGTGAGCTTAAGGAGTAGGAGAAGAAGAAAAATCAGCTCTCATTAAAGGCATTGGGATAGAACCTCAGAGAACTTCAAATTTTGGCTCTTTGAGCATTTTATTCGTAAGTATGGATATTTAAGGACTATGTAAATAAAGGTCCTGAATAAGTAAGATGCTTGTAGTTGAGTTAGAAAGCTGAAATTAGTCAAGGGCTTAAATGTAACACTCCAGTAAATACTTCACTGAAGTGGAAACCAGTATCTATTCTCTAAAAGAAAAAAATAGATAAATAATTTATCCTTATTTCACTAGGGTATTTTAGGATTAATAATTGTTAATTGCACATATTTTATAATAACAAGAATAAAATTTTAAATAATTTTTTAGGGTGAGGGTTTTTTTTATATATTTTGCATTTCTCTTGCCTGACGTGCTTCCAAAATGTGCTTCCATTTTATTTCCTAATCATTTATTCTTTCTTTAGCAAAGTACAGCTTTAAAATGTGTAGGATTTTTTTACCCTCTTTGTTGTATGCATATACATGAATATTCTGGAAAGAGAATTAAACAAGGGTGCCATAGAGCAAGATCCAGATAGGAAATGCATTTTATCATTCTTTCCAGAGATGGAGTATCTTTGATGCACATAGAGGAAATGTATATTGGCCCTTTTCCTGTCCATTATGTGCTTGTGTCTACATCACCAACTGCTGTGACATCACACCACATCACGTCATTCAGAACTTATCTCTGAAAGAGAGAATCTCAGAATATATTCCCTAGAATTATTTTACCTTTAGATGTGCTTCAAGTTGCATGACATTTTATTATTTTATGACCAGACTTCCTTGTGAATTTCCCATTCAATTTATGTTAGCTATTCAATCCAGTTTAGTGTGCACAAGAATGCCAGTTTTGGAACATTTAAAGTAGACCTTTAAAGTGAAATTCTCAACCTGACTATGGCAATAGTTTATAGTATATTGAAATAAGGCCAGCCTGAAGCCATGTCTCCTTAACATGCTGGCACCTTCTTTACATACCTTTCAGTACTCAGGCCACCTGTACCTGTGTAACCAGTCTTACAGCTGGTTTCCAAACATGCCACTTAGAAGGCCAAGCATATATGGATGTACATCAAAATTTTCTGAGACATTGTTTCAGAACTTTATTGTTTAATGTGAAGGCATCTGTTGATTTGGAAATGGTGCATGGAGTGATCAAGGCTCTGAACGTTACCATCTTCTCTTGTGCATTGGTATATCAGAAGTGTGTTATTTATTCAATAAGGGAAAACATTAAAATACTGTAAGGTACCACTATATTTGGTACCCCTTGATTTTGAACAGTTATAGTATTTAGGATTTCTTCACAGGTAGGGTTTTTTTCACACAAGGACAAGATAGATCATAGAATCTTCAACTAATTCACAGGAAAATCTGCAGGTTTTCCAATGATGTGAGGAAACTTCATTGCTGCTTTATCTGTTGACATATGATTCTTTCTTGAGCTACCTCTTGTTTTTCCTGCTATGACAGTAGGCTTTTGGGAGAGTCAAATTATCCATAGCTTATGGAATTATTTTACATTGCTTATTTTGAGGGATTTTAGTACAAGAGAGAATCAGACATACCAAAGAGCTGTGGGGCTGAGGATAAGGGATCACTTTCATTTATTTTCCTCCATACTCAGTTGTTTTTTTTTTTGATTGTCAGGTCTCATGAGTACACTGGTATCTGAAGTAAAATTTCTGACCTTTCCCTATATGTAATCAGATATGGGAAGATGGAGTGGGGGACAGGATGTCAAGTATCAGAGGTCGTCGGGATGAAGAGAGCTGTCACTGCCCTAGAAACACGGCATGTTAAAAATTTTCTGTGGACGATTTGCAGACTGAACTGGTGAGACAGAAAAGTAGATTCATGATTTAAAAAGAGGAAAATAAAGAGCATCCATCATCCAGACAGATAGCAGCCTTAATTGTATTCCCTTTTAATTTGGGCTGTTCAATAATGCATTGTGTTAGTCATCTAAGTTGCACCTCTCTGTGTTGCAGTGTGTTGCAGATAGGAAAGTAAGTTTATTACAACTAATCAAACAATTACAACAAGTTCCAAGACAGGAGACTGATGGAGTATTAAAATAATAAATTGCAAGTTTCAAGCGAAAATTCCAGACCCAAAAANNNAAAAAATAAAAACACAAAAAAAAAAAAAAAAAAAAAAAAAAGCTACATGCAAAGAAAAGCCATTGGCTAAAATTAGGCCAGCTGAGGGTAATTTCAGCTGAGGGTAATTTCAGCTGAGGGTAATTTCAGGGAGTCACATTTAAAAGATTTTGAAGCTGCCTCTACTGGGACATCCAACAATGATCCTTCAAGCCTTATAAAAACTGGTAAGATAAATGTGTTGTATTATATATATATATATATATATATATATATCAAAAAAAAACCCTCCTCAGGAATGGTTTTGTTTCACCTGAATGAACTAAATATTTATTCTACTTTATACTTTTACCACAGTAGGTACATATTGCAGTATGACTACATTGTCCTACCATACTTGTAGCTTAGTGAGAATCAAGATCTTATTCATTTACCCTATGCCAGAGTCTTAAATGGTTAATTATTGTGTTTATATTTTTCCCTTCACTTAATAATGGCAGTAATGATAATAAACCTCCCTATTGTTTCTCAAGTTCTGATCACAAATATATAGTTTCTTTCATGGTGGGATCTGCCTTCAAATTTTTTCCTAAAAAATGTGGGAAGGTAGATGCTGTTTCATTAAACTTCAATGTTGAATTACTGAATATAGTGGAAATTTAAGTCATCTCCCTTGCTACACTCACTTAACAATCACATTCTTTCTTTCTTACTCTCCAGACATGGCTTCTGGCCCTACTTATCATTCTGAGGCAACACTCTTCAAGGCAGTGTTATTGTTTAGGTTTCATGTTTTAACCTGTCAGTCTATAAGCAGGCACTGATACTGCCATTGAGTCATCTGGTTTGGAGCAGGTCTTGAAATGGGTCATGATTGTCATAAAGTGAATCATCTTCTCTGGTCTACTAGAAGTTGGGAGCAGTGCCTCAGTTTTGCCTACCACAGGGTGTCCACCAAAATATTTTCAAATTTTTTTCCTCATTCTTATGAAGGTTTCACAATACTTTTGCAGTTAAGACATATTCATTGTTTCATTCATAGTTGTGTTCTAAAAGTAGTTTATCCTCGAAAAATTGCATCTTTTCTTGAGGAGAGAATGAATTTCATGGAAGTCTGTAAGTAGGTCCATTTAAAAATTAAATCCAATTAGATGGGAAGGTTAGGAAATTCGTTATGCTTCTGATTCTTCTGTCCTAGGAGTATTCAGCATACAGAATTCAATGCTTTTTGATTGTTAAATGCATATACTGTATTTTCAATTTTCACTGTACTACTAGTAGAGGAAAAAAAAAATCATACTTCATGAAGGGTAGTTCCTTCTGTTGCATGTTTGTTCCTGAAATACTGCTTAGTAATGTCAGACCTAACCACAATTAATGTCTATAGTTTTGTAGTTTTATCAGATTTTTCTTGTTTGTGGATTTCTTTCCAGATCTTTTCCTAAGCAGTTTTGATCATATTTTGTTAATAGTTTTAGATTTTATATTTCTTGCATTCACATATATATTCTCTTCTATTTTTTTTCTTTTTAAAGGTTTGTTGAGTCCTTGTTCTGTCTTGGCTTCGTGTTCTGCTTGTACCTTTTGCTGTGTTGTTATAAAGCTGCTTCCCTGAATATAGACTAGTTTTAATCCTTTGAGATGGTTACCACCTACTGTTTTTTAGCAGTATGCACTTTAGTACAAACTTTGGTGAGACTTAGAGTTTATGGCTATAGTATTATATCCATTTTTTTCTAGGTGATTTCAGGCATTAACCAAATATTCCTTCTGACAAATCCATCTGAGATACTTTAGGGTGATAATAAAACGCAAACTATTCTAAGAGGTGAATTTAAAGTTGCTCAAAATATATGTTATTTTAAAACTGAAGCCAATTCTTCTCTAGATTACAAGCTAAAATCATACAGAGAGATTCATAGGCTACAGTTCAGTTTTATTACTTATAGTGAAGGACAAAATTCTCAGTAATAATACTGTGCAAAGAAATCAGATCAATTCACATTTAGATAGCTTGTATGTTTGATTGTACTTTCTGCAGCGCAGCAATCCCAAAGATCTCCTTTTTCCCCCCTATGATGTAGTGGGTTGATGAGAAGTAAAAGGAATCCCAACATTAAGTACTTTCCAGTTCCTCACATAAAATTCACTGTAAAAGACTAAGTCAGATTTGTTTCAGTTTGGTGGCAATCAAAAGAATACAACTGTTATTTAAAACAAGTCAAACATGCACACACACACGTATGTAGTACCAGTGGAATTTAACAGAAAACATTGGTTGAGTTTAAACAGTTTGATTCAGACTGCTTGGACAGACAGTGGAAATCCTGGCTTCGGATGTAATTTTTCTTTTCTTAGCAATTTGATTTTTTTGTTTGTTTTATCAGTAGCATTTACTAGTCCATTTTCTCTCTTAAAATGCTTTGGAAGATAAAGCATCAACAATAAAGGAAGGAACAGCAAAAGCTAATTTTGTCAAATTCATCCTGAAAAAAAAAAAGAAAACAATCAAAAGCAATGAGCCCTCTTAAACAGAGCGTCCATGAAGTTAAAGGGAAATCTGAATCATATGTTTCTTATTATGTGTGACTGCCACAGTTTGATGTCTGCGTGATGGTTAAAATCAATAATCCACTTTTCAGCTCTGGTTTATGCATCCCATCCTTCTCCCCTCCTGGCTCATCCATCTTGTTTATAGAGAATACCTTTTAGTTATAGAACATATCCAAGTATTAATTTTTCAGTTCTCCTTCTAGTCCTAGAAAAGAAATAATTTCTGTACTTAGATGAGGATAAAAGATTTAAAAATTATGTATAAATTTGTAACGTAAGTCTCTTTGGAGAAATAGGCATGTTTCTTTGGGTTTCCAAACATAATTGCCCTGTGAAAGATGATAAAGTGTCTGTCCAAATGCATTTTAGCAAGTTATTTTACTCTTTGGTGTGAGATGCCTTAAATATATGTACACAAATCTTACCTGAGACATAATTAAACTAAATTAATAGCTTTGGCAAGCAACTGTGTTTTGTTGTTATAAGAAACATAATCTGTCACTTGAATTTATGCATTTATTTTTTCTTGCTTTTGCACATTATTTGCTTTGTTATTTACTCGGTAATTAAAAAGCCAAACAGAATAGGTTGGTGCTACATTAATCTGCTGCCATTCTGCATGCATTTTCCAGACTCAGTCTCATGTTGAGTCATGAGGTATTCTAAATTCGCCCAAAAACACAATTAATGAGAAATTTTGGAAGTACAACAATGGCTTGGTTTGCTTGGGAGAAAGCAGTTTGGTAAGCACAGTTGTACCACATGAATTAGGACCTGGTAAGCTGTGCTACGAAAGCATGGTTGTATCAGTAGAGTAATAAGGACTTGCTTTGGCCAGATATCATCGTAGTAAGGTGTAGGATGTACTTCAGTCACTGGTTTTACAATTTCAAAAGTTTTTAATTATTTGTCTGCAACTTTGAAGCAAATTAACAGGGTATGGTTTTTATCCTTTTTTTTCTTTTCTTTTTTTTTTTTTCCCCCAAATTTCCAAACATCTTCTAACAAATAAGAAAAAACCAAAACAAACAAACAAAAAAAAACCCAAAAACAACAACAACAAAAAAATAAACAAAAAAACACACCACACAAAAAAAACCCCACCATGTTTCTTTTTCCTGTTAAGGAAACCGATTTTTTGCTTCAAGGATTGGCAAAGCACAAGTAGAATGATGAAGAGTTATATCACTGATTCATTTTGTTCTGTGATTGCAGCTCTTTGAATAAGTCATCAGAAAGGGAAAACGAGGTGAGGAAGATGTACCCTGTGTTTCAGAGGGGTCCCTGTGTCGCAGGTGTGAGCTGCAGCACTGTCCCTGTGAGTGTCCTGGTTTAACCCCAGCTGGCAACCTCACAGCTGCTCACTCACCTCCACCCTGGTGGAAAGGGGACAAGAAGCAAAAGTAAAACTTCTATGTTGAGATAAGAACATAGATAATAATTGAAACTATGTAAAATGTGGGAGTAATTGTAAATAATGATAATAAAAAGAAAAAACCAAATAATGCACAATACAATTGCTCACCACCTGCTGACTGATGCCAGACCCCACCTGGGTAGTAATTTGCTCAGTTTGTATTCTGGGCAGGATTTTCTATGGTGTGGGATATCCCTCTGGCCAGTTTGGGTCACCTGTCGTGGCTATGTTCCCTCCCAGCCTTTTTGTGTACCTCCTCACTGGTAGAGCATGAGACACAGAAAAGCCCTGGATTTAGGGTGAACATGACTTAGGAACAACCTAAGTTGTTCCCAAATCCTTGGACACATCAGGGTCTTACCAACATTATTCCCATACTGAATCCAAAACACAGCACTGTACCAGCTGCTGAGAAGAAGTTAGCTCTACCTCAGCTGAAACCAGGACAGGGGGGAAGTTTTCCCCAGAGGCTGGTAGTGCTTCCTCTGGCTCATCAATAACTCAGTCTCTATCAAAGCAAAAGCTTCCACAATCTTGCAGCCTGGTAACAAATGCTGAAAAAGTTATGACAGGATCCTTCTAAGATAAATGTGCATATTAGAGATTACACACTTCACTTATAACTTGGATGGGTATTTTCATTTCCAGCATGCTTTGGTTATTTTCATAACATCCATATGTTTCAGTGTTCAGTAATTTATACTTTATATACAAGCCCAAATCTAGCTCTTAAGCTCAAAAATAGGCTGTTTGCTCTGTGTCTTCTGGACTGCTTATGCTTTCCCCAAGCCCTGCAAGCCATTGTTTGGCCAGATCCCAGGTGTGTGTAAGGCTCTCTTTGAGGCTTTACCTCGATGGTGGCTCGAGGAGCTCAGCTGGAAAGAAACACAGAGCTCTGCTTCCTGCGTCTGTTAGAGCCAGCATACATGAGCTGCCGCAAAATTAGAAACACTTTTTGAGGCTTTTCATTTAAGCAGCAGCTCCAGGGAGCCTCAGGAGGTATACTAGCGTTTGAGAGTAAAATTTGGGGGTTCCTTAGTAAATCAGAGGAAATCAGCTGAGGGAATTAAGGAAGAGGCTGCTTTATTTTAACATCATTGTTGTTGGAAATGTGTCTGGACTCTCACAGATCCCCACAGACCCTTTCATACTGGAAGTCATAACAGGTGAAAAGGTGCAAGGTTTAGCGGTTCCAAGATTGAATCCTATCCTCTGGAACACCTTCTTTTCTATTCTTCTTGAATATGTTAAATATTGAATTGTTTTAATGAAACAAAACTAAGTGGAGAAAAAAAAGGAGAATTATTTAGTAATTTTCATAAGGTTGTTTATCATGACAGAGATAGAAACAATGTTTTGCTTAGCATGATTAAGTGGAGTGTTAGATGACATTATGTCGATATCTTAAAAATGTTTGGTTGTCAGATTTGCAAATTGTTGTCTTTGGTTATGGACAGCATCTCATTAAATCATCTGTGACATAAGCACATATTCAAACGTATTGTTTAAAAGACTGTATTCAAGCACAAACTAAACTGTTTTTATGTGCTTTAACGTTGTTTTAGTAGTAGGCCTCTCAAACAATGTCTTTTTTTTTTCCTCTCTTTTTCATTACTATGAAAGAATTTTTATGGTTTTTTAGCTTTAGGTGAAGTCTTTTGTCTTTTCAAATTCCAAAGAAATGTTTGTTCTTACATTGGACTTAAAATATTTACCAATTCACCGCTGAGGAACCTCAATTATGCTTTTTGTCAAGAGTTTGTAACTCATGGAGGAATTGCTCTGTAGCATATTGTACATATGTAGACCAGTATGATCAACAAAAGTGCCACTGCTGCTTATAGACAATTTTTCAAGTATTTTGATTTTTTTTTTTTGAATTGCACTCTGTTGTACTCTATAAGAATTCATTATAAATACATTATTTTATTCCGTGATTAACCTATTTTCAAAAGTAGAAAAGCACCTAGCCTCTGATACATGTGGACAGTTTGTGTTAACATTGTTAACATTTTTATGTGTATATACATTTATGGAAAATTCAGTTGAATGAAATAGAGTGATTAACACTTTTTTTTGTGTGCATTCTATGGTGTGTGGTATGTTGCCAGGTTTATTTTTAATGTGTTTTAGTTCATAACAATAAGCTTCTAAGTAAAGCAAGTTTTTAAGAAGGAAAGTTATAGTAGCTCTTTCAATTATACAGTGAGCTGTGATGGTGATGATGCAGAATTCTGTAGAGTTACCTTCTCTCTTTCATGGTTTTCATGTGCAATTCGTATTTCCCAATTCCAGCATTTCTTGGACTGCTTACAATATAGCCTTGTGTCTAAAAACCCCAAAAACTTCTTGTAGCAATAAATTTCTACTGACATCATTCATCTGTGTGTGCTGGAATAAATTGCTTTCTTTTTGTGCAGCTGTTTCAGGGGATTCTTGTGGAAATGCTTGAGGTTGTTTGGCACCTTTCATGAATGCAGTATGCTGCCCAAAGTATACAGGAAAGCTAACATAAAACTCTTTTAAAATAAATCTAGAAAAAGTGAACAGCTTCTACATTCTCAGCTCTTTCCCTGCCCCCATCCTGTGCTTTGTTTTTCAGTTGTCATGATTGTTTTTCTTCACTGTGTGGCACAAAGCACCTCTGAAGCCAAGCACAATTTATATTGCCTAGACAGATCGTATAAAATGAAGCTGAACATGGCAGATGTTGAAAGAGTTGTATGTTTGCAAATGATTAGCTGTCATAAT
The DNA here is from genome assembly GCA_013400215.1 of Cisticola juncidis. NCBI lineage: Eukaryota > Metazoa > Chordata > Aves > Passeriformes > Cisticolidae > Cisticola > Cisticola juncidis. The sequence goes on from VXBR01001107.1 coordinate 641,315, forward strand.
ATGTTTTTCTGATTCTTTATTTTTTTTCTGAAACTCTGGACTAGAAAAGAACACAAGGTGGCCTGGTCTTTCAGTGTTTGATTTGATGCCAAGGAAGTAGAAGAGTTTAGTTGCTCTTCCTTAGACTAGAAGAAATAGCTGACGTCATAACTTAATTCTAAATAACATCCTGGTAAGAAACACAATTAAAAATATTTCACAGCTTCGAGTAAAGATCTTCATTGGTTCCTTAGAGTAAATGAAAGTGATTCTGAAGGTTTGGATAGACAAAATCAAGATGACAATCTGAAATTGCCATTATAGAGCCTTCTGTTGCATAAGCTGACAGTAACTTAATAGAAAATGCACTTTTATTTTTAATTTTGCTGAGACCTGTTTCTGAAAGTTTCAAAGAAAACAAAAGATGGAAGAACTTTTGTCACAGCAATGTTTCCCTTCTCAAAGTCTAAACACGTGGGAGATGACATTAGTCTGAATTTTAGTTTGAGACATTTAAAGGTTCACTGAAAATATTTTTCAGAAAAAGGATTTGATTGAAATTGTTCAGTGATCTGTTTTGCAATTCAGTTGGGTGTTTTCTTTTGAAATACCATGAACAATTAATATTCGGGAACCTGTACCTCACGGTGTCTCATAGTCTCTTGATGGTGAATAGTCTGTTCAGAGAAATGTTACAATATGGGAAGTAAAAGCAAAACTCCATACTTGCATCATCCTTGGAAACAGATGATTTTCCTAAGAGAATAGGAAGACTTGAGGGTGCTGGCTTCTGTAAAATCTATGCATCCTCCAGAGTCTCCTTGACAGTAAGACATTTCTCCTGTCAGTAACTTTTTCTGTGCTCTCCTGGAAGTCAATATCTCCTTGGTACAGGTGGACGCAATTTGCATCTGACTTTGCCAACTGTTATGGGGTAGAGAAACTGGAAAATCAATTTTATTAATGCTAGCTGCCTCATATTCAGTACAACCAGGAATATTGTTCTATTGTCTATGAAATGGCTTCAATGAAAAATTTGATGAGCAATTTAACATTGGAAAAAAAGAAATGCAGAAATACCAATACCGTGTCTTTCCTCTTTGGGTAGTTTTCCCAGGAAGAACTTGCAATACTATAAGTAAGGTATTAAGCAACTGTATTTTAAATAGCTGGGGGAAAAATATTTTGGAAAAGATTTTATTTTGTGTGGTTCCCTGAGGCAACGCATTTTATCTCCAGGAAAAGTAATGAACTCAGTCATCCCAGATGGTGCTGGGTCCAGCTGGCCCTGTGTGGTCTGTGCTATGTGGATGCATAACTGGTGTCAGTTCATAGCTGGCTGCTTCCTAGAGCTTGCTTACATTCACATATACTGTGCTTCTTGTTAGGGGAGGATGAATGATATGAATACGCATTGTCTCTTAAAACATAGGTATCAAAGTTAATCAAAATATAACAGACCAGAAAGAAAGTACTTTTCAGCAAAGAGAACGGTGCCATAAATTGTATTTATACAACAAAGAGTAGATATGGGTAAGAGGAACTTAGGTTAAGGAAAAACAAGCCAGGGAACACAGAGGGTACGAACACACACACAGAAAGAATATATAAGAAATTTAAGTGTTACATATTGCAGATAAGACCCATGTGCATTATTTTTGTTGTGTGCTTAGAGCACAGTGCACGAAGATGGATTTGAACAAGTTAGTAGTAGTATAACCATTGCAGAACTGACACCTTTCTGGTCTTTGTGGCCAGAATACCTGCTTGAAAACTCAAATGTCCTTGCCTGTCTGTGAAGCTCACTGCACTGGGTTTTTATCACCCCATTTCCTTTCAATTCCAAGCTTATTAGTTAAAATAATTCCTACTTTGTACCACCATCAATGTGAAAGAATAGATATTTTAGAAATAAAACTGTATCATATAGCTTAATAATTATTTTGAGAATCTCGTCTTATATTTGTTATACTTAATAGCTTTAGAAATTATATAATAAAATTAATTGTTCCTATATGGAGGGCTGTGTGGAGAGAGAGGTAGGAGACATGTAATGAAGCTTTGCAAAGTCAAACATTTGAGCTGTGAGAATGAAGTGCTGCAGCAAGGAGTCTTTGCCTCCAGAAGAAAAGGCTGGATACTAGGGGAAATGAAAAGCCCTTTTTAAACCTGGGTTTGATCCTTATGTCTATCACAAGGCAATCCCAAGCCTGTAAGAACCCTAAATTGCTCAGTTGCTGTCCTTAGAGCTTCTGGCCAAGCCCATGCAGATGATAGCGACACCCACTTGCCTCCAGCTGGTCATGAATGTGGGAGACAGGATGCACAGGGCAGGCAGCACTGATGGTAGGACTCACTGTCCTATTTCCATTTAGCTCAGCATGTTTAGTAGGCCTGCTGCACAGAGCTCTCAGTCTTCCTGTGAGTATAGCTAGCTTAGGGGAGCAGAGCTTTTCCCTCTTAGGTATCTGGGTTTTCTATGGTTTGAGACTCTGCAGATAATTATTTGCCCAGAACTTCCATATCCAGAATTTTGTTTGATTTTTTGTTTTGTTTTGTTTTGCTTTGCTTTGCTTCGTTTTTGGCTTTACTTTATTTTTTTCCTGCTAAATGTCTCAGGTCAGGTAATGGCTTTTCTTAATGTTCCTGTTTATACTTTGAAAGTCTGAAAGATGAAAGCCTTTTAGGAAGAAGATATTTTTGCTTTTTTGCTATTTAGTTGGTATTCTTGTGGAAAGCAACATTTTCAAAAGACAAGGTTAGCCAAGCAGCTTTACAATGGATTTCCTTCTCTTTGATTGTGCTACCTTCTCAACATAAAATGTAGAAATGTAATATTGGTTCATTTTAGGTTTTACAGAATATGGGTATATTTTTCAGACAAACCTGAAAATTCAGTTTTCCACTGCAAAAAGGCAGTTTTATTTATTTGTTTGTGTCATTATAGGTACTTTTAAAAGACATTTCATGTCAGCCTTCAATCTAATAGTCACTGCCCCAGCTTATATGACTCCCTCACCAATTTACTGTAGCCTTGCTGCCAGTTTTAACTGTTCAAACTGTCTGGTTGTGTTAGTTATCCCTGCACTACCTTTTGGAAAAAGATTAATTTTGTGACCCAAACCAGCTTATTTGAAACAAACTACTGTTAAATGCAAAGGTAGGAATAATGTATATCAAGACAAGGCTATTCTAATGCAAACAAGTATCCATACTTGTCAGTCTTAATCCAAATAATCCATTTCTGCTAAGTGGGCTTCAGTCAGCTTCCAGACAGCCTTTGGTTTTCTCCCTCTCTCTCTCCTTTTGGGACCTTTGTTCAGCACCATTATCAGGATCTCTGGTTTCTTCATGTTTTTTTCCCCCCATAATTTCCTACCTGGCTTCTCTCTGTCTTGCACAATTGCAGTATTGATCTCAACATGGCCTGAGCAAATAGCACCTGTACAATTTACTGAAGGTGAGAAAATGGGACTTTAAAAAGTATTTATCAGCTTTCCTGACTGCTAGCACTTATCTCTTGTTGGAATTATCACCTTTCAGTTGCATAGCAAACATCATCATGATGATCAAAGAAACGAATCCATCTTATAATGTTATTAAACTATTATAGGCAAGTTACAGATATTTCATAGTTGTCTTACCAAATATATTAAGATAGTAAAAAGGGGCAGAATTTCATTAAACTATTGCAAGCTTGATGGGTAATGATAATAAAAAGGCAAAAAGAAAGGCAAACATCTCTCAGGCCTGATCCTCCTGAAGGATGTTCTTAGAGTGAACTAGTTTCTGTAACTGGTGAAACAAGTTGAATTATTTTAACAGTGTGTCCACAAACCCAGGACTTCCCAATCTAAATTAACAGGATCATAATTATACACAGCAAATTTCAGCAGAAATCTGAAGACAGCCTGGGAGCTGTGATGAGACATTTCATCTGCTCTATCACCATGTTTCGTATCTGGCTCAGCAATATTGGATTATTTGCAGACAAAAGCTAAACTCCAACAGGAACAGACAAAAAGACATGCTAACTTCTTAGTTAATTAGCATTAAACAGCATTTGAGGAAGATAAATATGGAAAATTTGTTTCCATATTTTTCAGACAGTTAAGGTAGCAGCAATGTGTGCTAGCAATCCCTTGATCTTTGGATTTGGGTGAAAATGATAAAATACTTTATCTTCCTGACACATTACTTTGAAATAATATGCTCAAGTATAACTCTGAGCTCTAAACTGTGTTTCATAAAACTGGGTCCATGGAGATGAGCATGCTGTAACATTAACGGTGTGATGTGAAAATATAAGACTGTAATAATAGGGTGTGTAATTTTGGATTGGAAAAGCCTAAGTGAAATTTTAGATGCAACTGAATAATTCTAAAATTCACTTACCCATAAAATATAGTTGGGATAACTGTAACATCTTTTTAACATCTTTATTCTTAGCTATGAAGTAATCCTGGTACTTCCTCTTAGTCTTAACTGCCAGTAAATATTTTATCTCAGATACAAATTTACCTGCATTTCTGTTTACTCTCACTGCAAAGTAACAACATAGAACAGCACCAAGTGGCTGATTGATAAGGTTACAGTTTTAAAAAATAAAATGGCAAATCAATGGTGGAGGAACCACCTTGCAACGCTTTGTTCACATTGACTTCGTTCACATTGTCATGACATTGCTACATATTGCCACATGTAGCAAATTGTAACCTCAGCATCTTCTCTAGTCATAGCACTTCGTACTCTTAAATAACAAAGCAAGGACAATCCACTGAAACATCAATTTCAATCCCCCAAAGAGAAAGCTACTGATATAAAAGGTCAGTAAAACATGCCCTTTGCTCCACAGCAGTGTGGGAGAGGGAAAGGTGGGAAAACAAGAAACTAATGCTTGATGTTATAGTAAAATATGTGTCTTATGAGCTGGAGGCACCACTCAAGGACAGCTGAGATGCTTAAAAAGCACCATCTGTATAAATCTGCCAGAGTCAACAAGGGGCTGACTTAGCTGTGCCACAGATAAGTGGGAGAAATAATAATCCTCTATTTTACTCCATCTCACTGTCATCCCCTACTTTTCTCATTCATTGTCCTTTTTTCAACACCAAAATTCAATCAAGAGAGGCAGATAATTTTTTGTACTATCACTTGTGTTGATTTTTTTCCCCATTTCTTTTAAGTCACACAAGAATGTCCTCCATGACATTTCTCTCATAACAATGGGTATGTGGCATTTTTAGCAGAAGTGATTCTTGCATAAACGTGCCTTGAGCAACTAGTCAGAGCTGTAGTTATTCCCTTTCAGCTCCAGCCCAGAGAAGTCTTTGTGCTGCATTTCTAAAGGGAACAAAATCCTGATGGGTGCTCCTTGAAGGCTGAGGATCAAATGCAGATTCTCTTCCCTCCCTGCCCCAGCCTCTGCCCCCTCCCATACCAGCACTGAGGGAGAATCTGTGGCCCGTGAGTGCATGCCAGAGAACTGAGAGCTGTGCCTACAGTCCTGGGGCTTCAGCCTGGGAGAGAAAAAACAGTCACTCCTATCTACATCCTCGCTGCTCCAGCAACTTGGAAAAAAAGTTGCAGGAATATTTAGGATCTGATCCAAAATCCATTCAGTCAGTGGGAATGTCTGTGTCAATCACTAGAGAGCAGCATGGGAGGGGTGTTTGATTTACAGCTGATGTCACACACCTCGGGGCAGTTGTTCTGTGCTGTTTGGATATTCAGTGTGTGTGCTGTGCTTCCGTGGGGACACTTCAGGGATTCTCTGAGAGGAGAAGCTTCCCTTCAGGGCAGTGCAGGTTCTATGCCCCTGTCAGTAAGACCATAGCATGATTTAATCGTGCTCAAACCCACGGAGGTCTTTACAGAAAATGCGTTGGAATTATGCATCACTGTACTTTACTAAATTGTTTATTAATGAATTTGGGAAGCTGCATATAGTTCACACATTTCAGACTCCCTTGAAAGGGCTTTAACTCAAAAAAATAGATACAGAATTGAATCCTATTTAAAAGAGCAATATTTTGGTAAAAAACAGAGTATGAATTATATCATTAAATGAACCAGGATATTTTATTGATAGGTTTCTATTTCCTATTTGTTCAAAAAATATCATCGTTTAGGAATATGTTTTATTTCTGTGGATCATGTCTAAACTGAGACATTTCTCCCACACCCCACAGATGAAAAGCAAGATCAGGAATAGATTATGTAAAGTTACAGAGTAAGATCTTGCTCATAAATAAAAAACTATATGTGCTTATACACAGATTTTTTTTTTAATTAAAGAAATTAAACTATTATAGCTCCTCTACGATTTTAAACTAACTCATACTCTGAACTCACTTGTTCTTATAAACATTTTAAAAATACTGTATTTTGGAAATGCTAGTATGAAGAGGATCTTTCTTTAAGATGAGCTTACGAGCTCCTGGGAAAATCTTTTAAGATTTGAAGGTTAAAGGACCATTTTTTTGCATCCAGAGACACCACCACAAATATATTTTGCATGTACATATTGAAACTTGAAGTGAAATACTGGATTCTCTGTCTTTTTCTGTTCATTTTTTTTTTCTATCTCTCTCTCTTTTTTGACAAGAAGGGAATGCAGAAATTAAATATGGTTTTTTTGATATACACATTTTTTTCTTGTATGCTTTACTTGTTGCAGTGACCTTTGCATCTTAATTTCAAATATCTCAAATAGCTTCCCAGGTATGTTGATGTTTGTTTTTTTTGTAATCATTGCTCAGTACTTAATTCAAATTGTGGTCATGCTGTGAAACAGAAACTGTTATCCTCCATGTTTTGCAGATAGTTAAACTAAGGTACAGAGAAATAAGAAGCCTTTACTGTAGAGGACTTTCATGTATGAGTTTTCTTATCTTAGAGAAGTGCCTGGTTCATAGGTCAGAGAGCTGCAAGCAGACAGAGAGATGGTGCATGAAACTCTACAGTGGAGGCAGAGGAACAGCTATAAAGAGAAACTGGTGCAACTGCACTTCATTGTTTTGAGGGGCTTTTTAAAGTCTTAATCATAGAATTTAAGGCATGAAGGATGCTCCAAATACTTCTGACTCCACATCACTTTGACTTCTAAAGTCACCCACATGAGTGACTTTATAAAGGCTTAAGATAATAATTATGTACATGCAAATTGTGCAGCGTTGCCTTGGTGTGCACAGTAACACAAAACTGGACCAACTCATCTATTTAAAGGTGCTGAGCAAGTACAATTCTTTTTAGGTCTATTAGAATTTCTGGTCCTCAGTGCTTCTGATCATTACTAGCTTTTAATATTTTATTTGAAAGGTGCTTCCTGTAGCAAATTGCATGGAACACACTTTACCTTAGAAGTATAATGAGCTGAGACATTCCTGATGAAATCTCACATGCTAAAAGCGAATATGAGCTGAGGAAAAGTTGATGTAAAGTGTTTCCAAGTAACATATACTTCCAGAGTTTTTCCATGTAATAATTGGTTTTGTTATATTTGTTGTACCACATGCAAAGTAATTATTTGGACGCCATAAAGCACATCATTATGTAAGTTAAGAAATTGCTTATAAGGTCATTATCTTTGTATGTAATTTACACTATTATTCTTTAGCTATTTAATATAATAGTTTCCTAAAAGGTTATGTGAGATTTAACCTGTGTCTTCTGACTGTCCTTAAGCCTTTTCTTTCAGAACTCCTTGGCTAGACCTTAAATGATGAAGGCAGGCAGCTTCTAGGGCAAGCAGCAAGAATTTGTAACAAACACTTTCTTCTCTTCACTTGAAGGAACAGCAAAACATATCACCAAGGTTCATCCTATTCCGCAGACTCCAGCACATCTTCTCATAAAATGTAGAAAGGGAAATGAAAACCAGCCAAGTTCTTTGCAGCATAATTAGCCAGCTGCCACACTCAAGCTTCTCTGCTGCCATCACCAAGCAGCCCCCGTACCCCATGCTGCTCACCTGCCAGTAAACCCTCACATATCCTCTTTTGAGGAGAAACCCTGTATTTCTGCAGGAAATAAGCATGTGGTTATTTTACAGAGTTGCTTTGCTTTATCCAGCAAGTCTTAATCATGACAGAGCTCATTACACAGAAAGGTTTCTGACATGCAGTTTCTCTCTTCTGTCCCTAAAAGAGATTTATGGGATCTGGTGGAACTGTGAAAAATAATGGTCTTGTTTGAGGGAATAAAAAATAAAAGCAGTGAGTGAAATTTGGTAGGGGAGAGGAGAGTAAGAAAGCGAGAAGAGAACAGAGGCAAGGAAAGTCGGTACAAGACCATCCAAGACAGAAGGCAATGAAAAGAAATAAGGGTTGGTGTGGGAAAGTAATAGACTATTAACAAAGGCTATTGGGCAAGGAAATGGAGAAGAGGGGTAGGCAGTGAGGCAGAGATGCAAACTGTGGGAAAAGGAGGACACTGTAAAAATTATTGTGAGACGGCAGTGAAATAACAGTAAAAAAGAAGGGTGTTAAGAACTCAGAGATGAATATGAAAACACCATAATAAAACTGACTTTAGATTTAGTGTTTAACATACAAGTCATTGTGTAAACAACTTGTGGAAGTACATGAAGGAGACCAAGACATTGTCTTCCCGATGGTGTACAGTGATAGCAGAAGAGGCATGGGCATACCCTGAAACAGGTTGTCCCAAGAGGTTGTGGAGTCTCTACCCTTGGAGATATTCAAAACTCACCTGACACAGGCCTGGGAAACAGGCTCCAGCTGATCCTACTTAGAGCAGTGTGCTTGTTCTAGATGATCTCCAAAGGTTGCTTCCACTTTACCATTTCTGTAATTGTGTGGGCAATTTCAAGGGGTTATGAGGAGAGAATTATGGTTTTCCTTGCAACAGGTTGGGTTTTATTATGCAATGTTTTCAGGATTTCTGCTAATAATTTGCAAAGGAAGGATACTTCAGTGAAGCCAGGGTCTCTATTAACTATATGGAAGCTGGCCAGGCAATGCAGAGCACAACCAATACGGTCTAATCATACATTCTCCTCTTTATTCCCAAAATGGCCAGTTTATACAGTTTCAGATAGTTTACAGTTGCAGGTGTTTTCTAAGTGGCACTCAGTGTGAAGAAGAGTGCAAACAATCTCAGTTTAAGGCAGCTACCGTGATTCTACTCTAACTGTCCCATCCAGTCCCTGCACACACCTTAACCTAAATTCTAACTGCACCACAGTCTCATCTACTTCTACACAGGCCCAAACCTGAGGCCTGGTTTGGGATAGCTCAAACTTCATTCCATAGCACGTCATGCCCATGTTCTCTAAGAAATCCTGTTACTTATTGTACTTCAGTACCTAGACATGTCATTTGCCTTGAATTGTTTGGTTTGAGATTTTCCTCCTCTTCAGAAGTAATGGGAAAAGCCACAGCTAGATAAAAGATGCATGCAATTGCTTTCTATTACAGTAAAATCCTCTCATTTTGCGTGTGAGAAAACCCACAAATGTGCTTGGAGTTAAACAAATTTCCAGACCCTGTGTAACAATATAGTTGTGGCTTTTTTTTTTTTTTAATAATTTGTTTTTTAACTGCACATCTTCACTTTGTTTTTAGGACACCAAAGAAATGTTGTGGTCATGGTCTGGTAGTGTGTAGATATTTTATAGGCAGCTTTGAAGTTGACAATTTTTTAGAGACACCCAGTTGCATAAAACTGTAATTCATTTGATCCCTCTGCCACTCTATGCTTTTATTTCAGAAAGAAGAAAATAAACAGGAAGTAATCCTTGTGACTTATAAGGGAAAAATACAAATGTGTAGACATAGAGAACCATTTTTGAAAACACATTTCTTCTGTGTTGTAAGCAAATAACACTGATTGTGGTGATGAATTTCAAGCTGTCTCCATTAAACTGTTTCTTACCCAATATATCAGGAGTATTAATTATCAAGGTGCTTGTTTTAGACAGTTAGTTTAAATACCTCTTTGTTTTCTTTGTGACATTCCTTTCTACAATACCTGAGAACCTACACAAATATTTCCATTAAAATACTGCTTTGATAGAAGTTTCTATGTTGTAGAACAGTTCAGCTTTATTTTGATTACTCCTATGGCCAAGCAGAAAGCTCTTACATGGCAATTACAAATAAAACAAAATAGAAACTATTTTTGACTAGCCTCTGCTATGACTCTCAGCTGTTATCCATAGAAAATATAAATATAAAAAAATTAATGAAAGCTTCCTGAGACAAATTGTTATAAACAGTAGCAAAAGAGTTTAATGGGAGAAAAAACCAGAAACAGTAGCCGGTGCAAATTTGAATAAATTTGTCATGTTTGATCTTTTGAGAAGATAGTGTTCACTGTTGTCACTACTTTATAATGCATCATAACTCATTGCTTTTCTGCAAAATCTCTTTGCTTTGTTAAAGTATCAGAAATTCATCTCACAATTAAGCTGAATGGACTTCTCATTCCTTCAGGGAGCTAGCTAGCTACCTCTCAGGTTCAGAGAAATTCCTGAAAGCACAATGCTGGGATCCATAACAAAGTTTGCTGTGCGTGTTTCTGACTTCAGTGATACCTTGAAATGGACAGCAGCTGTGTAAGTTCAGGAAGCAGAATAAGAGTTATGAAGCATAATTGGCTCAAGCTGAGGTGCAGCAAAGCTCATTATTTCAATAGGGAGTGTTTTCAAGTTTGAAAGTTAACCCTGTGCTTGAGTTGCTGGGTTAGGGCTTTTAAGCATACACTGGTTACATAAAGAATGACTTTCATTAGCATTAATATATTAGTAGTTGACAGAGCAAATTATTGTCAATCATTTTCTATGTATTATTTTTAAAACTATGGAGTTAGAGATCAATTTTAGATATTATAAATGCCCCTGGAGAACTCAAGAAGAAACTTTTATTAAGTAACAAGGAGGCTGGCAGTGCAGGAGAGGGAAAGCTGAGATATGGTACTATGATTACAAACTTTATTCTGAAGGCTACGTTAACTTCATCATTTGGATCTGTTTGCGTTTTTATTTGTCCGATTAGATTTTGAATTAGAAGAACTAGATAGGTGGATTTTTAGAAGAATAATTTTGGAATATATTACAAAAAGGCTCACTGAATAATTGACTTTTCAATTTAAGGAAACATAAGTTTATGAAATACTGTTTGCTTATTTCTAGAAACCAGGATTCTAGATTGTGCATTACTTTTCATTGAGCTTAGAGTTTAGTTAGAGGTTGAATTAGAATCAGGCTGGGGAAATGCAACAACAGACAGAGGTTTGATTCTTTTCCTTTATTTATATCCATTTTAAATATTATTCAATTTTCACCACACAGCTGCCCAGGCCAATAGCACTTTATGTAAATTTCAAGCACTCAGTTGAATACCTTGCTGAATCAGGGCCATTTTTAGGGCACACTTACTGTGAAATGGCTTTCTCCCACATTACTCACAGGATAGTTCTAATAGTAATAATGCTTCACAGATGGACTATTTTTCTTTCACTCAAATAACTTAAAAGACAGAGGAAACATGAGCTCATAAAATTCCTCCAATTTCTTGGTGATAATTAATACTACTTATAGTCTTTAGGAATTTTAATGTGGGAGAGGAGTGCATATTACAACGAAGTTTCTAGTTAGGTAATCACAAAATGGAAATGGGATAGACTACTGCAGATTCTCCACTCACCCACTGATTTACCATCCACAAAATAAGATCCTTTCTTTTTTCAAGATAAATAAATAGTATGTAAACTCTTAATGTTCAGTATCCAAAGTATATTTTCTGTAGCTGGGTGATCACAAGTAATATTGATTAACTACTTATAAAGAGCTTGTTTTGTAGAATAAAGCAACCCTGAAAATCAGCTTTATAAAAATTTGGTTTAGATTTAAAAATGTTCAAAGTACCAGAGAGGACATTAGCTATGTGGTTTGGTGTACAGATTAGAAGTTTTTACAGTTCTTATAATCCTGTCCATTGCTCTATAGCAGAAGCAGAAAGATCTAGAAATATTCTGCTTGGGATTCTCACTTTAGTCATCTCACACTCTCCTCTGGTGTGATAATGTGTGACATAAATGTTTTTAGACACAGTTTGTTACTGTCGTGCTTCCCTCCAGCATGCAAACAAAGCCAAAAATATCTCTTAAAACCCTTGAAATATTTCTTTTGTAATTTTTAATTATAGCCTCTAGTTAGCTGTCTTGTAGGAGATTCTTTGTGGAAATTACTTAATTGTACTTTTTTAAAAATAAATAATTTGGATTTATGTTGCTCTTGAGGTAAATATTTACAATCTATTTAAGTTACAGCATAAAGATATCCCAAAACCATTTCATTCTCTTATATTGCCTTATTTTCTCTAATGGCTTGTTTACTTGGTGGTTATACAGTAATGATCTTTAATAATTTTCCCTTTTCTGGTAATGGCAGTCTTTTGAATACAAAACAACAACAAAAAAAGGAATTAGCTTTTTTTCTTTTTCTTCTTTTTTATTTTTTTTAAGCTTTCAATTTTTTTCTAATCCAAGTTACACTCAAATATAGAAACATAGTGCTCTGTTCTTGCCTGCTGCTAAACCAACAGAAGATGACTGGGTGCAGCATCTGCTCTCTTCCTTCTGAAGAGAAGCATTCTCTTCATTCAGATCTGTAAACCAAAGATCCAGACACTTTCAGTGCCAAAACCCAGATCCAGAAGCTCAGCATAAGCTCCAGTCCCCATCTGACCCCAAAGAGTACAGTGTCTGAGTACTGAAGCAAGAAGTAGTTGATATGTTGAAAACAGGGTTTCAAATATGAATTTTTGTGGCTATCAGCACTGAAGGGTTTTGGCTATATGCATGTGAGGAGCAGAGAGTTATTTGGGGAAAAGATAATTTCATTTGTGTGATAAACTGAATTTTTGGCATTTATTTCACACAGTGCTAACTTAAGCATTCCCTCTCTGTTACTTAGTCCATGCCCTTTTCTGGCTTAGTATCAAACATTGTTAAAGGCTGTTCATTTTCAAAAGAGTCTTTGAAGTGGCTATCTTCTAAAGAGCAGGCAAGGATATTTTTCTGTAACCTTTAAGAAGTAAATAGAGGGCTGTGATGATCACAGAGTGAAAAACATGGATGCAGATTGACAGAAAGTAGTGCTTGAGTAAGTTATAAGAATTTATATTTATTTATGATAATCCTACCTTGGCAAAACAAATACTAGGGATAATAGCAAAGTTTTTAAGTACTGTAAGAAACCAGCCTTCCTGTTAAATTTGTGATTGAGGGCTTTGAAATGGCAGAGGGACAGGCAGTTTTGAATGTAACTTTGCTATTTGGATATACTGCATGCAGATACAAATGGTACAAATAAACGCATCTTTCCTCCTGCTTAGTTTAATAGAAATATCTCTAAGAAGTAAATGTAGATCATAATGTTGACTTTACAGCAAAGGAGACATTACATTCTAATGAAAAATCTGCCATGAATCACTCATAATTTGCTCAATAAGAATTTACACATGGCTGCACTTTATTGCAATGAGCAGAATGTAATCAGGCTTGATGACCTTTAAGTCCTCTTTTAGGTTAGGTATCTAAAAATGTGATCTGCACTCAGCAAGGTCTCAGAATTGCTTTTTTTACAAGGCTTTGAAATACAAAGCTCTGCAAAGACACAATTCATATCCAGTCTGTGGATATGATGGAAATGTCTGGCAGTACATTTTAGCATTTATTCTCAGCTTTGTGCACAACTCTGATATTCATTCATTTTGTTCGTGTCAAATCATAATGTCTTTTACTAGTGATTAAGGAGTGCAGACTGGAGCTAAAAATTATGGAGATAAATGTTACAAAGTGTTTCTCTAAGGAAAATATTTTATATATTAAAAATAGTAAAAAGTATATCAATCATAGATGAGCTGTTCAGTATGATACTTTAGCAATATACCAGATTCATTTCTAGAAGAACGTACTTTGGGATAAAATGTGTTCTGCTGTTGGAAATGGCAAGCTGTTTTGAAAGTGCAAAGTGACACTCCTGTCTTTGTTGTCAAAGACACCAAAGATCCTGGTACATTTTATTACAGACTAAAAATTACACTCGTGTCCTTCTTTTGTGCAGAGCATAATCTTAAGCCTTTGGTGTAGTTAGAACCACTGCCAGCTTTGCTAAAAGCAAAAGATAAAAAGTACAAATCTCCAAATTTAATTTTTCTCATGAGAAGTTTTTTTTTTCCCTAGGATACCTAAACTGTCCTTTCATGAAGGCCCTTTATTTCTTTGCTTCCTATTTGAGATAAAGTCTAATGAGGCTGGACTCAGCTTTCCTCTTCTCCTGTGAAAGCTTAAATCCTTCTCTGCCTTGCCACAGCAATACATTCTGGCTTGGTTAAGCAGCTGGACTGCTGTGACAGCAGCTTGCTGAGCTCCTGTGACCTCTTCCAGGAATTAAATACATACACCTGCTCAGATAAAGAGGTATTCTCATGTCATTACAGAGGTGTAATTAAGGCTTAAGAAAAACAGGCTGTATACTTGTTTTTATGTAATATTTATTAACAACAAAAATTCAGCATGACCCCCTACCTTCAGCTGTGGGAAACCATATAAATCTAGGTAAAAGAGGAAAACTCAGCTTTACTCAAGACCATTACTTTTGTCCAAGGTGTGCTAGCATTCTGTTTGTTGCCTATTTTAATGCTCATTAATGTGCATTTATAATGTCCATTATCAATTTATTTGTGTTAGGAATCTACAGATTGATTGATGATCATGATACCCCAGTATTTGGTGTATTCATCAATTTGGCTTACAGTATTCTGACATGTAATCACATGCAAGGAAGCCCAAATATTATCTCCCTTTTTAATTTTGTTCAAACTATTGTCATGAATTAGAAGGGAAGAGTTTTTTCATCTATAATATAAAAAAAAAGAGCATTGTCAAATGTAAATGTAAGCTAGATAACAAAGTAAGAATGAAAACAATCCACAGGTAATAAAATTTCAGGGTTCTCTTTAAAAAACAAAATCTACCTGAAATCTTATAAAATAAAGGTTCTTTCAGCCTTAGATAGTCAAGAATATAGTTGTAATGATTTTATCAGTCTGATTTCAGATTAATATTTCCAGCATTCTCAAGAAGCAAACTTCTCTTTTAGCTGTCAGTTTCATTTATTCATCCTTGAGCCAGGAAAAACGCAAATTACTGCTTATTTTTCAAGTTGAACATTAGCAGAAATGTAAGCATCTAATTCTGACCCACACTAACACACTTTTTATTCAGTTTCAAAAATATTTCTGGTTGGAGATTTCTTGCCTGCCCCTGCTTATTCCTATCTTCAGATAGATATTGTTCACCCAGTCTCTGTACCAGGCACTGTCTCCAAGGGGATTTGGGTAAATCTAGACACAGTAAGTTTTCCTATCAGACATTTTCCTCTATGTTGACAATGCCACTTTCCATTCCTATTATTATGCCTTATTTAATAACCCTCTATTACGATTCAAACACTTATTTCTTTATTTGCTGTATGAACATGTGCTAAAGACATATCACTGCTATAAGTCCCTTCTACTATGAATCAGATTTTCCCTGACTTCATATCTCCTGAAGAGGTGCAAACAATTAATATCAGCAGTTGCTTTAATGGAAAAGAACTCTTCAGTAATTGTTATATCAAAACCAGCAGTTTTCTCTTCCATCTGAGTATGATGTAAGTCAATAAGAAATAGATTCCCCTCACCTAGGCTTAAACATTCATCACACAGACACTTGTGTTGAAGTTCACTCTGTTGTGGTAAAAAGGAACAGACATTTCAGGACACAATCATCCTACCTGTGCTAGGCATTTACTTGACAATATGATCCAACTCTGAAACTATGCATTTTCTCCGTTATAAAGGGAACATAGGCCATCTTGCTCACACATAAATGTCTATATTTAATTAAATAAATACTATTGAAGGTGTCTCTGGACCAGGCTTTCAAAGATAGAATAGGGGTCTGAATGACAGTGGATCTGTGATTTACTGGTGCATCACAGTTTCCACAGCGGGTCTTTGCATCGTAGTTCCACAACCCTTCCAAAATTAAGTGTTGCAATGTCTAAAGTATTTAGAGCCTGAACCTCCTGTCTCAGTGTTAATGTATGAAAAAATATGGCCTCATTCATTTCTTTTACTTAAAAAGGGTAACCAGAAAGTGGAAATATACTTAACATGCTAGTTGTTTCAGTGTTTTGGATAAATACCAATAAATATAGTTGCAAGTTTGCATCAATATTATTGAAGTCAAATAAAGACAGTCTCAGCTGGGTGAATGCATCATGTCATTCTCCTTATTCAGAATTACAAAGTTTGCTTCAAGTAAAACAAAATATGTGGAATGCTGATGGAGGTACAGTGTTTTCTTAGGATCTGTGTACTGTGAGTTCTAATATACAGATTATTAAAAACAAGGGCCAGCAATTCTGTTTACTTACCCCTTCCTTATTTCTTTCTTCTTATGCACCTCCAAAGTCCTTCTTTGGAAATACAAAAACCAAACAAAAGAAAAACCTTAAATAAAAAAATAAACAAAACTTGTGCTTTTGTTCGACAACAGCTGCCTCTGAGTACCATCCAAGTTGGTACTGCAGGTTTTTATTCAGGCTTTGCTTTGCCTGAATTAAAGAGATATGAATGTCTCTTTAATAGTCTACAGTATTTTAAGAGGATAATTACCTTTTTCTTTTATTTATCCTAAAGGAATATTTAGGAATCGTGTCTTCGGTTCATTGAAATAAATGTGTCCTGATAAATAGAAACTAAATATGTCACATCTTGAAATGCTCCCTTTCTGCTTACATCTGTGTTTTTTTTGGGTGAAGCTACTCAACACAAGATGTACTGTGGGATTACCTAATTTGAGGGAGTTTAAATCCTATTTACATCAAAGATGCATCTCCCCTTCTTCTTGATGTTTATTTATGTTTCCATGTCTGTGTGTGTGTTTAATCAAAAATAGCAACACTCAGGTATAGAGTACAAATATTCAGTAGCTGATTAGTGCAGTATTTAAAGAGAAAGTTCAGCCAGTAAATATCTGTGATGTTCTCAGCAGGAACCAGACAACTGGAATTGCTGATAGGAGTCAAGAGAAAAAGTGCAGTTAATAATTTGTAGATATTTACACCTTTGCTGGTTTCTTTCACGGTACAAAGGCATTAGTGAAAGTGACAGAAACGAGTTATGAGCCATTTACTTGGGCTATCTGGAGGGATTTAATCTCACTTGGGTCATGGAGTTGAATTCTCTGGGAATTGGTGTTACTGTGATAGGCTGTATCTGAAGGCCTGGAGTGCAGAGATAAGACTTTAAGTCCGGCTGGAATTAGAAGCAATAGAATTAACTGGATTGTAATGCTGTAAACCTTTTGGTTCAGATCCTGAAATGCCTCTGGATGGTAGTTCAAATCTCCTCCAGATGGAGGTTTGGCTCTGGGACCTATAGGCAAGGCAAACATTCGCAATGTCAAGGACTTTTTTTTTAGGAACATGCACAGTGAAATCAGCTCAGTATGCTTGTTGTTGTTGTTGTTCCGTCCCACGGTTTCCTTAATACAGTGGGGAGGATGGTTTACTTGTTTCAAAAGGCTAATTTTCCACTTCACTGGCACTCACATGCATGTTTGTGGTTATTTCTTTTAAAGGAAGGCTACAAAAGTGTTTGAAAGGTCATTGCTTTTGTAACAAATGAGACAAAGCTGAATATAGCTGACATATGTATATCAATATGAGATAATGGAGATTGCTATAATGGAAAACATAAAACATCTATAAATGAGCTATTAAAGGCTGGGGATTTTGTTGTGGTTTTCTGTTTTGTTGTTGCTGCTGTTGTTTCCCCTCCCACCTTGAGAAGGCTTTCCAAGGAAATGCTCTAAAATAGTGGATGCATGGACACGTACAACATGTGGATTTTTTTATTTTTTAATGCAGTGAATTTTCTGTGATCATACAGCGTAATTAGACAAAAGTGACAATGAATGAGTTGATAGATTAATTCTGTGCTTACATTAAAGATGAGAAGCTAATTGCAAACCATGATTGTAAAAGACAAGTTTGTTTTTCTGAGCTTAAAAGGAACAAGTTTCCCCTAATGTAATAGGAAATACAATCTCTAAGTCCGCTGAAGAGAAATAAAATTAAAAATTAAAGTACCAGAGAATACTGATTAAGGATTTTTTTTAAGATCTGAGTAGAGAGCAAATCCTTCTTCCAATTTCATTGGAAAATATAATTTTATAACAAGAGCCAGTAGGACTACTTCAAAGTTTCATTGCTGTAATAACTTTTATTTCTAAATCAATGCTCTTATTAATTTTTTTAGTTTAATGCTAAATTATAAGTTATGTTAAATTTAAAAGAGAAGATTTCTCAGTAACTCTGAGGCAATATGAAGTAAATTAGTATAATATGGGTTTAGGAAATGGTGGGTCAGAAAGTCTTATTCCTACAGCCACTCAGTAGGCAAGTGAGAACACTGAACAGAAACCTCTTTTTTCAAATCCCAACTATTTGTGTTGGATATTGGACTACAAACACTTTCTCCAATACTATTATTTGATTACAACAAAATTGCAGTCTTCTCTTTCCTGTTTGTAACAGGATTTTCTGCTTTGCTTCTGTGACCCTCTGTCTCAAAGGAGTTATACTCAATGGGAATTTGTCCAGTGCAGTGTATGGGTATTTGCACAGTGTAATTAAGTGCTTGTGAATAGTTATCATGCATAAATGTCCAGCTATAGTCCATGTGGTGGGAGAACCAATAGTCTAGAGAATAAAGCTTGTTTTCAAAAGTATTTTTCTGCCTATGCAAGCTTGAAAGAATGTAGCGATAAAGAGCTCAGGAACTGGAGATCATGAGTGTGTGTTCTTTATTTTGCTTAAAATTTTAAGATGTGTTTTGGATTTGGGTTTTTTTTTTTGTTTTTTTTTTCCTATTTCACATCTAAATGTATTGTCTAAATGCACAGTCATTTGAGAACATTTTTTGTTCATCACTGTGGAAAATTGTAGAAATTGTTTAAGAGGGAAAGCGTGTGATATATTGATAATTTGGAAATAGTTCAAATGGAAGTGATGGAAGAATATTGGCATGAATTAAAAGGAGGTTAGCATAACACTGATGTGTAAAATAGCACTCTCACTCATGTATATTAGAGATTTTTATTTATTATGTACTGTTTTCTTGATTTTTGACTCTACTATCATTCCTCATCAGTGAAGCTATGAAAAGAGACATTAGATCCTTTTAGATTTTGTTGCTCCTCTTATCTCCCCTCCCCACCCCCCAAAAAGACTCCAACATTGTGTGAAAGTCTCTTGGTAGATTTTTTAAAATATTCTAGGTATGGAGAGTAAACTACCTCATAACTTGAGGGAGGAAGGTAAAAAAGCTCTACAGAGATGATGAATTACTTTGTTTCCCTCTTATCCAAAACAGATTCAATGTATTTGACCCTTTTGTTTCATTAGAGTTGTTCACTCTGTAGTATCTGATATCAATTTTTGCAACAAGGAGATAATCCACTAAGATTTCTTGTGTACAGAAGCACTCTGTAAGGTGATGGCTTTACACATGCTTCATCTTTGTGAAGAGGAGGACTGTCTTAAATTATAATTATTTTGTTTACAGAGTTGCAACTCTGGGCTGTAAGTTGCTCTGGAGATGTAGTGTCTGTTCAGACCAGACCAAAACTTGAAATAAAGATGAACAGCTTGTGTCTCATATAGGGATTGAGTCTCAGAGAAATGTACAAGAATAGCTGAACCGAGCTATAAAGAACAGTTGTGCCAGTGTGTGTATTTAAGGAAGTTCTGCCTGGTTTACCTGGATATATATTATATATATCTACCTGGATATGTATTGTACTCCACATCTATGCTCTGATTAAAGTGTCAGTTCTAGATTCTTATCATTATCATAACTGTGTTTATTATAGCTAAGCCTGATGATGACAAATAAATAAAAAGTACTGATTAGGCCACTGCCACAGGCACTGAAGTGTGAATTAATCATAATATTAATTCCAGTTAATCAATTTTGTTTGTTGTCACAGCTTACACTGAGCCACAAGCAAGGAAGACATCACAGTGATTGTTAAAATATAAAATGCCAAACATTTAAATACTGTATCTGTTTTCTTTCCATGTGATAAAAGAGATACTGAATGAGATTGAATAAAAGGAAACCCTGTCTTCAGAAAGTGTTATGCAAATAAGTTTGAAATGGCTGTCATGCCATGTAGAAGTACCCTAATTTTATGTCTGAGGGCCTACTCTTTTCTTAAATGACTTGCCCACTACTTGATTTTACAGGTGGCCTTAACCTGAAGTGGATGCAGTAATTTGCAAGTCATAACCTTTGTAAATTAAATACAGTTATCTTGTCTACAAAACTAAAATCTTCTACTGAGACTGTTCAGCATTCAGTGGAAATCTGAACTTCCCTGTGAAGTTAAATGATCTCATATGTAACTTTTAGCTGATCTGTCCTGAATTATGCATTTCAAAATATCCTGATAGCCGTTACCTTTTAAAGTAACTTATTTCTATACTTCCTGATGCTTGTGAAGTGGCTTCTGATGTACTATCTGTGCCTAGAGAGTTAATCACTTTATAGCAGAGTGTATCTGACTCTATTGTGTGTAAGAAAATCGAAAGCTAAGGCACAGATGAGCCTGCAACAGGGTGGATGTGGGGTGGAGTTATCGCAGTGATGTCCTGCTGTGTTGCCCTTTAAGCCTTGTGAGTGTCTCTTCAGAACACTGGCGCACAGGGAAAGTCAATGCTTATACCCCAAGTTCCTCTTATCAGCTCCTAGAATTATATAAATGATTCAGAGCAGGTATAAAGAAATGAGGCATTTCTCCAGCTTAATATTCTTCAGAGGTTTATCTGGCAAGTCATCCACAGACATCACCTTGTATGCACAAATTAGACAAAGTTCTTACAAAATTTAGGTGTTGGGACACCCTTTACTGTTATGCGGGGGCTGCAAGAGCTTCTGTTAGAAAAAGGGAGAGTTAATTTCAGATATCCGTTTAGCCTGGGTTTGTTCACCTTTTCAGTAATTTTTTGTGAAAACCATAAAGATGGGCTTAACGTATTTTCTGGTTGTGCCAATATATAGAAAATAAGTCAGGAATAATTCAAAATAATTCAAGATTCATGCACAGAGAGAGAGATAAAATGGAAGAATAACTGAGGTGTTTTTAAAGCAGTTTTAGGAGAATAAAAAGTTGGCAAACTTGATACTAGATTGTAGGAAGTATCTCTGTGTTAATAAGTCAGGTTATGCCACAAAAATGGTGTGAGGGCTGGAGCACCTCTTCTTGGGAGGCAGGCTGAGAGAGCTGAGGTTTTTCAGCCTGAAGATGAGAAGGCTCCAGGGAGACAGGGTTGTGACTTTTCAGTGAGTGCAAGAGGCTTATAAGAAGGATATGGACAGACTTTCCAGTAGGGCCTGTTGTGGCAGGGCAAGGGAAGTGGGTTTACCTGGAAGAGAGGGGACATTTAGACTGGAGATAAGGAAGGTGTTTCCCACAATGCGGGTGGTGAGACACTGGAACGGGCTGCCAGAGAGGTGGTGGATGCCCCATCCCTGGAAACATTCAAGGTCACATTGGATGGGGCTCTGAGCAACATGATCTAGCTGAAGTTGTCATTGTTTATTGCAGGGAGGTTGGGGGAGATGGTCTTAAAGGTCTCTTGCAAGCTAAAGAATGCTGTGATTGAGTGACTGGTTTGGATCAACTCCTCCTGTATATGCAGTATCTTCATGGCAAAGGCAGGATCCTGAACTGCCTGGTACAATCTTAAATCTTTAACACTACCTGTGTTCTCATGTAAAGTGCTTAAAGAATCATCTTTTCTTTTATATGTGGTAGCAGGATCATGTTTTTAGGGAAAACAAACAAACAAACAAAAAAACCCCAAAAAACAAACAAACAAAAAAAAACCTCTAAAAACACCATGCATGCAATGTAATCTTAAATGGTTCTCAAATGAATCTGAACAATGCACTTGATACAGGGTTGCCTGTATTTCTTAATAGCTAAAATAAAGATATTTTTGTTTGTGAATATGTTGGTACATATGTGAAGTTTACAGTAATTGTAGAATTCAGAAAAAAAATCAAACACAATATTTTCATTTAATTTTCCTTTTTAGACAAAAAATGTCTTTGCTATCCTATAACTTTTCCTTTTGGAACATTGAAATATTCTTGCTGAAATAGATATGGTTTTGTCTTTCAGGGTTTCTGATTATGTGTAAAATCAAAAATGGATGATATAGCAATCTATTATCCTCAGATACTGTAGTTTGTAATCTTGATTTTACAGTTTTATATAACCACAGCAAGTGAAAAATTTGTTTGAACACCTTATGAAGCGAGTCTCTTGCTAGTGGCCCTTTAGCTTTAGTGATTAGTTGAGAAATTTATTAAAAATGTGAAATGGATTCTGGGCTGGGGGTGAGGAGCTTTTTTGTTTGATTGGCATTTTGGGCTTTTTTGGTTTTGTGATTGGTTAGTTGGTTGTTTTTTTTTTGTAAGATATGTGTGGTATACCTGGGGTGGGTGTGTGTCTTTGCACAGGAATTGGGAGGGAGACTCTGTGGACAAAGTATAAAGAGCAGAAATGAGGAAGCAGTAGATGACAGCTCAGAGAAGGAAAGGGAAGGGCAGGAACACGAGGCTCAGGGCAGCATCCATTCCATGAGGATTTCCCATAACCCGGGTAGTTGAGCGGGCAGCTGTCTCTGGACTTGTGTAAAGGTGCCTTACAGGAGTGAATCAATGGGCTGAGGGCTTCTCCCAGTATTGCCTACAGTGGAAATGCTCTAGCTTTACCTCTCTGCCAAAAGACTTCTAGCTTTTTCATCCTAGTAAAAAAAAAAAAAAAAAGGAATATTAAAATTTAATGATCTGACATGCAATTACTGCATCTGGATTAAATTATTACTGTGGAATATTCATGAGGCTCAGATTTTTATTTTACATCTTTGTTTTATTGCCTGTGTTTAACTTCAACTCATATTTGTTTGATCTGCAAGGTGTCTAGTTGGCATTATTAGCAATATGTTAACTGCAGACCTTGACTTGTATATTGGTTTAGCTTAGATTTTTTTTTTTTTTT
>VXBR01001107.1:664478-760916 GCA_013400215.1 Cisticola juncidis
TTTTTGTGTACTACTTCATCTAGTCTGTATATTTCCCATGCAGATGTAGCTTATGACGTATCCAAATTGCAGGACTGGCATAATATTCTCTGCCTAAAATGTATGGAATTGCTTAAATGTTTCTGTAGCTCAAAACTTTTAGATTAAATGCTTTCATATCATATATGGGATTACAGTTTAAGTGTAAAAAAAATACCCACACACAGAAAATGTTTCTTACCTACTCTGTTCTAAAAGATTTGCCTTAAGAAATAGAAATTTCAGTGTAATCCTGGTTCATTATGAGGTCCAGAATCAGCAGCATGGTTTCATACTCAGTTTAAAATATGTTTACTAAATATTAACACTACCTCCCACTTCTGGGGAGCTGAAATACATAAGAATTCGCTGCCTGATCCTGAAAGTGCTTCACCTCTGAATGGCTGAGAGTCCTCTGCAGCTCCCCTGGAGCTCTCTGACTTGTAGGTTGCTGATAACCTATCCTTATGCTTATCACTTCTTTCACAATTGTGTCAAGTCTGCCAGTGCCCCAAGGGCCCTGATCAGGCCCCAGCATCCCCCTGTCACCCTGCATGGAGCACCCACTGGTGCTGGGCTGCTTCTCTCTGCCCAGAAAGTCCTGCGGGACAAAATCTGCGTGCTGCTGCCACTTCACAAAAAGCTGAGGTACACAGCGAATTTAATCCAAGTTCTGTCAGATTTTACAGCTTGTAACTGTGACTTAGGAAAGCATGGGACACATGGAAACAGGAGGAGTGTTTTAGATAGAGAAACAAAACAGCCTTTGCACTTTCTTATCTCTGCCAAAAGTCTTCAAAACATACTATTTTTTGTATGTTGACAGTTGTGACTCAAATAACTATGAGAACATCCAAGCTGGAGAGAGAACAGGGATGGGGCTTACAAGTTTTGATTTCTCCTCTCCTTTAGCTCCCTGTTGGGAGCTCCCTGTGGAAGAAGCCCTGAAAAGTCACCACAGCAGAAACGGCAACTGAAGCCCAAGGGCTTTAGTCTGATCCTGGTTACCCTGACCTCAGTGAGATCTGCTGGTGTTCACACTGGTAGCTGTGGATTTTAGTTTATTTTTTAATGTTATCATTTCAATGGACACAGTAAGTACATGGCATGTTTAGAGAATTACAGGTATTTTCTCCAGTTTCAACCTTGAAAAAGTATTTCAGGCCATCTAGATGGAGAGCATTTATAGATTAGAAATCATTCGATTGACAGAACTATTTGAATGAAGTTTGGTTGTTTGGTTTAGGTTTGGTTTTGCTTAGGAGGATTTACATCCACTTCTCACAGTTCTATATCTCTCGTGCAAGACTAAAGTTTAGAGCAGCAGCAGCACTACTTTGTTCAATTTTTCAGCTGCAGTTGTACTTGAATTATCTTTATTCTCTTTTTGCCCCTTTTGGCTGGGAAGGACGAACCAAAATAAATGTTTAAAAGCACACTTTGAATAATTTTCTTTTGCTTATACAAGAAAGTGTTTGTGCTGGCAAAACCACACATGTTGTAAAATATTATCAATGAAGAAATGAATCTGCAGACCTTTGTCTTGGGTGACTTTTTTTAGCATTCATTGTTTAGTTGAGATCCAGTAGGATGACTCTTGTAAATCATTGTACTATGAACATTATGAAAGAAAAGAAAGACCAGAACTTATTAAAAGCATCTCACTTATGTGTTTTCTTTTCTTTATTTTTAAACAAAGAAACCTGTGTTAAGAAAGGAAAAAGCAATGATTAATAAAGTAACACGATTATTTTTGCTATACTTCCATACATTTTCAGTTACAGAGGTGATCCTCTCGTGTTTCATTTGAAATAACTATCATGCAGGAAATGTTTGTAATTACACATCTGTGAGCAGTTCAGCTAATTGTCTGCTACTTAATTTTGGAAGAGTTATAACTATTGACATAGAACTGTCAATTTAATAATTAAGCTGGTCACTCTTAAAGGAAAATTTCATCTCTAAGATCCTACTGTAAATAAAACCAGTAGGTTCAATCCCTACAGAGACTTAAAGCATGTAATTGACTTTTCTTCAATACTGTTTCTCATATAAATAAAGCTATCCATGTGCTTTATTGATTTGGTCTAATAACCAAAGTCAATAATAAGAAAAACATTCCTTCCAATGGATTCTTTAATATGCTGTTTAGACTGAGCAGTTAACTCTAGTCCTCCCAGTTCTATATCACAAACCTCTTTAAAGCCAACCCCAAGACTCATGTAGTAGTCTTCTATACTGTGCTCCCTGCTGTATGGGAGATTCCCTGTCAGAGTCAGTCCACAGTAAGTTGTGGTTAGCTTCACCTGCAATAATGTGTCTCCATGTCTCTGGTCAGTTTGTATCAATCTTCTCAGAAACATAAAGTTACATCGCTCTGGAACAAAAATTAATCTCTCCCTGCTGGAAATGGTCTTTGTAGATCTGCATAAGTTGTATGTAAACTTTAATTACCTCTGCCTTTTAACACAAAGACTTTGTGGTTAAACAGATGATTTTGATCCTAAAGGTTGCCAGTCGGACAGTTTCCCCCTTCAATAGATTATCTACCATAGAAAATTTTCGAGTGTTTTAAGTAGAACATCTGTAAAAGGCTAGCAAGAACTTTCTGGTTAATTCTATAGTAATCTCTTTTATAAATTTTTTTTATCTCCTCTCTGTCATGAGAGGATGCTATTAGGCTGGGCTTTGGGAATTTGGAGAACTGCATTTTGTGCTAGATTGGATGCTGTGATTCATAGTTTTACTTGGGAAAAAAATATTATCTGTATGATATTTAAGCATTTAGTAGAAATCATAGAATAAGTTGGGCTGGAAGTGACCTTAAAGATCCTTTGCCCCTCTGCCATGTGCTAGGACACCTTGCACTAAGCCAGGTTGCTCAGTGCCCCTTCCAGCCTGGCCTTGAATATTTCTAGGGATAGGGTATCCACAACTTCTTTGGGCAACCTGTGCCAGTGCCTCACCACCCTCCTAGTAAGGAATTCTTTCCCCACACTGAGTCTAAACCTACTGTCTTTTAGCTTGAAGCCATTCCTCCTTGTCCTGTCACTACATGCCCTTATAAAAAATTACCACCCATCCTTCCTGTAAGTTCCCTTAAGGTGGTGAAAGGCTGTATTTAGATCACCCATGTCTTCACTTCTCCTGGCTGGAATACCCTAATTCTTTCAGGCTTTTCTCACAGGAGAGATGCATGCTTACCATTAGGATACACCTTGGTTCCAACTGTGTCTGCGAGGCAGAGTTATCCACCTGTACTGGCATTGGAAGCAGTGAATTGTGGTCGGTTGGTGTGGATATCACTGCTAGAGTGGCAAAAAGGAAATAAATTTTTATTATTAAGCCTTGTATTTTGGGACGTTTTTTGTCTTGCTGTCTCAAGATGCTGGAATCATGTTGAGGGTTCCCTATACAATGTTTAGCTCTTCAAATACTCTCACACAGACAAGTCAGTAGCCAAAACTGCAGAGGAGCCTGAATGTTGCACCATTTACATCAGATTTAACACTTTTCCTGTGTCCTGTATGCTGGTTTTTAAATCCTGTCAAGACCTGAAATTATTTCTTACATAACTTTAAAAATCTTTCTGCATTAATAGTTTTTCCTTGGTTCGGTCATTTGCTCAACATTTTAATGATTTATGTCTTTCATGTAACAGGTACAAAGATGTGTTTTAATGATATTCTGCTGCATATTGTGCACTTGAGGAGAATATAAAGTGGGGAAAATACAAAGCATTGAACACGTGGATAGTTTCCAACCTTTTAAGTGATTCAGAGTCTTTGATGAATCACTGGTTTCTATTGCTGACCTCTGCTTCTGACCTTTCCCTGACTTCACAGGTCAACAGTTCTGTCAGCAACCCTGTTTTGAATAGTTTCTCATCCAAGATCTCTAGATGGTATTTCTGGTTTGGGGGATTTTTTTTTTTTTTTTTTTTTTTTTTTTTTTTTTTTTTTTTTTAATTTTTTAAGACATTCTTGATGAAAATTTAGTTTTGGTTCTACAATACAAAATTGGATCTTGGCTACAGGATAAAAAGATGCTGAGAGTAGAGTGTACTGTACTGCCCTCTGTACTGAGCATCAGTATGGTATACTAGTGGAATTTTCATAGACTTCCATTGCTTCCCTCATGCATTGAAAAAAGTCTCAGTCCTCCCTGTTCTTCGTATGCTGCATAGGAGTTTCACTTCAAGCTTAGTATACCATTCACCAACTTTTTTTCCTGTCTTCTCCCTCAAAAAGGGAAGGAACAACTGCCATATGCTCAAAGCACAGAAATTTCCATACCTAGTTATTTGGGAAATACTCAAGTACATTCGATATGCCTTTTTCTGTTCAGTGGTGTTCTTTCTCTTTCTTTATTCCCATTTATACACCAGAGGAGTCTTCTCTGCTGCATTTATTTTAATGCACAGCTTTCTCTGTGAGCCATTTGGCTGGGTACAAGAGGGGCAGTTGCTTTAATCTCGCAATCAGAAGGCTTTGTTCCTCTCACAGTATGTTCCTGATTAATGCCAACTAATAATTACAAACACTTGAGCCTGCAGTGTTATAACACCACAAGTGATTGGCTGGCCTGCAGGTTGACAGGCTTTTCTTAGACTCAAGGAAGAATGATACAAAAATCACATTTCAGAGTGTTTATCTTGCCAGAATTCCTAATTGTGTTTTGACTCAATTATAGCAATGACATTTAGTAGTACTGCCGCTACAGAAATATTAACATTTTGAATGCACAGTGTTTTTCAAGGACAAATGTCTTTTCTTCTATTTTTGTTTTGAAGGTGGAAAACTAAAATTTTCAAGCACACTAAATCTTTTGAAAGTGTGTTAGGTTAGCATTATTAATAAAATATAGCCATGAAGAATGCCAAGAACAGATGTGGAAAAGGAGATTTTTCCTCTTACTAATTTGGAAAATGAGGTGTGGAATTGGGGCTCTCTGGTTGACTGGGGTTTATTGTTTTATTATTTTTTTTCTCTCCACTCATCAGTGCCAAACAGGCTGAAACCCATTATATTCTGCCAGTCTATAATTCCTACTGAATCAATGCCTTCTTGTGCCTTAAGAACTCGATCTAACTTTTGCTAGAACAGAAAAAAAGAACCCACTGTTGACTTAAAGCTGGGTCTGGTTAATGTTACCAAAAAAGTTAAATGCACTTGACTTTCTTACAGGTTTTATGCCCATTGTAAGAGTTTAAGTAAAGAAGTTATGAATATTGAGGGGGTTTTTTATGAAGGAAAAAATATGAAGTTGTTACCTACAGTGTGAGTGAACTGTTGATAGTTACTGATAGCGTGGGACCATGCTCCTAGTTCCCTGTGTATGTGCAGTAACATGCCTTTAGTGGAAGAGGACATTTTTATTTCTAATAGTGAGATGTTTTGTGTGCAAAGTACTCTTGTGAGCTTGAAAAATGTCATGAGGAAATGTCTCCCTCTGTGACTGCAGAGAGGGAGAGCACTGTAAGCTCATATCAAGCCATGTTGCACTTTAGCTTTCCTTTGGAAATAAGAACTTGAAGGTGTCTCCAAAATTCGTATTATTATTGTTACTGTTAATAAATAAAAATATATTCTCATACTAAGCATATTTGGACCTGATATAGTGCTACTTGTAGTGGTTAAATTCTAATGGTAGTCAACACTGAATCAATTCATCCCTTTTTGAGGTCTTTTGAAAAGGCCTTTTCCTAGAACCTCAACCTTATAACTGATCCTATTTGGGTTTTTTTCCTAGCTTGATACTTATTATGCCTTTTTACCTTTTTGTGATTATATACCCAGACCTGCAAGTTAAGGAATACTTGTGAAGTTTTCACCAAGTAAAATATTAATTCCTCCAAGAAGTTTAGTTTGAAGTATTTTATCTTATAAAATCAAGATAGTACCAGAGCTGATAACATACCTGTGGAACTGCTTCTACACACTCTTTAAAATTATCTTGGTGTGAATATTTTTTGTGTATTGGCTGGTCTAGCATCATTAACTTTGAGAGTCTCCTATTAATCACACAAGGATGAAGAAACAGGGAAAATCATTTTCCCATGTACATAACCAGTACCAGTTAAAAAAGAAAAAATAAAAAAGGTTTTTCTTGTGGTTTGAGTAAATATACTTCTGGGGTTTTTTTTATTCAAATTACTATTCTCTCCTATCTCCGTCCCTTCTTAAATCCCAAGTTTTATAAAGCACACTTGCTTCTTATTTCTCATACTGGCTTTTTTAGTATCCTCTTCCCAAATAAAAATCATGTAAGGATTATCCAAAGCTAAAAAAAAAAAATCTATTGAATTCCTCCAATTTTGAAAAATAAATATTTTAATAAATGTGTGTTAATAAATATGAGTATGAAGAAAGAGGGAGAGATATTAATCAAATACTAACTTGTTAGTCTTGGTTGTCTTTAGCGAGTCAATGAGTTATATGTTATCCTTATGGATTAAAATTCCAGGCCTCAAAAGAAGAAAAAAATTGACTCCCTTTGACCAACTGCGTGATCAGATAATGTTAGCAAGCCTAACATGCTGGGGAAAAGCAAAAGCTTGAAAGTCTAGGAAAAACTGTCATATCGGGATATGATGTAAGTATGATGTTAAATCATGATCCCAGGAGTAAATTTCTGGATGCCATCAGGCTATGTTATGGAAAAGCTGATCAAAGAATCTCCGAGAGAAGGGAGGGGCTAAGGGGGACCTGGTTTATAACATTACTAATGAAGATCTGGTCTTTAACAGTGATAACTAAACTGCTAGAAAGCTAAAAAAACCCCATAGTTTCAGCACCTTAAATATAAAAATGCAATTAGGCAGGCAAAACCTCTGAAGTTTCTTATCTGCAAACAGCAGAAAAAACTGTTGGTGTGTCCATTTAAGCTATAATAGGAGCAGAAAATGTGCAGGTCCCTTAGGTGATTGCCATAGAGTTGGAGAGTGAGGTGTACAGCTGGTTCATCCTTGGAAACACACAAACGGGTTCAGTATGGGAGAACCTAGAAAGTACCTACTGGAAACCTCTCTGTGGACCTTAGGATGCACATTTCAACTGCTGTTGAAGTGGCAGATGAAATTTAACGTATGTCACTACTGAGTGATGTGTACTGGGAAAAAACCCTCCAGATTTTACATATATGAGATGGATTTTGAGATAGATATTATATGTGGAAATGAGATCTAGGAGCTCTGATAGATAGATCCACCAAAGTGCTGCCCTGGTGCTTAGTAACCATCAACAAAGTAAATTACATTTTGGTAAGTATTTAGGAGGACTTGAACAAATTTGTAGACATCATCTTCCTATTCACTGGTCCATCATATAAGTGATGTGTAGTGTGTGATGTTCATCGTATTCCAGAATGATAGAGTTGGAAGAGCTACTAAGAGACAAAAAGAAAAAGATAAGGAACAGCTTCTATATGAGAAATGGGAAGGTAGATTACTTTTCTTCCTGAAAAGTAAACTGCTGTGGAAAGAATACTAGAGATCTGTACAATATTTTGTGGTTTGGGAAAAAAATATAAATGGGGGGCATCAAACAAAATTTTGAACTACTGAGTTGAAAGCTATTAAAATGAGGTAGCTCTTTGTGCAGCATCTCACGGTGGCTTTACTGTTCTGCCTGCAAAATTTCTGAAATTCTAGAACTTCATGACAGGTCAAAGTTCACTGGAATAATTGATGACAAAGTTTATTTTTCAAATGTTTTAAATCATAAATTCAAGGTGGTTTCCCCTTCCTCCCCACCACACCAGTATCAAGTATTATTACTTTATACTAACTACACTGCAGCTGTGTTCACGCAAGGACTCAAAACTATGATTTGTCACCCCTGTGTCTGCCTGCAATTCAATTTACATGTGTTAAAGCTCTTTTTTTTATGTATCTCAAATGCCACCACTTCAGCTGGATGGCACTAGAGAGTGGTGCTCAGTGAAGACCAAGTTGTTTTACTCAACTTTCCAGATAGTCTGGAGCAACATTTTATAACTAAGTTCACACTACTAAGAGAATTCTAAAACCATTTCAGCTGTGCCCACACAATACTGAAGCAGTGCCTCATACAGAATTAAAAGATGGATCTAGATGTGACACTGGATTACTTTGTAATTCAACTGTGCTTTAAGTAGGCACTAATTTCACTAATGTGGTTTTGACTGCCATAATTTCTCTTCTGCATAAAGGCTTTCTGCTATTTCCTGGGCACTGATTCTATCCTAAGCACTGAATATACCAAGTACCAAATGTTTTCATTTTTGATACCTTAGTTGTTTATTTCTACTGTGTACGTGGATACCTGTAAGCTTCCTATCTATTGCTCAGATTAATTATATTATCTGTAAATTAAATATTAATTGGTGTAAAATTAATATTAAAAGAGAAAGTATACAAGTGTAAATTAAATTTTTTGTGATGCAAAATATTTTTATAAATGTCCTAATACGGGCTATATATTAATTTTCTTCTTTGATAGATCATCCTATTAATCACACTATTTTGCAGTTGTAAAATATTGATAATTTGCAATCTTTTTTTTTTCTGTTTTGAAATATTCTTACATACACTGTGTATATTCAAAAAGTCATTAAATTTGATAAGGATTTTCTGTCAGTTTTTTTCTGAATTTTTATATTGTTTTACTGTGGGGGATTAGGGGATTTTTATGTTTCTTTAATAATGACTGATAAATATTGAATTTAATGTAAAAATCCAGAAATCTACTAACAATTCTCACTTAACATTTTCATTGTGTTGTATTACAGTTAAGTAAAGGCCGAATGTAGATCCAAGAAATCTATTTACAGTTTTTCTAACTGTATGTTCTTCCAACAGTTCTCTTTTTTCCTTTAGACAGCTGCAGGCCTGGGTGTAAACAGTGTGGAAGCAGACAAGCCTTTGTAGCTTTTTAATTGTGTTTAACTCAGTCCCTGTCTGTAGCTGAGGAAGCGTAACCTGCTGTGGATGCCTGTCCACAACACTGACCTCAGGGTGGAGGGACCATGTGTCCTGACTGGGCTTTACTATTGTTGTATAACCTGAGTGATCTCTCTCAGTGTAATCATGATGAACTGTCCAGCTAAAACCTCAAAGAAACAAGAGTAGGAAAAGCAGCAACAAAACTGAGTTTCATATGTTTATTTATGGAGTAAGTTATAATCTTTGTATGCTTTGGTTTTATTTTGAAGGGCCCATCCTGCTGGGATGACGTGCTAATTCCCAACAGAATAGGAGGTGTCTGCCAGTCCCGAGGGTGCAGCGGAAATGTAGCGGTAAGATTTTGTCACGTTTCTCCAAGTACTGTGCCACTTATAAGAATAATTCTTTGTAACAGTTCTAAGCATGTTAGAATTTCAGTAGTGAATGTGAAGAGACAGGTATGGTGCACTTCAAAAGAGCTGTTCAGCATCAGATGATAAACCTCTGATGTCTTGCAAAAGGGAGGAACTATGGTCAGATGCTACTCATAATGAAGGAGGACATAATTTTATTTCATCTTTTGCCCTGAAGTAGAACTCTTAGATTTTAAAGTATGCATAGGTTAAATGTGGGATGTAATACTCAAATGCTTCTGTCAATGCTTATTTTTGTAATTATGTATAACTTTGTCTTGTAAAGCAAAGCTTCAAATTTCCATGTCATAGTGCATATCAGAACTTGCATGTTGGGCTTTGTCCACAGGAGTAAGTTCTTCATGCTGATCACTTTGCAATTTTTCTCACACATTTTGTTGCTGTTGCTTCCTTTGTTTCTTGAAGTTACATTAATGAAAAGACTGAGTAAGAAGGAGCATAGATTTCTCAAATTCTTAATAAAAAGATTTTTGAAAACATTATTTATGTATACTTATATCTTCACATGTATTAGATATTTATAGCATTTAATACTAAAGTCTTAGAGGTAATTCCTTCTCAGGCAAAAGCTTAATTTGAGTGTTCCTCTGGAATTTTAAAGGCAAAAATGAATTTCCCATGGATGAAAATATTCTATTCATCAATGATTTGCAGATTGTAGCTACAGAAATTCCTTTTTCCAGAGACGCTCACCTGTCCTGGTGTAACTTTGTCTTCCCTAGCAAGACAATTGTGTGGTGATGTGTCCATACAGTTCCATAGGTGTCTCCTGCCCGGCTACAGATAGGACCAGGAAACATTTTTACCTAACTTTAGATACCAAACGTTTGTTTTAATAGCATGGGATCTATGGCTGAGTCCATGCTCAGCCCACAGAAACTGAGGTCTTGCAGCCTTTGGGCTTCTGCTTCTTGGTGTGCACCTTGTGTCAGTAGCTGAGTCACCCAGGAATCACGGACTGTCCTGCGCTGGAAGGAACCCACAAGCACCATGACCTCTAAAGTGGCAGGTCTTGGACATTGAAATGCTGTTCTCCGGGCAGTACAATTCCCAGTTATGTCACCTGCTGGCAGAATATACCTGACTGACTTGCAGCTGCCAACTTGCAGCTTTTGTTATTCAGTGTATTTGGGGAAAAAGGGTACTGAAATAATGACATTTTTGGTTACCCCACCACCTGAACTACAGCCCATTCCCTCATTGAATCAATTCTCACTTTTTAAAAGCAGAAAATGAAACAAAATTCCATCTTTGTGGAGAGCAAAGGAAAAAACCACTGACCATAAAACTAAAATCTGATGCTGTGGCAACCAACCAATACCCAGTCAGCAAAGCCCCATGATTCCAGTTGCTGTCAATTCCTCTGGCAAGTTGCATACTTAGCAGAGCCAAGGATCAGTGTTATCTTTCAGTGAAGCATCACTGAACAAATTTCAGAAGACACCCTACATTAGGCAGGCACTTTGCTAATGCATCTTGAGACAACCTGAACTACAGGCATGAGGCTGTTACTGCAGAAATGTGTTCTTCCTTTATTTCCAAACTGTTACATTTTCCCTTTATCATCTACAAACCACTCTATCCGGTGTTGTTAGAACTGAGCCAGACTGAGGTGCAAGAACGCTCCTAATTTTTATGATTTTTCAACTGGAATTTCCAGCAATATCATCTATTAAAAAATTTAAGCACTTAGGTGCACTTAACTTTTTTTTTTTTACCTAACTATTCAGTACATAGGTAATCCTGCATCAGATATTTGAACTGATGTTGAGACCCTCTGGTTGCTGAAAGACATATTTCTTGTGTTTTGGGATATTTTGTTTTTCTTTAGCTTCAATCACTGTGAAAACACATCTTTACTTTCTGGGAAATCTTCCAGTTTAAAGGCTTAAATGACTAAGTCTTTTGTTTTGTGTCTTGCTCCAAGTGGGAAATAATAGAGATCCTACAGATGTGTTTCCAAGGATTTGCCATTCTTTTTTGCTCTGGTAAAACAGTCTAACTGTTTGGAACAGAATAAAAATAACTTGAACTAAAACATGGATTGAAACCTCTAGGTTTTTCTTGCCTGTTACAATGTTTGGAAGATGAAGTCAGTCACATTTTATCATTAAATATTAATTTTTTCATTGTTATGACAAAGTTTGTGGAGTTATGTTTTGTCTCTTAAATAGCTCCACTATGTATGTGCTTCTCTATAGTGATGTGCAATGAATAAGCCTTAAGGCTGTTGGTTATAAGTTATCAACAAACTGCAAATACTGCTATTTAAGGGAAAAAAAATACTCCATTATTTCTCCCCCAAGACATATTTCAATTAAAAATTGATCTTTCGTCAGTTTTCAATTTTTGTAAGCAAAATTTCCAACATACAAAACCCCAAGGTAATGTGTTTTCCTCCAAAATACTAGTTTGTATGCATTTTGGTATGAGATTAGTCTGTTGCTGGAATGACAGACTTTCATTCTTTTGGTTGCAAAAACGTAATAGAACAATTGACAATACAAGAAAACAATGGAAATGAAATTTCAGTTAAATAAAATTGATAAATTCTTTGCGGAAGATATAATGATTATCTTAATGTTAAGTGCGCTGTGATTCAATAC
Source organism: Cisticola juncidis (assembly GCA_013400215.1). NCBI lineage: Eukaryota > Metazoa > Chordata > Aves > Passeriformes > Cisticolidae > Cisticola > Cisticola juncidis. The sequence goes on from VXBR01001107.1 coordinate 676,460, forward strand.
ATGTTCCAGTGTGCTCCCAAGCAGAGGTCAGTGTGGGTTTTTTTCACATGAAATACAGTCTATCAGAATTACTCTGAACTTCTACAGCTTCAAAAAGATGAAGCTACTGTGAAGATTTATGTCACTGCAATTGTAGAAAAGTCACTTTTATAACAAACTTTAATTATATATATTTGAAAATGGAAGAGTCAACTTTAGTTGTTTTAAATGCAGATTTAAATCAACCTTTCAAACTATTTCATAAATTAGGATCATTCATTAAATGAAAGAGGACCTTGTACTTTTGGTGTCTGTCTCGAAACACTTTCAGCCAGAAACACTGCATGTAGCTGTGCAGGTGTGCTTGGAGACAGGTGTGGTTCTATAAATTTCCAGATGTTCTTCTTATGTGAACATAATTTTGTTACTGCTTAGAGCCCCAGAATCATTTAGGTTGGAAAAAACCTTTAAGATAATCAAGTCCAACTGGTAACCTAGCACTGCTAAGCTCACCACTAGAGCAGATCCCGAAGGTATTTCTGATATAATTTTTGTGGATTCATGCTCATCTTTTCAAGTGACAAGAATACATGTAATGCTAAACTTTTTATTTAGCCTTTCCTTATTCAAATGAAATATTACTGAAGGGTTGTTCTTGATAGACTTTTACAGTCCTGTAGAAAACATGAAGAATATTTTCCGTTTATGATCCATTGAAGTGGATTTCTGATTAAGGACTTTTTCTACTTCTGTATATAAAAATGCTATTACATTTGTTTTCTCATGTAGGCTTACGTTTTTAAAAGTCATCAAGAGCCACAGAAATAATATGTCTTTTCATCATGAGACAGAGCTGTAATACCACTATAAACCGCTGAAGTGGTGATTTCATAGGAATCAGCTCCATGTTAGTTCCTCATTCCAATGAACATGCATCAGCTTATGATAGACATTTCCATGTCCCCAAGGCAAAATGTAGGGCAAACGGTTTTGAACTTTAGAAACCTGTGGAGAAAGTATTGATGTTCCCTATGTGTTCTTGGGATTCTCATTTGATGTGCAAAAAGAGTTGCTGTAGACTTGAAAATCTCAAAAATAAAGGAAGGGTTAAAGGAGATTATAGGTTTAAGCTACTGGGAATAAGGAAAAATGAAAATCACTTCAATAGAAATATAAATGTACTTCTCTTCCAGTTTGATATATCTCACTACTGTTACCTTGAATTCTTTGTTTCTCTTGAAGACTGTATCAACTGTCATCAATACTGAATAGCAATTTTATCTCTGCTCCAGTTACTGAAACATGCTAGGCTTCAACAAACCATTTCTAAAAGAGGCATCAGGACATCTGTGAACTTTTGGAAGCATTTCTAAGTACTGGACTTCCTTCAATATCAGAAAACCCTTATCAAGCTGTATAGTAATCTCCCTTGCCCAAAGCAAAGATCCAAGTTTGGTCACTTCTTTTTCTAATGTTTAGTATAAGCCATTACATGATTTTAAGTAGTCCAATTCCACTATACAGTAGTCTCACTGTTGTAGGGTATGTTTGATAGGAAAGAGTTGGCCATAGGAAGCATATTTGTTTTATTTTTTAAATTATGTAGCATTTCTTATTATTATTCCCATCCCTCCTGTAATTTTGAATCTTGAAGTTTTATTTTTTTACTAAATTGAAATTTTTGAACATTTCTCATATTTTTCCTTCCCTGCTTGTTTGTTGTCATTAGGTTTGGCACTGAGGACAGCAGTATAATGTGCTCTTTTCATAGTGTGTTCCATAGGGAACCTGTGCTCATCTGAAATAGTTTGGATTAAGAAATCAAGGGAACAGTGTTCAGCTTGTGTGCTTTAAATATGCAGCTTACGAATTATTTTTTTACTCTCAAGTGTCCATTCTTTTCAAACATCACCGTTCAGATAAAATGTGTTTCATTTTTCATCTCATTTTGCTTTGATTAGCACAGATCTCAGTTTAAGTTGAGAACAGAAGTAACTCCTGTAGCAAGTAAAATATCATGAGCAAAGTAGTAAAATTAATTATGTTATCAAAATATGAATATAGTAAAGGAATATCATCTCATTATCCAAAAGTATAGTACATTGCTATATTATTTACTCGTTGTTCTTTGTGTACAATAATTATTGTTAAAGGTACTATGTCCTTGTGTCCCTGGAGCTATTATAGTATTTTCAGTGTCATAATATTACTATGAGTAATTTTTTTAATTCTGGGATGTTTCTTAATATCAAGAAACCTCTTGACTTTGCATTTTTAATTTATTTTAGGGCCGTCCATGTTAGTCTGCCTTATGCATTAGAGAGTGGTCCAAATAATATATGCTATTAAAAAAAATTCACAGTGAGTATGATCAAGTAGGAGTTCTAATTAAAATACCAGATAATCTTACCTCAGAAATATTAAAATCAAGTCTAACCTTTGACCTATCACTGCTTTGTCAACCAGGCCATAGCACTAAGTGCCGCAACAGTCTGTTCCAATGCTTAACAACCCCTTCCTTGAAAAAATTCTTCCCGATGTCCAACTTGAACTGCCCCTGGAACAGCTTGAGGCTGTGTCCTCTTGCCCTGTCACCCATTGCCTGGGAGAAGAGGCTGACCTCCACATGGCTTCAATACACTTTCAGGAAACTCTAGAGAGAATAGGGTTCCCCCGAGCCTTTTCTTCAGGCTGCACAATCTCACTTCCCTCAGCCATCATGAGAGCTCCTTTATTCGTTCTTCGTAGAGTACTAGTATGGCCTCGGTGGGGAGGCACTGTCCATCTCCTTCCAACCCCCTCACTGTGGGCTGGGACACCTTCCACTGGACCAGGTTGCTCAAAGCCCCATCCAACCTGGCCTTGAACATTTCCAGGGATGGGGCATCCACAGATTCTCTGGGCAACCTGTGCCAGTGCCTCACCACCTTCACAGGGGAGATTTTTTTTCCCAATATCTAATCTAAACCTACTCTCTCTCAGTTTAGGTTCTGTTAGTTCTGTCACTGCATTCCTTTGTGATAAGTCCTTTTTCAACCTTCTTGTAAGTCCCCTTCAGGAACTGGAAGGCCGCTCTAATGTCACCCCAGAGCCTTCTCTGCTCCAGGCTGAATAAACCTCCAATTTCTTAGCTTGCCTTCATAATAAAAGAGGTGCTCCAGGCACTGATCTTCTTACTGACTCTGTGCTGGATCTGCTCCAACAGGTCCAGGTCCTTCCTGTTCTGGGTCCCCAAAACTGGATGCAGTACTCCCAGCAGTGTATCATGGGGGAAGAATAGAGGGGGAGAATCATCTCCTTTGACCTACTGGCCTACTGCTTTGTGTGCAGGCTTTCTGGGCTGTGAGCACACACTGCCAGGTTACCTTCTCATCCCATGTGTCCTTCTCATCAGGGCTGGTCTCAATCCATTCTTCTCCCAGTCTGTGCTTGTACTTGGGACTGCAAAGTGTAGGGTCTTGCAGTTGGCCTTGTTTAACTTAAGGAGGTGTGCATGGGCCCCTCTCTCAAGCCTGACCTGTCTCCTCTGGATGGCATCCCTTTCCTCCAGCCTGTCAACAGCATCACACAACTGGGTGTCACCAGCAAACTTGCTAAAGGTGTGCTCAATCCCACTGTCCATGCTGACAATAAAGATGTTGAAGTGCCAGTCCCAGTGCCAACCCTGAGGAAAGCAACTTATCACTGGTCTCCACTTGGGCATTGAGACATCGGCCACAACTCTTTGAGTGCAACCATTCAGCCAATTCCTTGTCCACCAAGTGGTCCATCTATCGAATCCATGCCTCTCTAGTTAAGCAACAAGGACATTGTGTATGACAGCATCAAAGTTTCTGCACAGGTCCTGTTGACATCTGATAGCTGACATCTGAGCGAAGCCATGTTCCTACCACCACTGTGGCCTCTTCACAGAAGGCCACCAAATTTGTCAGCCACAATTCTCCCTTAGCGAAGCCATGTTGACTGTGATCAATCACCTTATTTTCCATGTGCCTTAGCATAGTTTCCAGGAGGATCCAGTCCTTAACCCTGCTGGGTGCAAAGTTGTGACAGACTGGCCTGCAGTTCTCTTTTCTCTTATTGAAAATAGGGGCTGCATTTACCCTTATCCAGTCAGCGATAGCTTCACTGGACTGCCATGTCTTCTCAAATAAGATGAATAATGGCTTAGAAACTTCATTCACCTGAGGACTCACAGCTGCATATCATTGGTTCCCATGGACTTTTGCAACTTCATGTTCCTTAGGTGGTCTCAAACCTGATCCCACAGCGGACAGTTCTTCACTCTGCCAATCCTTACCTTTTCCTTCTGCAACTTGGATGGGGTGGCTGGAGCATTACCACTGAAGTCAAAAATGGTCATTGAGTACCTCATACTTTTCCATGAATGAGAGATACTCTCTTAAGAGCAAATTTATTCAAATATCATCCAGTACAAATTTGAGAATCTTTCATATTTACCAGAGTCTCTGAACTTTGCTTTTACTTTTAAGGACTGTTTTATTATTTCACGTCCAGTGCTGTGGCAAGTAAAAGGAATAAAGCGTAAATGCAAATTAAGTAACAAGCAGACCAGACCCATTGTTGTAGTTTGTTTTCTGTTTTGTGGTACAAGAAAGGCAAACAAACTATTTCAGAGAGGGTTTTTTTATTAATTTATTTTTAAAGCTGTTTCTCTTCACAAAGCTATTCATTCACCAAATGAAATAATAATGTGGCACAGCTTTACAGTTGTGATGCCACTGGTGCAAACCACAGGAGTGGTACACTCTGCTTACATGTGTTGATATCCAGCTGTTTAATTAGACAATTTAACTATAATGTCATCCTGAGGTTTCCAGTTTGGCTGATCATCTACCAAAAATCTGTCATTTCAAGTTGCTGCCTCACTGGACAGAATGGCCTTAACTTCTATGGGTGTGACTTCATCTCTTGCTGTTTTAAAAAGCCATATCTTGTTTTTGATCTCAGATGGGCTGTTTATGTGGCTTTGGCAGTGACTTTTAGGTTTCATTATTCTCACTCTCTGATTTTGGACCATCTGTAATATTTATGAGTAATTACATTATGCCTTCATCCAGGTCATTGAGAAATATTTTGAATAGCATAGGGCTAGGGGAAGATCACTGTAAGTCACCTTGAAAAACTGACATTGGATGATTTGCTGTGGGAAATTACATTTTGAAACATATTTGTTAAATGTCTCTAACATTGATCTCATAGTATTCTAGTTTCTTAATCAAAATGTCAGTGCCATATCAAATGCTACACATAAATCTAGGTAGATTCCCACATTGCTACTAGGATGTTCCACTAAGTTTGTAAATCTCATAAAAGTGTCAGGTTGGTTTGATAGATTTGGGTTACCATAAATCATTGCTGATTGGCATTAATTAGAGGTCCCTCTTTTATCACTCAAGCACTATATTAACTATGTATTGTACGTAGGGCTGGTGGCAGGTTTCCATGCTGATAATTGCAGAGATTGCCTCATATAAAGTTGCCCTAAATGATGATATGATGTGATTGTATTCCTGTTAAACTTTACATTTTAAACCCTCTCTAAATATAGGTGGGTATTTTTAGCCATTGGTGTACCTGAGTACAGAAGAGGTGAACAGTACTGAAAACAACACCCTGGGACTTTGGAATAACCTGTGAAAGTGCTGTGTTTGTATTTTGCTGATTTCATTTAGGCCTTTAAATTGATATACTTACTAGCAATTAGAGATTAAAAATATTTACTTCAAATGCTTGATTATGAAGAAAGACACACAGCAGTTGACTTACAATGCTGTTAAAAATTTTTATTATATTTTGCGGTTCTTTCCACTGCTGTTCAAAATTATGTCAACTCTACATTTCTTTTCAGATTCTTCTTTAGGAAACCATAATTAGATCATTTTTTTACAGGTATTCTCAAAGTAACCTCATTCTGGAGTAGATCAATTTTTCCTTTATAAAGAAATTCTGTTATTCTACTTCTCAGTTCAGAAAAATCAATGATAGGTGAAAAACTGAATTATAAAATAGAATTAATTCTATACAGGAACAAAAAGCTAAATTATTTATCTTGGAAATAGAAGTTAAAGCTTTTATAATTAAGATCTGTCCTCTTTTTTTAAAAAAATTGAATACTTATTCACTCCTCATCAGTGTAAACACAATATTTCTACAGTATATTGGCTGTTACTTTATGGGCCACAGACTATGTCTGTATCAAAACCCATTATTAGCACACATAACAGGTATGATGTAGGTCAGCTGATGATATATATTAGTATTTTTTTTCTTTTTTTTTAACCATAAAAGTCTTAAAACTAAGATGAGTCAACTCTTTGGACCTGTTTATCAGTTTTCACAAGTCACCAATAATTAAAAAAAGCTAATACTTTTTCTGAGCTGAAATTTTTATACACATGCTGGAAAACCCAAAGGAACTCAGTTTCTTTTGCTCTGCGCTGAATGGTCTCAGGAAATTTAGCTCATCTTTCCTGGATTGATACCACCATTTTTATTTGCATGTATGGAAATACCTTTATTTTGTCAAAGATGGAACAAAAAATGTTCAAGATTATAATGCTTTTTTCAAATAAATCCCTTACTCTTTTGGATGTTGTTCTTCAGTTGTTAACACTATCAAACAGAGAAAAACCACCACCACCACCATCTTTGTTACTTGTTTTATTTTTGCATCTGTAGTTCAGTTCCAGAAAACCTTTCCTTGGAAACATGAGCATTAAGCAAGCTTTCAGTGTTTTATTCTGTCTTATATGAACAATTTATGTGATTGTGCTCAGCTGATAGGATCTCATTGCTTTTGACAACTGCCTTTAAAAATAAGCAGTTGTTTTTAACAGAACTTTGTATTTTCATCAGTGATAGAGCTCTTGAGAAATTCTTCAGATAGTGTACAGGTTTCATAATTTGATGAGAGGCAGTTTCAGGTGAGTTGAAAATGTGTCCTGTAGTAAGAATTAGTGAAACCTTTGGAAGGACTGATAATTGTATACTAACAAGCCAACAGCTTTCCTTCAAAATTTTTGATGGCCCTGGTTTTACTGAAAAAGAAGTTAATTTTATAAATGATCATTTTTATATCCACCTTGAGACTGTCAGTATCACCGGTCTGATGTTATAGAAAGTGAGCAGAGCTCAGCTTGTGTTCATCTGACCAAGTCCTGGATCATTCACAACTCTTGTAATAATTCCTTTGGCTGTGCTGAGAGGTAGATTTTTGTATTTGCAAACCAAAACTGAATTTAAATTCACCTTTCATGTTTTGTAGGTATTTTACTTCTAGAAACGTCTGTAAAACATGCTGATGATGTGCTGCAGCAAGGAATTTATTCTGTACTCATGCTGTGTTGGCTGTCATAAAAATTTAATATTATATGATTATAACATCCTATTTCAGCCTGATGCAGTGTCCTTTTCCTGTTATTGTGTTGTTCAAATCAACCACAGGGAGATTCCTCTTTGCCCATTACCTGATTAACCTTCAGCACTCTTTACCATGATATATTGTGGAAGTTACAATGTGTTCAAAGAGTGACAAACTAATGGAAGAAAAATCCATTGAGAACTATTAAATGTGAAAAGACTCCTTCTGGTTTAGGAAGTCTCTGAACAAAAAAAAAAAAAAAAAAAAAAANGCTGGAGATTAGAATTCTAGGCATCTACTGTTAACTTCCTACTAAAGACAGGAGCTTAGGTTGAGTGAACTGCTGTTTGATTTCATGTGGTGAAATGTGTGTAATGTGTGTAACCAGCAGTTCTCTTGTGGAAGATGGTTATCATCAGATTGAGATAGAAAGGATAAATATGGCCAATATATTTTTCATAATCCATGTAATTTTTTTCAATTTACATCCATTAGTCCATCCCAAGTCTTAGCTGCACCTGCCATGAACAAAATCGGCAAGTGGAATCCAAATTCAGTGTGCTGTATTCAGCTGCCATAAGGAGGTGTGAGAGACTCTCACTGGGGTGTGTTGTTGCCATTATAGGGTCTTGAGCCTGGCACTGAGAGCAGTGTTACAGTTACTCTTTTTTGTTGGAAGTTGACCAAGTCGTTTCCACCTATTATTTGGAGGCCATTATAGCATTCAGGTATTTGCCTATTCGAGTTGTAGGAAACAGGGGTATTTGGGGACCTGAACAAATTGGGAAGCAGTAATTGAAAACTATGGACAAAACAGAATTATATGAAAACCGGAGAAAGAAACTCAAGAAGACCCAGTAGAGTCAGATCCAAACTCTAACGTTGTATTTACTCTGTCACTTGTTTCACAAATCAGAGTCACATTTTCTTTCAGATGAAGCTTGTTTGATACATATTTTTGCATGTACTCTGTCAATGTGTCTAACATGTTCAGGGATAGTTTTTTGTAATTCAATGGATTTTAGTAACACTTTGACTGAATCTTTTGTTGCTCACTGCACATGACATTTAAACATTATGTTACTGTCTGCAGCTGTTGCAAATTCATTGCTGATGATTGAAGCCTTGGATTTCCATTCAAGCATGTAACATGTTTCTGCAATCATCTATCAGCAATCTAATCAGATGAAGATGATTTTGTTAGGCTACAGCATGGTTACAAAGGAGTCTCTCCTCAAATGTCAGGCAGCATTTACAATGCAAGAACACAATTTCTTCATTCACATGTGGCAAGTACTGTTGCTGAATGTTTAATAACTGTGTCAATTATGTGAGACATTCTGTTAGATCTAAAAGCTGCCATAAAATTTACCTTGGCATTAAATCTGTTTCCCACCTATAGTTTTCATGCTTAATGTTCTGGTCTGGGATTCTAAAATGTGAAGGTATTAGGTTTTTATTAACAATTGTCTACTATGCTCTTGGCCTAACTATTTCTAAGAAATTGTGCCTGTAACTGATTTAGCATCAATTTGTAAACCTGAATTTATGTTTTCTGCTTTTGTGCATGCACCTTATGAAATTATCTGATTTTTTTTTACAAATCAGAACTGAATTTAAAATAATCATGCACTATTTATAGGATGTGGTGGTGTGAGATAGTGCAGTCAAAAGGCATTGCCTGTGAGCTGCTCTCACCAGGGCTTGCAAGGTGACTCATATTGGAACTGCTGCAACATGTTATGGGCTCTGTCTGTCATGGTTCATGTTAATGGGATGGTAATTATAAAATAGCTGCTGTCAGAAATGCCTGAATTCTCACAGTATAGCTATCTGGGTCAAGACTTGGAGGGTTATATTCAGTTTACAGTATGTGTTTCTAGCTCAGAGAAGTCAAGTTTAAGGAAAATTTATGTGGCTTTGAGTTTAGAAGGCTTAAACTGTAATAACAAATGTCTTGTGGATTCTATTTTCTGCCTTAATGGCCTAACTCCGAAATGTACTTAGAATATTCAGCTTTAAATATACAAATACCCTGCTGAGGTTAACAATGCTCTATGTTTTAGACACCTGCCCCCATTTGGGACATCAATCTTAATGCATAAATAATTGGATAAATACATAAAAATTCTTCAGTGAAGGTCTTGCAATTGTCATTAGAAACACTCAGTGTTTTAGCATGTTTGCTGGGAGGATGCTTAGAAGTACCTCCCTTGCTTTAGCACAATGAATGGTTAGAAACATATGCTTTAAAAACCCCAAGAACTTTTTAAGAACGTATTATCCACAATGTTTGACAGGAAGGATTGCTATAGTTCTGTTTCAAATATTTGTGAAATACTGTGTTTCATGGTACTTACATCTGCTGTTCAGTTTTACGGTACACCATGGCAGCTCTTTGGGACTTCGGTAAATGTTTGGGGCATTCCAAAACAAAAGGTCTGAGTTTTTCCACTGTGGAACTTAAATGTATGTGGGCAAACTAATGGTGGTTATGAATTGTTCTTAGAAGCTACAGATGGGTAAACTCCTGCCAGGAAATGAGGGAAGAATATTCTAGTAAAAAGTCAGTTTCTTCCATTTGATGCACAAACCTTCACTCTCCTGCTGCCTTACCATTGCAACATCAGAACTGGCACAGAATTCTTCAAGTTGCATCAGTGTGTTTTATAATTATCTGCTGCACAGAAGAAATGGATATTTTTAGTGCTTATAGAGTAATTACTAAGAAGTAACTTTTCACCAAACACCACTGTTACAGTGCCATTAGCAGGAGCTGTAATTGCCCATATCTCATTTTTTACAAACAAAAATATTAGCCCACATGAATTTGAGTTTGTAAATGGGGAAAACTAATAAAATTTGCTGTGATGATATGACTTAAAGGCACTATGCCTTTCATGTGTGTTAAAGGTGACACAAACAAATTGATTTCTGGAAGCTTATTCTTAAATACTGGTAGCAGTAGTGCATTGCTTGCAGGATCGCTAACCTGTCAGTAAGGATTTGTTGTGATGACTTAATTCTTGTAATTTACAGCTTTTGCTGGAGCATTTGTGTACTGTGAGAATCTTTTAAACATTTTTTTTTTAAGTGCAGAGAAACCCGCCCCCCCAAAAAAACAACCCTAACCAACCACCCCAAAACAGCACCCACAAATTAAAGTGGTAAAAAAACTGCAAGGCTGAAAGCTCTTAAAATCAAATAACCCAAATACATTAACATCATATTTACAGTTGTATTTAAAGTAACACTATTTCCTCTTTTCAACTTTTTTTTTTTAATTTTAGAGATTGTAAAACGTCATATATATCAGATTCTGAGTTAGTTTTGCATATTTTAACTAGCATCTTGGAACATGCTTTGAATGAATTATAAAATGGTTTGGATTGGAAGGGATCTTAAAGATTGTTTAGTTCCAACTTCCTGCCGTGAGCAGAAGCACCTTGAAGGCCTGTTTCTCAATTTGTGTTTGAGAAAGCTCCTGTGATTGGGTGATCAGAACAAAGAGTGTGGGTTACCTAGGAGATGGCACATTGTAGCAACAAGATTTGCTCTGTGTTCTTCTTTTTTTTGTTCTTTTTTTTTTTTTTCCTTATTTTTCATGCATCTAGGGAAGGTCAGACAGTTTTTTGCAGCATTAGGATGGACTTGCTGCCTGTCCAGTTTCAGACCATGATGTTTTAGGGTGCCTGTCGGGAATCTCAGTTACGACCTTGTTCAGATCCATAGGTGCATGAGAACTTTAATTTCATTAAAATGTTGGTGTTCTGTGGTATCTTATTGTCCATGGATTTCTGTTCTCTCTGCTAATGTTCTTTAAGAAAAAGGGAAACACCCATTGGAAAAATTGCACTCAATGTTATTGGTCTCCCATCTTTCAAAAAGGTAAAGGAACAACCCACATCTTGTTCTTGATAACAGTCATTGCAGGGATCTAAACCAATTTAGTTTGAAGGGAGAATCTGCTTCTTTGGAATTAATTTCTGTTGAGGGTCTTCTTTTGATATAAGTGAAACATTTGCTACTTGCTTCATACGGTCCATGGAGAAACAAGTGCTTTAACTGCTAAATTGCTGCAGAAGGGCACCACCATCACTACTGGGCTTTTGACTGAGAGTAGTCGTGGCTTCTGTGCCTTTTGTCTGAAATATATCATAATTACCAAGGGGAGCAGCACATAGGAGATCTTCTTTTGGGCTTAGCTTCTTTTGCAGATGGCAATCTTGAGTGTGGAGCATATTGCACCCGGGCTGTACTGTCCTGTGCTCCTGTCTCCGAGTTCAGTGCTAGTTAAGCATTTGGTTTGTCAGGCTGGATAAAATATTGAGCACATGGGCTACGTCCTTGTGTCTGTAGGAATGCAGTTGCATGCCCACTCTTCTAGGAGCTGAGTAAAGATCTCTGTGTGCTCAGGAAAGCAGGTTTTCTACTTTGTGTTTTGTGTTTTCCAAGGTGTTGTTGAGCGCATCCTATTATGGATTTCAGAAAAGTGACTGAGCAGGCTACTTATCGTTGTAAGGGCTGGACCATCTTTTCTACGGCAGGGCCTGGTTAAGTGGTGAGATTTATTTCCTCAAAACTGGATCATAGTGTGATAGTGGTGAGATGAGAGGTTGAAACTGTAAACATGAGAAGCAGGCAAGGCAAAACCACACCTGATATCCAGCTATAACTTCTCACTGAAATTTAAAGGATGCATTTTTTTTATAATTTGCAGGCCTGAACATCAGAATGAAGTGTGTGTTTAACAGACAATTGTAATTCTCATTTTGACTACTAATTGCCCCAATGGGATTACTTTATTCTGTGTACTTATCCAAGGTCTTCCTACCTCTCTACTTCATATTCATGAATATGTAAGCTGTATGATGGAAAGTTTGTTTCCAGTTTGTGAGCTTGCTGCACTTAAATGAGATAATGTCTGTACAGAAAGAATATCAGTAAGGAAACTGTGAAGGCAGGGGTAAGCACAGGGCAGTGTTTGGTGAACTCTGGCTGATTAATTGCTTATGCCATCTATGGGAGAATTTTGGAGTCTGAAAACAGAGGTATCATAATAAATGTTACAATAGACTTGTTATGTTTGCACAAACACGACATTTGTGAGACCAACTTGGTGCTGTTGGCTCACTTACCTCTGCAAGCTGTACATACTAGCCGGGAAGTGAAGTGAGACAGATCAGTGTTTCTGTTCCTGGCTCTGCCACTGCACACCTGTGAGTCAGGGTCAGCTTGAGACCCAAGTATTCACAGCTTTGGGGACTCAACATGGTGTGTTTGAAATTCTGTGACTAAGACAAGACACCTAGACAATTGTTTTTGTTTGATGTCCTTGGTAGTGTGTCCTTTTCTATTTTTCTGATGTCCCATTACAAGGCAATGGTTTTGGTCATGCAGTTGTATCTTTGAAATTATCCCTTTTCTTTTTACTTCTATTTTCCTAAAATTGAAGTAAAATTGTTTGGTAATAAACACATCTAAAAGTTGTGGAGCTTCTTTTTTTTCCCCTTAAACATATTTTTAGAGGTAACTTTCAAATTTAAACTTTGACTATTTTAGTTTGTAAGATAGGTCTTACACTAAAAAAAAATTTTGAAATGTCAAATGGAGAACTTAATGTATGTTGCTTGGGGAAATCATTCAAGAGCTGTTTATGCTCTTTTAAAGATTCTGCTATTGTGTAAACCCATTTTTAGTCACATTTTCAAAATAATTACTATTCTTTCAGAGTGAGAGCATGAATTTCTATTAAAGTAGGCTCTTTTGACTAAGTATGTATTTACATGCTATTTCTACAGATAGAAATCTATTTAAATGAATCGTGAAGCAGAAACTGTTCTGCAATCGAGAAGGGTAAAAGGGTGCTGCCATCAGTTGTCTGGCTGATCAGAAGACTAGAGGAAATTGGACTGGGAATTAGCAGCAGTTAGGAAGATAATGCATTTCCAGAAGTAGAGAGATATGCAAAACCATGCCCCATTTAGTGCTCCTCAGAGGTCCACAAGGTCAAATATTGCTGGTAAAATTCCTCATGCCTGAAGGCCATAGCTTGTCTATAGCTAGTAAGTTTTCTCAGTCCCCAAAACTGAGATGCAAGTCACAGACCATGCCTGGGTGTCCCTGCTCCTTGACTCTGCATGGGTGACATGCTGGCTGGCACCATCTAAAATGTGTCAGGGACCTTGCTAACCCTGCCACTCTGTGGATGACTGTTCAATCACTTTGAAAGGCTCTTGGATAGTCTTTAACAATGAGCTGTTGGCTAGTGTAGATGTAGCCTTATTCTCTTCTGAATGTTTTTAATTTAGAAAAAAAATTGGGGTTTTTTTCTTATTTTTTTTTATGGTGAAGACAATGTAAATAGACAATGGTTTGTTACAAAAAGAAAATTAAGTCACATTAGTGAAAACAGTCTATCAAGGCTGCATCAGCATTATACTAAAATTATGCAAATAGCCATCTACACTAGATAATATATCTATGCATTAAATTATCTTAAAGGAAGAATGTCCACATCTTTCTGGCTTTAATGGTGCAAAATACCTTTTCAAATATGATACTGTGCTGTCATCTACTGAGAAATGTTGGCTTCTTTTGTACTGGTATGTACATGAAATACAGCTTTTCTGTTAAATGCTTGTTTAAATTATTTACTGCATTTTTCAGATTTCTTATACTATAAACTATAGGTAAGAGTATGCAAACATAGGTTTCTTTTTTCCTGACAAGATTATACAGGAGGTAATGAATTTCCCACTGTGACTTCTGTTTTCTAGCTCTTCTTGCATATATGTTGCATCTAGCTTATCCATATATATTGTGTATAGAAAATATATTGGAAAAAATGATGATGACAGCATAAAACTAAATGCCAGAAAACTGGCTGTTCACTGCAGAGACTTTAAAGATTTTGTAGTAAAAGATTAGCCCAAGAGAAGAGTGGGGTTTGGTAGGAATATTTTTGGGGACTTTTTGTTTGTTTGTTTGTCCTTTCTACCCACTTCATTTCCTGCAGCTTTCTGTAACTTTCAAGAGCATCTAGTAACCTGTAAGAACCTCTGGGGAAAGCTTTTCAAGAGTTTAGGCTATAATGTCATTTCATTAGGTAGGGATTTATTCAACTCCATAGCAACGCTGCGTACATTTGGTTTTGTTTTGTGTAAGTCATATAAAACACTGGACATATATTTGTAATTCATAAGTTTGTGAGGTGCTTATGCTAGATATTATAGTTCAAATTTTGCTATTTAAAATACTAAAATACTTGTCTTGCCAATAAAGCCTCTTTATCTCATTGCACAGAAGTGGAAGAGAGAGTTGTTCTTTGTACAGGGTTATATACAAGCTTTGCTTACCTGAGACAAATAAAATTAACAGAACTTATGCGTAGTCCTCTTCCCTTCTTGGAGGATGGCAATATGAATCAACTATTAGCATCAGTGTATTCATGTGATTATACATAGCATCACTGCTCCTTTTTCTGTATATAATATATTTTGGCTATCATGCAGAGTATTTTGGTTGCTTTTTGTTTTAAGAAAGTTCCAGTTTGTGTGCTACCGTACAAATATCCCATCTGTCTTCTCAGTTCATGCAGAAGAAAAGATGGAAACCAGGAAACCAGAATTGTAGGATGGGTGGGCTGAAGATGACATTTAATAAGTCCAAGTGCCAAGTCCTGCATTTTGGTTTCAATAACCCCTGCAATGTTACAGGCTGGGGATGGTGTGGCTGGACAGTGCCCAGGCAGAAAGGGACCTGGGGGTGCTGGTGACAGCAGACAGCAGGGCTCAGCAGGAGCAGGGAGGTCATTCTTCCCCTGCACTCAGCACTGGTGAGGCCACACCTCGAGTGCTGTGTCCAGCTCTGGCCCCTCAGTTCAGGAAGGGCGTTGAGGCACTTGAGCACCTCCAGAGGAGGCAACGAGGCTGGAGAGGGGCTGGGAACACAGACTCTGTGAGGAACAGCTGAGGGAGCTGGGGTTGTCTAGCCTGGAGAAAAGGAGACTCAGAGGTGACCTTATCATTCTCTGTAACTCCCTGAAAGGTGACTGTAGTCAGGTGGGGGTTGGTCTCTTTCTCCAGGCAGCAACTGACAGAACGACAGAACACAGTCTTAATAAAATGCATCAAGGGAAATTTAGGTTGGCTATTAGGAAAAAGTTTTTCACAGAAAGGTTGATAAAGTACTGGAATGGCCTACCCAGCGAGGTGGTAGAGTCACCATCCCTGGATGTGTTTAAAAAAAGACTGGATGTGGCACTCAGTGCCATGGTTTAGTTGAGGTGTTAGAGGTGAGTTGGATTCAATGTCTTGAAGGCCTCTTCCAACCTAGTGATTATGGGATTGGTGAAAGGAAAAAAATTCTAAATTTACTAAAATTAATCCCGACTTCATCAACTCTGACAATTGAACAAACCTGAAAAAAAATAATTGTTAGAAAAACTTCACAGAATTTTCTCAAATATTATGGTTTAATGTGTCTTATTCTATGTGGGTTAGATATCACCTCTGTTGGTAGGACATAAGACCTGCTCCTTAGCATTTTTGTAGAAAGGAGAACATTAGGAGCATTAACCTAAATAAGTTAGTAGAACTCAATATTAAGACTTAAGGACAGCATAGCTGTAGTTGTGCTAACAATGTATTGTTGTAACAAAGAACATGCATCAAAAGAAAAGCCAAAAACTTCTGGGTGGCAAATAGAACTAAGAAAACCCTCACTGACTATTTAAAGAATATGCACAAGGCACCAAACATTTTTGAATCTTCTGAGAACGCAAGCATACCTTGTACAGAGGGAGAGAATAACATTTCTGCCATTTCCTCCCTTTCATCTTCTCACTGTTTCCATTGTAACTGGGCAGTCTTGGCTGGTTCATTCTCATTCATATCCTGATTTATGGTAGGCTTTGGGAAGATGACAGAACAAACTGTCCAATTTTTCAAAGCTGAAGACACAGAGACGAAGCAAAGAGCCACTCCTGTAGTATTACAGCCTAATTCTGTCTGCCCAGTGTCATCATATAAATACTGATGCTCCCCCTGAGGCAGCCATAGTGCTAAATGAAAGGTGTCTTAGTACTGTCTTTCAGCTGTGTTAGAGACTTGTAGATCATCTATATGGTTAATGGATAGATGTGAGGCTCTAGGACATAGGAGATATTACTTAAAGGCTGGGAACCTAAACCCAAAAATAACAGTCATTTTTTAAATGCCTATTGGGTTAAAAATGCATTTTTGAAGCTTTGAACCTGCCCAGTTCCTTGATATCAAGGCATGGACAAAACTTAAATTTTTCAGTTGTGACAGGATCAGATGGATGGAAATCTGCTGCATATGTTGCAGAAAAACCATCAGTATTAACAGACTAGACTGTGGACTTACTCCTGTCGTATAGAATACTCAAGAAAAAGTAACAGTCAGTTAAAGAAATTATATAGCTTACTTAGGCATTGTGATTTGTTAACTCTGTCAGCTTCTGAACCTTTGAGAGACCTTACAATGGAATTTCACCTATGCAATATTTATAGCTCAAATACAGGAGTCCTGTTTCTTGTACTTTTAGATTTTTTTTTCTGTAGTTATTTTGAAGCTTTGAAGACAGCTTTCACTGTCTTTACCCTAAGTGCTTGTTAACATGGTTGGAAGATAAACAAATCACTCAAACCTGTAATTGTAAGCAACTTTTTATGCCATAAGAAGCACAGCCTGAGGATCCACTATCATGTAGTATTTTAGTTTCTTCTCTCCTTGAGCTTTTTTCTTGGCTTTTGTTCACATAAAAATTCAAATCTGATTGCCAGAGGAAATGAAGCTCAAAGGGTATATTCTGTACAGGAAACACTTGATAACAAATTTAGACAGTTGGATTCTACTTTAAAAGAGGCTGATAGGAAAATTTTAATCCTAGGAATCAGCACTATTGTTTAGGATATGATGATTATAATGCTTTGTAAGAAACTACTCTGAAACTGAGACTTTTTCTGTGGCTCATGTAGTTCAATGGAATTTTGCCAAAAGAATCTGTCTCATACATGGTGGTGAACAAATTCAGCAGAACAATTTAGGCTGGGCTCTGGAGTCTGGGCTAGGTAATTTAATCATCCGGACTTCTGCAGTTTTGGTTCAGCCCAAAAGTTAGTGCTGGTCAGAGATTGCATTAGATAGATGTTTAGATGAAGAAAGTTAGGAGGAGAGAAGGGAAGGGGGGGAGCGTTTGCATTCTTTCAGAGAAAGAAATGTGTAAAGCATTCATATTATTTTATATGAAATCATGGCTGTTATAATTGAAAAGTTATTTACTTAAACTGTCTTATGTGTTTTCAAATGCCACAAGCATGTAAACAGGTCGCATGTACCTGTGACCCATTAGTTAGGCATTTTTGGGGATTGGCTGTCTATAGGGCCTTTGATTCCACTACAAGTTAACATTCCAGGCAAAGATCAATGACAAGGACGCACAATGCACTACAGCCTTCATTGCTTTGTCTATACTTTAAGAAAACAGGTGATACAAGAACTAGGTTTTTCTGCATTTGTGTCATTGAAATTCTTGAAGGAATGACAGCAGAATTAGTGACAGAATTGTTCGAGCTCAGGTCACCACTTTCAGAGAAATGAAGCAAGTGTGGTTGCCCGTAGATGAGCAAAGCAAATGAGAAATGTTGCTGTTAAAAATGTGAAAAGTCACTTTCCCACAGAGTACTTTTCTGCGTGGTTGAAGTAGTATTGTGTAGGCAGCAGCAGCAAAGAGATTCCCAAGGCATTTCTGTTCTATTTTCCCACCTTTCTTTTCTAGCAGAAAAGTAAAGAAAGTTGCATTCACATTTCTTATTGCTTTCCCTGTACACAAAATTCCTAGAAAACTGCAGTTTCCTGTGCTATTCAGAGACCAAGTATCATTATAAACTTGTGCAGTTAATAACTCATCATGCCAGTAATTTGAATCTTAAATATATCTTTGTCCTCTGTTTAGATTTTAAAACAAATTGATAACTTCACAAGTTTTAGTATGGACAATAGATAGGCAAGCTTTTTGTCAATCATCAGTAATCTTGGTTATATCACATCAAATGTCTGAATAAAACTGAATGGTACTATAGCTGTCCTGTTAAGAAATTTGAATAGTACCTGTGTTCTTCCGATGAATTGTGGAAATGAAAGACAGAAATCTTTTTCCTTGATAAACAGATTTTTTTTTTTACCTTGATTTTTGTTCATTTTTTTAAGAATGTGGATAAAAGTGGGATCTGGATATGATGATAATAATCTGTTGCTATTTTCTATCCCTAAGAATGTCTCATGAAAATGATTTATGATGAGTTTTAGATACATTTTTATATTCCTAATCCTTGGCTTTAAGTGACTTTGTCAGAACTAAAGGTCTTGTAAAGATTCATGATTAGTTCATGTATTTCCTGTCCCATAATCCTGCTACACTTAAATGCTTTCCATATCAAAGGCTTTCTGTTCAAATAATTATTATGCAACAGATTGGTTTTGATATTCTCAACTGAATAAAAGGCACAGTGAATATGTTAAATTCTGAGACAAAGAAGTGGAACTGTGTCTTTTTACTGTTTTTCTTATATGAACTTAATTAAAGTCAACTAAGAATTAAAGTTCTTTCTCTAAAATATGTGTCTTTTAGTCACTTGGACACATTTAGATTGCAAATGTTGTAGTTAAAAAGAAGAGAAAGTCTGAAAAAACACAGGAGGTTAGCCCCTGAATGCTACTCGTCTCAAAAATGTAATAATTTTTAAAGTTCATTCCCTCCATCCTTCACACAAGTCAAAGTTGATGTTTTCACCAAGACCAAGCCCGAGTGAAGAGTTGACAAAAGATATTCATCCTGAAGAGCTTTTATTATGAATGGCAGATCTTCTTAGCCAGCGGCATTTTGAGAAGGACAAAGGGGTTTGGTCAGAAAGCAGATATTAGAGAGATGTTCATATTTCTTCTACATTTTTATGCTGCTTTTGTCTATTGCCAAATTAAATGAGTATACAGTACTTACAGACATTTAAATTTGATACGTTAGCACTTTATTGGTTTCATCGCATCAGAAGATATTTCAATTAATCTTTGAGCTCAGCTTAGTTATCGGCAGTTTATTAGCAAGGCTTATTCTATAGCATTTGATCTCTCTTGGAATATCAGTTTTTCTCCTTGAGTCCCATAAAGGCATTTCTGTTGAAGTCCACACTTTTGATAGTGTCTGTGAATTGCCATCTCTGGCCTGTTCAACAGCAGAGATTCTGTGGATTTGAAAGTGGAAGGGGTGGGGAAATTTCTGCAGAAGTGTCTATAAAGTATGCTGTTATTGGTGGCATGTTTGTCTTTTCATTCTTGCAGATTTTTCTAAATCTATTCTGAATGTTTAGATCTGAGATGAGGTATTGAGTTTTTCACAGGGTCTTCTCTTTCTAATAGGAAAGATTGCTTTAATTTTGTGGAGGTTTTTTATGGTGAAGAAATGTTTTCTGTAATGATTGTGCTTTTTAGAGATTTGTATTAGTTTTAGTATGTAAATTATTACAGTGAGCAACATAAGTAATAATTACATTGACGCATTCCTAAAATCTGTGCTAAGGAACTTCAAATCCACTGTCACTTAATAACCTTGAATATTTTTCTGCTCAATCTTAATAGAAAATTAGCAATTGGTCACCTGCATTATTGTACTCTTGCAGTGAACAATTCATGTAATTCTTTTAACGTTGAAACAGACTTAGGACAGACCTCATTCAGTTTAAATGCTGATTTAATACTGTGCATAAATCTTTTCCCTATAAAATGAGTTAACTTTATTTGTCCTTAACCACTGAGGCATGAGAGCTGCATTTATCCCTTGTTTGCCTAGGAGGGGATCCACTTAGCGGTGCCCAGGGGAAGATGCATTTCTCAGTTTAGGGAAGTCAGTTGCCCTTGGGAATAATGTTTACATCAATGATATCATGATCAAGCATCAAGTTTAAGAATCACAAGAAATCCACAGAGAAAAGGTTTGATTTTGATTGGAATCCCAAGAAGGAGAAAAATGTTCTTGAATGGAGAGCTTCTTTAAAGGAAATAGTGCTAATGACAGAGCAGAGCCTAAGATTAACTTCTCATCTACAAGTGTTATAATAAGTTCCAGATGGATTCCAAATATAGAGGAGACAGAAGATTTTGCTTGTTTAAAATGTAGATAGTTATAGGAATATGTTTGTTTTATTTATGTAGGTTTTTTTACCACAAACCCAACTCTACTGCAAATATTTGATATTTGGGTAACAACTTTCTGCCTTTGATCTTAACAGCTGTTTAGGACTTAGTGTTTGCTTAGCAAAGCCAAGCCATGCAGAGCAGCAGTCCCCAAATAAATGGTATTAGCTGATGCTTACTATACTCAGTACCTGACTGGAAGTTCTTGATAGTATTTGGTGGGGTGCAAGGGGGAACTGCCATTATTTTAAGGAAGATATTTCCAGTAACCAGAGATAATCAAAATACTGTTTGCTCACAGAAGGAAGTGAAGCAGTCTTGTGTATGTAATACAGTCACAAGTCCATCACGAAGTTGTTTAGGACTTAAATCTTTAAGAATTGCTTTTTGGCTCTACAACCTTCCTCACAGTAGTTAGCCAGTGTAGTTCTGATGGTTTTTACTTATGCAACTCTAAAAGAAGTGCCTGTTCCATATGTGAACAGTGATGTTTTAGATTTGTTTGGTTTTTGTCACAGAGATATCATCGTGGCTTGGAAAACTACTGCCTGTAGGTCTTCTGGGATGTGGGAACCTGAAAATGTCTCTGCACAGAGTTCAGCTCACTCTTTCCCAGAACATCCCAGAAGAAATATTTAATAATACAGCTGTTCTGAGCTGAGTCTCCTTCGATCTGCCCCCAGATCCACTGAATATCTACTAAATGTTTGAGTTCTGAAAGCAAATGAATTATCACAGGGGTGTGCCACAATAGCATTGAAGTTTTCTCTCTTTTGTGGGCATAATTATGATGATATAGTTGAAATGGGATTTAATAAGTTTAGTGATAATTTTAAAAAATTAAAGCCACACCTTAAATGGCTATAAAATATATTCATAAATGGCTTTGCCTATCAATCCTAAATAAATGTGTGGACAATCGAGGAAATGCCAATAGGCTCTCATGTTCTTTTAAAGCTTATTATGAACTAGAAATCAGAAATTTGCCTGAGTTTCCTTAGTTTATCCAATTTACACAGCACAGAATGAGAAGCAAGGGGAGGAAAGTGTATTTTTATGTGTATTTGTTGTACACCAGCCAAGGTTCAGACTATCTTGGTGGTACTCAACAAAAACTAGTGGACTTTTCCTAACAGTGTAGTAAACTGGCCTTGAGAACATATGTCAAAAGGATGAAGTTTCTTCTAGGCCTTTTTTAAACAGCCTTCCCCGATGGTGTGTGTACGACTTTGATCTGATGTTGGTTACTTGATCATATAGAAGACAGTTCAGTTATCATCAGCAGTTAGGGGTATGTAAACCCCTGGTTTGTTTGAAAAGACAGAGTTTACTGAAAAATACCTTCAGTAAAATATCAAAGATTTGAGGGATTTTGAAAAATTTGAGCATTTTCTTCTTGAGTTTCATAAGAAGTAGCTAACATTGACCATGTATCTTTGAACCTTTTCTTCCCTCGTGCGCTTTTTATGATATTTTGTGACACAAAAGTGATTACAGGAGTGAGGAATATGACAGAGTACGTAAGAGTGATGCCTGCTCCTTTCTCTGAATAACCATCTATCAGATACACTGCCAAAAGGAAGACATTTATAGTGTTAAATAGAATGTTCACAATTTCATGGGACCTATGCCTTTAGGCAAGAAAATGATCTAAAGGTATTCACTACAGTAGAAGGTGACCATAAAACTACTCACTTTTAGAACTAAGAAAAGCATTAAATTTTGTCCCTGCTTTTGCAGTAATTCCTTGACATCCTTACTCATTGCTGAACAGCAATACCTACAATCATCAGAAAGTTTTTTGTACCTAAAAGCACATGTGCAGAAAGAAGGAATAATATGATTTCTTCTCTTTTAAAATATTTCAGTAGTCAGATGGTGATGTAGACTGTATGAATGTTTGCTCATTCCTTCTGTGTTATTCTGTAAGGTTTGGGTTGGTTTTTTTTTTTTAATAATAGAGTCAATGTTTAATAATAGAGTCAAAGTACTGTTTCATATAGCATTAAGTTTAGAGATATTTTGATATCAACTGAAGAACTACTGCTTTTATGACTTTTACAGTTTGAGGCTAGTTTAGAATGTTAGTCTTATATTGGGTGGCTCCTAGGTCTCTACTCCTGTTCAGAGATTAACATTGAAACATAAATAACTTGAATTAGAAATCCAGCAAATTTCCCTCCTTGGGCTTCCATATACTGGGTGAAAGAATAAATAAAAGAATAGCTACATTTACATGCCTGTTGAAATGCAAGGCTGAAGAGTGAAAAGTGGCTACACTCCTGCCTTTTACATTTTACTTTCAGTAATTTCATTGCTGGAAGCAATTGAGAAGCAACTTGTGCTGATGGTTATTTCTAGTAATAACTTCATAGGTATATGCCCTGGCAAAACAAAAAGTATGTTAAGTCTCTGGAAAATGTAGTAGATTGAAAAAATACATACTTGTGGATTGTGTATTTATGCAATGTGCAAAACATGGCAACATTAACTTTCATATGCAGCTGGAGACTTAATTGGTTTCATGATTTTAAAAGCTTTTAAACAGATGGAATGTGTATTACTGCAGAAAAAAAGCAATATTAAAAATGTGGAAATGAAGTCCACAGTACTGCGGAACTGTCAGGCACTCGGTGTATTGCATTTTTGGTTCCCATCTTTCCCTGTACTTCTGAACTCCCAGCACAGCACCGAGGTCTCAGACCTGAGACAGACTATCACATCAATTGTGTAGAACTGTGCTTTGTGGGGGTTGATACTGTTTGATTTTCTAAGGGGTGCTGCTAGTCTCAACATATCTGTTGTGAATAACTCTTTTATTCTTTCATCTTCAGGATTTCTTCTGAAAAAATATTTGACACATAATCTTGAGGGATTTTTCCTGTATTTTTAATGGGCCCTCTGTTCCACTTGTGTTTAATATTAAGATTTACTATTTCTTTAATTGCAGTTTAGTCAAGCAGGGAGTCTTTCAATGGATAGCTTTGGAAAGTGGCAAGATTTTCTTTTGTTATATTAAACAGTGTTTACACATTCCATAATGTTCTCAATTCAGCTACACTGAAGCACATCATAAATTTAATTAGAGGAGTTTTCTTAAAGCAGTGTTTGGGCTGATAAAGAGAAATATTGAGAAGTAATTTTCCTAATGATATACCAGAAGTGTTTTGGGACTGTAGCACAAGACTCTTGACTATTTTTCCCTTTTGTCTGTATTTCTGTGGAATAAGAATTGCATAGTTTTATTTACCTTCTTCATTAAATAACTTTCGTGACAAGAAACATCATGAGGTATTATCAAAAGCAATTAGAATCACCAAACAGGTGCTCATTTGGGACAAAAATAGGTCTAAATCTATTTCAATTGGTTCAGAGCTTAATGCCTTTATTACTCTTTTTGGTTTTGATCCAAAAAAGTTTTTTATTATAATGGGTAAGTACTTTTATCAATTTTTTTTTGTATGTTTCCTTGCCTATAGTTTACCTGTTCTGGAATTGTGATTTGTCAATATTCTTTTAGTTGTATGCAGCAGATGTACTGAAGCAAAGAAATATATATCTTCTGCACTGAAATTAATCCTTCTTAACATTTAATTCAAACAAAATAAATTCAAATAAAAGGGCAAAGAAATTTAAGCTCCAAAACCTATTAGCAAATAATACAAAGATCAATGGATACATTTTTAAAGGTTGAAAACAAATTGAAGTTACAGATTGTGTAAGGTTATCATGTATTCTGGATGAATGTGTAGTTCCATTGAGTTACTTGAAACTGAAATGCTGCAAGGTACACCGATATTTAAAAGTTATGTGTCTGTATCTTGAGCAAGATCAAAAAATTGAGAAGGCTGAGGTCTTGTCTAAGGATGACTTTAAGCATATTTTCTTGCTTGCGACTTTCTGATGTTATGAAATAGGACACAAAGATAATTTACCCGTGCAGAAACATGTACAGGTGAGCATTTCAAAACTCTTTTTTACTTTAAAAAAGCAGTTTGCCTTTAAACTGTACTCTTGCCACATAGCTCTCTAAAACTGCTACTTCAGATATTGTGCCCTTCATTTGTTGCAGGGTATGGATATATTGATGAATCTATTGCAGGTATCAGCACTTCTGTGGCAAACAGGAGGGACTAGCCCAGGAGGAATATTACATTAATACTTCTCGTGTCCCAGTTACCAGATTCTACCGTAGAGTGGCATGGTTCTGCATAGATCTGTAGTTGTCTTATGTAGAAATGCATAGTATAGCTAAATGATCATCACCGCTGAGGGAAAAACCCCAAATATTAAATGACAGCTGTTTTGCAGACAAGTAACTCCCTACTGCAAGGCTGTAGTCATTGAGAAAGTCAGAGTCTGTCTGGACTGCTTTTAGTACAGTATCGCAGGAAATTGTGCAAAGCTGTAGAGAGAGAAAGGGGATATTGTATTAAACAAAATCGAATTTTTTCATTCTCAATCATCCACACATTCTCTTTTGCTCATGTATTAGTGAGTGCTGCAGTATGTGCCCACATTTTATAGGTAGGAACTGGGAGTGAAACTAGCAAACACCCAGCATATCTTTTTCATTGCTTTTGGATTGTTCCTGATGCCGAGACCTGGATGTGATTTTTTTTCACCCTAAAAAGTTGACAGTAGCTGTAATTTTTATTTCCTTCAAACTGTCCCACCTTCAAGAGTCATGAAGAAATGCTGCTGATTTATTCACTGTCTTTTTTCTTCTCCAGCAGTTTGTTTGGTTTTTTTTCCCTTGTTTTCTTAGTATTTTTTACCTAGGCTAGGTTTCTTGAGAATAAACTGTGATGTTCGTATCTCGATGTTGTCAACAATTGTCATTCTTTTATGCCTTCTTATCCTTTCTTCCAACGTTTTTATACCTTTACGTTTCAATTCACATTTCATTTATGTCTTGTTTTCTTTACAAACCCCCACAGTTTGTTACTGGAATGAAGGTCTCATAGCAACAAAGAAATTACAAACTTTAATCTGCAGCTCCTATTGTAAGGCATGTGTCTTCTGGCTGCTTTTATTTACGTATGCCTAAAGTGATTTGGACATTTAGAACAATTTCTTGTAACAAAATCTTATCAAAGAATAGTGTGCTTCGTATGGCCTTCCCTGGGGTGCAGTGGAAAAGAGAACAAAACACACATTTGTGTGAAAAGTATTATGCTAATGAAGGCAGTTTAAGAGGCTAATGCAACTTGATTCAAACACTGTATACTTGCAAATGTAATGGGGGGTGCAAGAGAGGTAGAGGTTTCCTTTGTTATGATGGTGAAACTGTTTCTTAAAGATTTCTAACATCACAAAAGTAAGGCCAGACTTCACTATTCCAGCACTAAAATTCTATGTTGTAGAGTTCAGAAAATGGTAATATCTTTAACAAGAAAAGATAGTGGCAACGTTAATGCGTATTGAATTTGGTTACTATTTTGCCTTTGATGACGGTACTTAGAGAAAGTCTAGATTAAGCGATTTTTTTTTTTTTTAATAAATCCAGAAGATCACAGAATGTGTCACACTGATATCTTCTTTGCTAGGAAAGGGACTGAACAACATACACGCCTAGACTGGTATTTTTGCAAGGGATCCCTTGTAAACCTTTCCTAATGATTGTCCTCGTTCGCTGCTGGCAGTGGTGATTTGTCTGTTCTCTCAAATGTCACTTACCCAAAGATAAAGGAAGGACATGAGCAGCAGGTATGTAATCTTCTCTTTATCTCTCCTTCAATATTTCAGGAGTTTTACTTTAAATGTGGAGCACACCCAACGGCTGACAGTGAAACATCTGTGGCTTTGAACCTCGTTACAACAAACAGCCGCTGTATCACATGTATAACATGCACAGATATTAGGTAAGTACAACAAAAATTGTCAGAGATGTACAGTCTCAGTGCTTCATAGTACTAACCACTTCCAAAGAGCCTCTTTTTCTTTATTCATTTTCCTTCTTAAAGGCTGGGCTTTTTTTTTCCCTGGGAACGTGGTGAAAAATGGGTCACGTTTTCAGGTGTGTTATTTGTTTTGCTGCTAAAATTGCAGTTCATGTTTTTGTACATTAGTCATGTTGCAGGTGGAAATCTGACTGCTTAAGTTCTAAAACCTCAACTGCTCAAGATAGTGGCATAAGTGTGTAGATATTTTCTGCTAATATGTATTCAAGAGTCAGGGAAAGAGCTGGATTTTTGAGGGGGACAGACTGTTCCTGAAGAAATTAGCTTCTTGGTGTTTGTTCTATAAATCAAAGTAAAATGCATCTGGTCTCATGTTTATGCTTACTGCAGTTTGAAATACTGTAATCCATCTTTGCATGTGGTATTTGGGCACATACATTCAAGAATATCCATTACTTGCAAATGCATGGATTAAAAACCAATTGCCCGAAAAGACAGCTACCATTGTAGTGAAGAGTTACCCAAAACACATTCATCTACTGAATAGGAGATATTTTACATGAAAGTGTAAAAGAACTGTGAAATGGTAGTTGCTGGTCAGAAGGGAGAAACTGTAAAGGGCACTTGAACTCTGTTCTGATCCATATGGTGTGTCCTCTGGAAAGAGCTGGTTTTAGAAGCATCCTTTGTGCTATATTTACAGAACTGGCTCCTAGGTACAGATTAAGTGAAGACTAAATATCAGTCTGTCAGATTGGTACATCAGCATTTTGCAGCAAGGGTGCAGGCTCAGCTACTCAAAAGTAGTCCTTTCTAAAAATTCCCTGGGCAAGAGAAAGATCTGGCTTACTGAAGTGCAGACCCCTATCGCACGTCTCTGCTGCTGAGTACAAGAGGGCCAAGGGCTGATTCTCAATCCAAAGCCAGATGGAAACGACTGACAGATGTCCTGCACAGAGCTCAGTAACTTTGTCATAGCCAGCTTGGGTTAGTCATGGAGCCAAAGCCTCCAACCATTGCAGATCTGCAATGAAAGTACTTTTTACCCTAGCAGTAAGATGGAATGGAAAAGGGTTATTCATGTCCCAGTATTTCCTGTGTGGGGCACAGGAAGTGTCGCAAGAGCTCACCAAACTATATGAAGTACAACAAAGAGGTAAAACTTGCTCACAAGCTTAGCTTTTTGGGATAAACAGTACCTATCTCTTGGACCTGTGTCAACAGGGTTCTCAAGAATTCTACGTAATTCTGGACTGTAGAAAAAGTTGTCTGCTCATGAGAATTTACTGTGGTTTTGTTAAGTTCTCAATTAAACTCTAAATCAGATCAACAATAATAAAAAAAAAGACAAATCACCAAATCAAAAAAAAAAAAAACACCTACAAAACACCAGGAAAACATAAAGAAAAACCTTTAAACAACATTAAAAGGAATTAAAGGAAGCAAAATGTAAGAAATTTGTTCTCTCTCATCATGTCAAAATATTGATACATATTTCTATGATAACTCTACATTTTTGAGAATCTATCAATACATTAAATTCTGATTATCTTTCAGAAGTTAATTTTTTTTTAAGCCATAAAAGCCTCCCATGCACTTTTGTGTTGTATTAGACGTTTGTAGGTGATATCAAAACCGAAAATATTATTTTACTATTTTATTTTTGTATGGCAAATCCTGCAAGATGTTAAAATAGAATTTCACCTGTATCTTTGGGTGGATGAAATAATTTTATGATTAAGGTTGTGCAAGAAGTTATTTAATTTCTGATTTTGTCTTTTACCAGTTGCAAGGATGGTCAAATGTAAGTTCTGACCATCGGAAAGAGCGAGATCGTACAATGAAAACATTTATCAGTTATGGAAAGGTCATTGTAAAATCTTGGGCTACTTAAAAAATCTCCACTCAGTTTTTTTTGTTTGTTTGTTTCTAATTCCTTTCTCCAGCCTCACATTCTCATAATATTTGTGTGTAATTCCAAGAAATTACATAAATAGCCATAATCTTTTTACTTCAGTTAAATGTTTAGGTGATTGTGCTGGAAATTACCTTCTAATACACTTATGCAGTTGAAAGTAGCGTTTAGGGCACTCCGCAGTTTAGAGTATTTTATGAAACCTACCTTCATCCTTCTGTAGCATTCATGTGAAAAAGAGGATTAACTGTGTTTGGTACATTAGCTATTGCTTTGTATTAGCTTCATTACAGTAAAATAAGAAATTTGTCTCTGTTCTTGAAAGTAGATTTTTCTTCCTTTTTTTCTGAAAAAACCTCAAATCAACAACAAGACACCAAACAGGAAAAGATGACAACGAGGTACTATTTGCATTTTTCTTAAATATTTTTGTTTGCAGCAACATACACCATATTTCCAGGTGTTTCCATCGATTTTTCATTGTCAGTCCACCACAGGAAGAGTAATTAAGTTCCAAGATTCTTGGCATAGCATTTGTATAGTTTTAGCAATGTTAGCTCCTAAAAATCTTACATAAAGCAGTAATGTATTCTGCTATATAGAAAAAATACAAACTGGATCCAATGTTTGTCTCTTGCCAGTTTTATTCTTAAGTTTACACTAGATACACTTTGTTTGGCTTAGGTTTACATTTTATATAAATATTTTCATGCAGGTCTGACCACTGCAGTGAAATAATTGAAAGCCAAACACCCTTGTAGGCCTATGCTAAATCCGTAGGCAGTATTCCATGTAGTGTAATGCCTTGCAATGTATTCTTATCTACAGCAGAGTTAGTGTGAATTGGCAGCCTTTATGCAATTTTTTTTCTGTAGAGTTCAAGGTGATGGGTCGTTATTCTATGTCTTTGAAGGACCTTTAATAGGTTGAGCAAATGGCTGGAAGTTGAAACAAATACTAAAACTGTGCAGTCCTTGAGGGAAGATCTGCTTTTGTCAACTGTTTCCAATAGAAATAACATCAAAAGGGGTTAGGAGTACCCCAGGGTACACATAAATCAGGCTCAGGAATAACAGCAGTTTTAAGCAGTGTAAAAATAAAATCTGAAGAACAAAAATGCCTCACGTCATCTTTCACGAACTCGGTAGGGTACAATTCCTGAAGGCACCATTATTTTTAGCTTTCAGCAGATACAAATAAGTGTAAAAGATATATAGGACATACTGTCACTTAATAGGTAGAAAGAATTCTCTAGAAAGAGAAGTATTTGATGTTGTGTTATCAGATTTTTTTTTTTCTAATCTGATAAATCCCTGCTTCATAGTCTTGAACAAAGAAATGGTTTGGTTTGTTTAAACAATGGAATCTTTTTATATCCTTTTCTGCTCTTTGGACTTTCTAATCTGGACTTGGAAGTGAGAACTTCTGCTAGGGGTGTTATTAGTGCATATGCTAGTTATTCTTCAAGGGTAACTGTGATGTAATATCTTTGTCATAGTTCTCTTCAGGCAAATCAGTTCAGACTGTGATCACATTAGATATTTCATGGGCAGGAGAGTAATGGAGGTCAGTACTGAGAGGGAAAAATGTGAATGGACTATAGGAAGTCCTGCTGGAAATTCAATGGGCAGCTCTCTTCTTCCGACAATAAAGAATGGATGGCTGCATGTTGTTGGGAATAACAGTGTGTTAATCTAACTTATGGAATTACTTTGGACCTGCTAAGCTTCTCACTAGCTCTTTATCAGCCATCTTTTTCAGGTTTATTTTTTTTCTGAAGTCAAAGTACAAGTTAGAAGTTTTTTCTCTCCAGCAGCAGTTTGTTACTTTCTCCTATCACTCCTGCTTCCTCATTTCCTCTATTGTAGAATCAGAATTGAGACAGATGAGTTGTTGGGGGAGTTTTTTTTGGTTTCCTTTTTGTTTTGTTTAGTTTTTTTTAATGGGGTATTGCTCCTAAATTGGTAAGGGATTGGTAAGGGATCATTTGCTTCTCAATAAAGAACTCATATATGTGAATGATTTTCTGTTGTGACTTTTACTTGTGGATATTATTTGCCAAAAAAGACCATCTCCCCAAGTTTATTATGGGGATTAGGATTTTTCTAATTTCATATTTTGTATTTTGATCTTTATGATATTATTGTTGCTACAGGTGTGCCATGTTCCTTATTGACCTACATGTTGTACTGCGTTTTACATTAATGTTGTACATTGCTTTGTAGTAAAATATTTCTTCAATTACAGTTTAAATATTGTTTAGAGACACCTGAAATAATTTTCCTTGTCTTTCTTTCTTCTTGTAAAATATATGGTATTAATGCAGTCTGGGTTTCAAAAAAAAAAAGTGGAAAGAGTATCGGGGGAGGAATGGAGCAGCAACTATGGCAAGAAATAGGTGAGCTAGCAGGTTGGCCATGGCATTCAAAACCTTTACAATACAAATAATTCCAGAATCTTTAGTTGGCTATTGGAATCCACTGCTACAGCAGAAGAGACAATTAGCAAAATTCAGCTTTTGACAGAAAGCTACCAATTAGCTCAATTGGTCAGAACATGGTGCTAATGCCAGTGCTGTGGGTTTGATCCCTGTACAGGCCATTCACATACAAGTTGGGCTTAATGATTCTTGTAAGTCCCTTTCCACTGAGAATATTCTGTGATTTGTTTGAGAACTGTTAACATTTTCTTAGTGAAGAAGCTGTACTACAAATTTGATTTAGGTCAATTTTGCTGTTATTTGAAGAGAGTTTTACCAGGCACCTTCTGTTGTTTTCTGAGATGAAAATGCAGACCATGTCCATTAAAAGACATTACCCATGTGAAGTTTTCAGAAGAGTAAATAGCACCTTACTCTAGACTTATAATTGCTATTTCTCTTTGCTTCTGGGACATAGGAACCTAAATTTACCCGTTGGGCCATTATAATCCAAGTTACTAAATCTACATTTAGCTATTCTTTTTTGAAGTACTTTTTTCCCTCTCAGTGACCCATCTTGATAGTGTGATCTCTGCTCCAAATCTCTGTTAAATTCTGTTGCCTTTATACACCTTGAGTAGTTCAAAGAGGAGTGGAAAAAGATTGTGCTAAGAATTAAATCTACATTGTTTAAGCACTATGACCATCAGGGACAATGTCTACTGTTTTATTCCCTAATGTTCCTTAAATTAATGAGATTTCTTGAGAATCACTTATTTAAAGCAGAAAATTAGATATAAAACTAAGAACTGTTACTAATTGATTTAGAGCTTTTTTTTTTTCTTTTCCCCAGTAAGGTAACTTATAGAATACTCTTGTAACAGCTGTAATATTTGAGCTCTGATACAAGCAAAACCATGCAGAGAAAACCTTTTGTTGACAATTCTGGTGATGTTTTGAAATGTGATCAAAATCTTAAAATGCCAGTAGGTGACCTTCATTTCCTCTGAGGTGCACACTGTGGATTTCAGACTCAAAGATTTTAACCATGGACTACTGCAAGACATGCCTTGTGCATGAAATTCAGTTGCCTCAATCTTTCTCTTGAATTACATTCACTAGAATGCAGCAGCCCCAATGGCAATGACAGGACAGCAGTGCAGCTCTGCACTGCAGCTGCATCTCTAAGACAGCTTCCAGCTTCAACACATCTGGGAGCAAGCGTGCATTGGCAAAGCTGTGCACTGTCCCACTGTGCATATCCTTTGCCAGCAGGGGACAAGGGAGGAGGGTTTTATACAACCTCACTTGTCTCCTGTGCTAGACATAAAGCAGGAATTTCTCTTCATCTAGGAGAATAAAGGCTGACTACCTTTCGTTCTTTATGACGTGGAGATTTTTTCTATATTATTCCTTTGCTTGGCATATATGTTAGTGTACAGTTGACAGAAAGGACAAATGGGAAGGAATAAAGGAATATATTGACTGCCTGTTGGTTTTTTGGTTTTTTTTTACATTTGCCCACATAGCATGCGGTATGTCTGAGTGTTTGAAACAGTCATGAGTGAGAATTTTTATGACACAAATGAATTTCATTTCTGATTTGAATTTATTTCAATAACATGCATTTCCTTATATGGGATAAAACAAATATCCCATATCATGTGGATAAAATAAATGAGGGATAAAATAAATGTCATGAATTTCATTTTGCATTTGACATTTCACCTGAAGCCTGCAGTTTCCAGAATAACGTCAACAGGCTCTATATTATATGTTGTATGCTCTCTGCCATTCTAATTTATGGGATGATAAATGCAGTGAGCTGTCTTTGTAGATTTCTCCATTTACGTATTTTATTCATGCTGCAAGACACAAAGAATTAAAAGTTTAAATCGTTTTGGATGAATCAGTAGTTTTAGTGTGTCAGATATCCAAGATTTCATGAACCTCACTTCCAAAATATTCTGAAGAAATCTAAGTATGAATACTTGCATATAATCAATGAAAAATGATAGCTAATGAATGTAATTTTGTTCAAGAATCATAGATTTAAATTTTAAAGTTAGAATTTACTTGCAATGTCCAAGAAAAGAAGAGTAGAAAATGTTTTTAAAATGTTGTTCAAAGAGATTCTTGAAACTTGCAAGCCCACAACATGCCTTTTCTCCCATAGATGTTTGCAGTTCAACTGGTTTTGACTTCCTTTTCTTTCTTTTTAAAATGAATTCTTTAACACAGAAGAAAATTCTCTGGATAGTTTTGCTTCAGGCAAGGTTAGTAATAGCTGGATATTTTCCCCATCGAATAGCAGTGTAGTGACCTATGCGAGTTGTTGTTGGAGGTCACAGTCCGGTTGTCTTTGGAGAGATATCTGTATTGCAAAGGCACCGTCACAGGCAATACTCGTTAGCAAGCCTCATCCTTTCAGCAGAGACCTGAGGTCTGAAGGAACAGGGTGACCAAATTGCAGAGATGTTCCTTTCAGGCCTCAATTGAGGCACTGAGGGATTGGTCTGGGGTGCAACTTCAGCTGTTGCTCTCTGCTGAGCAGCCAGAGGTTTGGCTCATCTTGCCCTTCAGTTAGGGGAAGGATGGGAAAGTGTTTGTGAAAGATGTGGTTGGCTTTTACAGCAGAAAGAAACAAGACTGAAAATATCCAAGGAAGAATGAAGCGGCCCAGCAGTAAAAACCTAAATATGCACACAACAGAATAACTTCATTTGCAGGAATTTGGGAAAAATTGAAAATAGCTATATTGGGCAAATGTACTAGGATGTGATTTCTAAAATCAAATACGTGAAGGACTATTCATAAGACAGAGAACCTGTCATAATATGTAGAGAACTTTATGAAATGTTACTTGATACTTCATAGAGTCACTTGATGATCTAATATGGAACAGGGTCTGTTGTCCTGGTATGTCTTGGAGAGCCATTCAGTTCCTCAGCCAAATAGCTCCGCAGGAATTGTTACCAGATTTCAGAATTCAGTTACCAGATTTCTGTTATCAGACGTGCATAATTAAAATAAATATTTTGATGGAATCTGATGGCAAGTGTTTACACACTGTTTTCACTAGATGTCTGGGGCAAGGTACTACTCTGCAATTCTATAATCATATTTTTGATGTGTATCACATTCATGGGCATATGGGTACAAAATTTTGGGGAAACAAGGAAGGGATTGAGGAATATGTGGAGAAATATATTCATTTCTATACATATAATAAATAGGGACACCTACTGCTGTATTTCTCTCTAAACCATGGTGTAGAATGAATTGTCTTAACAATGTACTGACTGACAACAAGTATAAGGAAAATATTTCACACATTTTCTATTGACAGTCTGCACCGAGCACAAAAAGCTCTTGGTACGTTACAGTCTTGATGGAACTGTAATGGAATTTAATGATTAGAATTACTTTTTTTGCTTTTTAACTTAGGAGTTCATGATCATTGATAGCTCTCTTCCCTCTTGTTAATTCTTTGGATAAAGGATTGCTTCTGAAGGTTGTTAAAGGCTACTTCTGAAAACAAAACACTTTCTGAAGGCAGTTGTAGAAAGAGTCTGGTATTTTTTTTTTTCTGCAAGAGAAACCTGTAGGGTTCTAAATTTTTTAGACATTCAGAGAAATTCCTTCTTCCTCCTGAAGAATGAATGTATTTGCATAAAACTTATTTTAGTAAACTTAACTGTATGTTTATTTAAAAACATAGCTATTTTGAAATAGTGAATTATTCCAATAACAGTATAATTGTTGTATAATGATAAATTATAGTAAAAATTTTGTGTAAATTGTGCTGTGATGCACTCACTAAGTTCCTTATCAACTAACTTACCAGCACAAAGTTTCCTTATGGAGGAAAAATCCAGGACAGGGTCAGATAAGGGAATAGAAAGTAAATTCAGTCCCATAGTGGAAAATAGAGAAAAGACAAGTTAAATTGTTAATACATAACTGTTATGAACTTGGTGCAAAAAGATGCTGATTTGCAGTGTGGTTTGAAAATGACAAGAAATACATCATAATCAAAGTCAATCAAAATCTCTTAAGGTCTGTCAATACCTGTGATATTTTAAGGGAGCTGTGTGCAGACATTTGAACATGGTTGAAAATGTGCACAGTTAAGGGAATAATAATTTTCCCAGTACAAGTTTGTAAATGGTAATGATACTGCGCTGACATGTCAGTGTAAGAATACTACGAGAAAAATTACACCAACATGAACACTTTATTTATATTGTTACAAACTCTTGTGCTAAGACTTGTATTTTCATTTGGCGTATTTGTTTTGATTGTGTTGAAGTAATTCCATACCACTGTACGTTGACATGCAGTAAGCAGGATGAAAACAGGTACATTTGTCCATCAAAAGTGTTTGGATTTTTTTCTTATTATTTGTCCAATTCCACTGACATAACTTTCTCTTACCAAGGAAATAAGTCCTACAGCTGATCTCTAAAGCTTGACTCTGACATGCTCCTGAAAGAGTTCAGTGGTAGTGAAATTGAGTAAAACAGTAGAGAAAATGTGTGTTTCTGGATAGAAAGATAGGGGGAAAATGATACCTACTCTACTGAATACATGAGTTAGCATAACTGTTGCTTTTCTGTGCAGAGAATTCAGAGGTCTTCTACCACAGCAAATTTTTACAAAACCCTCTTCTGAGTCACTTTCAGTTTTGTTTCCCTTTAAGAGTGTGTACTCCTACATGTTTACTAAGCAAAATGGAATTTTTATTGATTTTTCATACATATTTATATATATTGCATACATAGATATACACATATATGTAGATTCTTGTG
The DNA here is from genome assembly GCA_013400215.1 of Cisticola juncidis. Taxonomy (NCBI): domain Eukaryota; kingdom Metazoa; phylum Chordata; class Aves; order Passeriformes; family Cisticolidae; genus Cisticola; species Cisticola juncidis. The sequence goes on from VXBR01001107.1 coordinate 712,085, forward strand.
TATATGTACTTGTTTCTTTCTTTGTCTTTCTTCTCTATAATCAATCTTCAGTTATTTGAGGTCCATTACATTTATAAATGTTTTCCTCCCATGCTATTCTTCTTTCACTTTACGCAGGAGACAAATCTCCCTGTATTTCTGGTGAACCAGACTGTGCTCTTCTGGCATGCAAACTCCATTTGCATTTTACAAATTACTCTTTCTTTTTGTTTGTTTAAAGCAACAAAGAGAACAGTCATACCACTTCCCATAAGGTATGTTCTCTGGAACCACTAAAGACAGTGTCAGCCAAACAGCTGCCAAGAAAAGCTGGAGCAGCCTGGTGATATACCCAGTGCAGGAAAGATGACTGCACTCAGGTGTCACCTCTATGAATGTGTCCAGCCTCTTTGGAAACAGGCTGACAATGCTGATGTCAATCTTGAACTGTACTCATGAGCAAGACTATGCCTTTGCTCCCTACGGATTCCCTCACCTTGCTGGAGTTTATTGGATTTCCTGACAAAAGGAGTTATATTTATTCACTTTTGCTATATGCGCCTCAAAAGGTGTCAGAGCATGTCCTGATCAGAAAGCAGGTGGTGAGAGTGATGCTGCAATATGGTTCAGTCTGGTTATATAAATATAAAACAGCTTCAGAAAGTCATTTATTCAGTTCAATGCATTTGTAATTTAATTTTGTTTTTGAAGTAAAATACGAAAACAAGAGAGAAAAAGCATTTTAAAGACCCTTATCATTGAGATTTTGAGAAATGGTCCTTTTTCTGTTTTGCCCTTCAAATATATCCATATTTTCGGGCAAAATAGTCATCATTGCTTTGTGAGGGCATTTATGCATGTATGTGCTAAATTAATTTTAATTAAAAAGACACTTCTCTCACCTTGACCCTTTAGACTCTGATTATGCAAACAATTTTGTGGGTTTGAGTGTTTTTTTATGATATAAGTGTTTGCAGGTTAAGACTTATGTACTGCATAACTGCAGATCATTTTCACATAAATAGAACTATGACTTTTCCAGAAATAAGTATCTCCTACAGATGCACAGCTTGTCCCTCTTGCATTCAGCTGTGACCTTGAAAACTGATTAACAAAATTGTACTCTAAGGGATGCAAGGCTTCACATAAAGCAAGTGAAGCATGTACAGGCCCTTGAGGGGTGCTTAGAGTATCTCATAGACTCTAATGGTAATTCCTTTCTCTTTTAATGCTATTAGGTGATTCTGGCTTGAGGCAATCCATAGTACTTTTTATTTAATTTTTGTGCCACAGATCTTATGAATTATCTTATTACAACCCCTGTTTCATGTTTTAAAGACAAAGTGCTCTTTGTGTCTGGTATGCTAAGTGTCTTCTTCAGCTACTCAGATATTTTGGGTTGTTTATTGATTTTACATGGCATAAACCTTGGCACAGTAAGAGGGTGAAATGTTAAGTGGAGTTATGATTACCTAAACCTGAAAACAAAGTAGTGCTTGTGAAAAGCATGAAGAGTGCCATGCATTTAAGACCTCATTTCCTTCAGCAGTAAGAAGGACTGTTTCAAAATACGCCATTTGCTGTCCAAAAAGTGGTACATTCATTATTTAGTAGTATTGGCAAGCTGTGAAAACCTGGTTTCAAAAATTAATTTATTCAATTATTAGATCCTTGTAAATTATTGTACTTTTGACTTCCTAATTCTCTACATATGTATTTGCATTATGTTTTGGTTAATGGAACACCACCTTCTGGAAGTCAGAGCTGAGAAACAAAGCGCAATTTAAAGCATCCTACATGTCCCACTCAGTCTTGCTGCCATTTTTTGTGTCTTTAAAATTAAATTTGTATTACATGAACAGGGATGTAAGGTATTGTCTTAATAAGTCATTAAATTAGCAGAAGGCATTAAAAGAATTTTTGCTAGTGATGAAATAAAAAACAGAAGGCAAGACTGAATAGTAGCTGGTCTTGAACATCTGTAATGTGTCAAGGTACAGAAGTATAAAATGTAGCATTCCCTGCACCCCTGCTTTTTGCGTTCTTTGCTTAAAAATCCGTGTACCAAAAGTGGAGACATTTTTGTTGGGTTTTTTGTCTCTCAAAGTTAAAGTATTCCAGTTTCTGTAGCTAAGAATAGGGAGAATATACAAATATTAGTTGGCCACTTTACAGTTTCTGCTCTGGTTGTAGTGCATTTCCCTATCCAAGAAAAAGAAATTGAATTTCTTGAGAGGTTTTTTTTGTTATTCTCTGATATCTTTCATGTAATAAAATGTGTTGTTTACAATAGCAAGGAATAAAATATTTCTGTAGAGGTGTCCTTGTTGTGTTGATAGGGTCTCTGGTGGTTTGAGTTCTGTAGAACATTTAGAACCAAACTGTGACCTCATCTTAGTAAGCAGTTAAACCTGTGTTTAGCTTGCTGCCTCTCACTAATCCCATCACAACCAACAGGATGTAAATGCAGGTGTATGTGCTTTGCTTTAGAGCCTAGACTCATCCTATCTAATTATCCTGCTCTTTCTGAGTGATAGCCTCACATCCAAGAGGTAGTCATGGAACGTCTTTAATGAGGCTCTCAGTGTGAGGTAGGATTGATAATGCTTTTCATCACGGGAAGGACATCTAATAGTGAATATTCAGAGGGGTTTGTTTTTATTTTTTCAAGAATAAGACAGTTCTGGAAATGTCTGCTGTCATGAGAATGAATTTCACTGCAAAGAGCTCTTTTCTCAACACTTTACTGTCTTTTCTGATTATCTCAGATAATCTGTATGCGTATGGAAAGTGTATTTCATATGATCTGTCTTTCACTTTGCTGGGTATCCTGGTGCCTTGCAATGCCCCTCTGTTTTCAGAGATATTTATGGTTTGGATCGTACTGTGTCTGAGCTTCCTGTTTTCTAGAAAATACGTTATGCATGTTTGCAGTGCAGGTAGTATTCATCTAAGGGTTAAAGCATTAACGCTAATACTAAAACATGTTAAAAATATTTCTGATGAAATGAATATTTTTCTTAGCATGTTGAACAATATTCTTGGCCTTTCAAAATATGATAGAGTAAGCATTCATTTGGATTCTAGTTGCTGATCAAGAAATAGGATACTGTTACCCTGTGTTCATGTTCATTTCCTTTTTTTGAGTTTGTTTATTCTTTTCCAAATGTATGAATATGTTATTTCTTCTTTTTCTACAAGATTCATAAAATTATTCTAAGCTCCCAAGGAAGTCAAGAAAAAATTATTTGAATCTTCCCTTGTCTCTTTCCTTTTCCCTGCTGTGTTTAATAGATTCTTCAAAGAATATTTTTTTTAGCTGAAGGAAAAAAAGGAAAGGGGGAGGAAGAAGAGAATGTGAAGGCTTTACCTTAGATCTGGCAAGAAAGTTCAAGAGATCATTTTTGATGCCAGCAAACATCTTTAGTTTATATTTTTTATTTTATAAGAAATTTGTTTTCTAATTGTTTTATACAAGCACTACACAGTCATGTAGGTGAATTTTACTGTAGGAAGATTTTTTTTTTAATTCAGTATGAAGCAGATTAGGCAGTATTGCATTGACCTTCAGTTTTAAGTACTAATGTTAAATAATAGTTTTTTGGTACCTTACTTTACTCCATTAAAATGGGTGGTTTTAGATTTTTTTTCCACTTATCATTTACTAATTTCTATCTTATTGTTTGCCATATGCCAGTGTGAAAAACATCCTACAGGTAAAATGGTTTATTCGGTTTAAAAAAAAAATCAGTTGTATTTTTAACATTGCATTGCAGTTTTATTTATTTTATCATGTCTTATCCTACTGTGCATATAATCATATGCCAATGAAAGATGGATTCTGCAAAGCTGTGAGTACTCAAGTTTCTAGAACAGGGTGTTATTTAAACATATGCTTGACTTTGAACAACATGTGAGTAGTGGTTAAATACGCCAACAGAAGAATGCTTATTCTCATTAGCTATATATATATATATATATATATATTTAGTTACCCCTTACAGATGTTTTCTTCTCTAATAGCTTGTCTTGTCAAGGTTAGGTCACGATATCTGAATTTTGAGAGCCATAAACAAAGCTACAATGATACCATAAGAGGAGGTATTTGCCAAATCTCTGCGGTGGTAACTGTCTGTCATCCAGAACTCTTGGATGAGTTTCAAGACCTAAGGCAGATGAGGAATTACCTTTTTGGTGGTAATAAAGAAGCTTAAAATACAGAACTGATTTGAGTACTAAAAATTGAAGCCTTCCTTCCTCATTCAGTTATTGGAGGTTCTCTTGTGGATGCTTCTTTTAAAAAGAATGACTCTTGGTCATTCATACATTCTTAGTCTCCATATATTGTCATGTTTCTTTGATATCTAAACTGTCTTTGCTACTTTAATGACACTATACTTTTCTTAAGTTTCATTAGGCTGGGATTACAGTTCCAGTTGGTACATGAAGTCAATGACTTGTAGGAAAAAATGGTTACTTAACTAACAGCAGAAACCAGAGAAGTAGCAACTTGATCTAGGCTCAGTTTCCTGTGGGTGAAATATTCTGGATGTGTTTACACACTTTGGATTTCTGAAAGGCTGCTTGTGTAACTGGTGTTGCATTAGTTTCCTGTGGAAAGGAAAATAAATGAATGGAGACTTTGCAAGCTCGTACCCATACTAACATTTTTTGAGTGCTCATTGCCTGTCAGAGAAAAAAATATTGGGACCAGAACAACAAAAAAAAATTAAAAAAAAAATAAAAATTGAATGGTTCTGAAGAGCACAAGTGTGTGGAACTCCTGCACCTGTATGAAGTTTCTTCAGATACTTTGATATTGATTGTGAAAATTATGTCATTCAGATGATGTGTTGAATACTTTGAGGTGGAATGAGCACCTTTTGCACATGTTAAAGGTTATCGTATACTGTGGCTTAACTGATGTTCTAAATGTCCCAAACTTCTTATTGTAGAATGTTGTGCTGTCAGGTTGGGTCTGATTATGCCAACTGCTTCCCTCTGTGCTGAAAGAAATATTTGGAAGGTTTGCTTGCTTGCCTTCTTCGAGGTTTGACTTGCAGCACAGCAAAGTGAGGAAGCCTACCTCTTCTAATCTGTGGGTCCTTGATAAATTATAATTATCCCATGCAGAACAGCTTCTTGTTTTTCAATACTTCGCAGATGTGAGAAGTTTGTACGGTTGCAGTCCTTATGTGCTTTCTTTCATTTATGCAACTTTGCTGTTTTGCTCAGCTAGTGAGGTTAGCATAAAATTGGCATGACGTAACTGAACAAGCAAACATAGGTGGCTTGCTTCTTGTAAATTGTTGGAAGAGGCAAGCAGCCAGCAAGGGCTGTTGCACAGCCAAGAATATGATATATGTTCAGGTTCCAGAAAAATTTTAAGTCTTCAAATAAAATTTGTCACTGTTAGAATTATTTCATGGCGAAAATTAATATCTGGTCAAAAGTTGTTAAACCAATCAAAGTATGCAGGGAATAAGTCGCAAATAAGTGTTTTTATCCCTTGCTTTAAAGGATTTAGAGGATCTCTCGCCAGTGAGAGACTAGGGAATAAGTGTCACATTCTGGTGAGAATATTAACTGCTGCCATGGGTGGGATTTTGGTTCTGGGTTTGAGGCCCTGTGCAGAGGGCTCTGTAGGGTTGGTTTGTTTTGGTTTATTTCTATAATAAGAGATATTTTCTGTATTTTGATATGTTTTTACCAGGAAGGATTCAGAAAATATTTGTCTGAAAAACCATGGCTGCTTGGACAAAATTGCTTATAATTTTAGACAAGGAGATAAAAAACAAAACAGTCAACACCACCATCCTTATGTACTCCAAGACAAAGAATTTTAAAGATAGTGGAAAGTTGTTTTCAACTATGTTTTTATACACAATTGACTGTTCATGGATTTAACATTGAGCAATATAAAGAAAAATATATTCTGGACCTTCATAAGTTTTAATTCAAGTGACATTTTCCCTAGCCTGTTTCACTGTTATCAGAGTCTTAACAGTGAAGAACAACTTATGTTTGCTTATGCTTGACTATGTTCTCCCTGTCTCTGCCACGTACCTACCTCTCCAACTCATTCTACCATGAAACTCCTGACTTAATTTATTCTTAGATTTGGAAGTGTTTCCTTTTTATAAACCACCCTAAAGCTGAGTGTATTTGCATGTGATTGGCAACCTTCAGTTTTGTTTGTTCGATTAAAAAAAAAAAAAGAGAGCAATTAGAAAGTTTTATAGAGTGAAATATTTTATGTTCTGATTTTATGAGCATAGCTTTATTGTCATAATCTTAAATGGCAATGACATGAATTTTTTTCTGACGGGTGAGTTATTAACAGCTTATGAACTCCTGCCTTTAGAATGATTTTTTTTTTTTTTTACATTTTATTTTATCCTGTTTTCTAAATCTCTTTTAATGATGCCTTCTAGGTAAAGAGATAATTTCATGGAAACTTCTGAGAACAGAGCTTTGTGGCGTAAGCTTTGCTTGCTTTGTGACCTACATGTATATTTTGACAATCAAGGTTGTTGAAATACTTCTGCCCTTCAAGAGGGTAAAATAAGTAACTCACAAAGCATATTTTAACCAAGTACCAAAACAGAGATATATTTACCTTGTAATGTAAAGGCTTATTAAATTAAATGCCTAATAATTGAGTCAAATATGAAGCTGCAATTCTCATATCTGTGGGATGCTGCAGCAGTGAAGGCAATGCTTGCCAAGGTACACCACAGCAGCAGAACCGAAGCAGATTGATCTCCCACAACCATTTGTCTGCTTCTTTACATTTTATCTGGGCAGACCATTCTAGGGACCAGAATCACAGCCAGCTTGGTGCCAATTACAGAATTTTGCCACTTGCTTTGTGCTTTTTTATATTCCAAAACTTAGCTTACCATAATGTCGCATATACCAGGTTTAAATACATGTGCTCAGAAAAAGAAAATAAAAACAAACCCAAAGAAACAAAAACCTTGCAAAAACCCCCAAACAAAAAACCTATTAATCTTATCAAGATGGCCTTTCCAGTTAAAAGTATTCTGTAAGAAAGCCCCTGAAGTTTTATCTAGATTCAAGGACTTTTTAGAGTAGGACCTGTAGAATATCCTATTGAAGTTTGTATTCTTCATCTTTGTAGGTTTACCTTGAAGGGCTCTTTTCATTTTTTACCCTAAATTTTCTGGTACTCTATTTTACTTAATTGTTTTTTAGTAAAAAATATGTATTTTAGTTGTTTCCCACTATCAGTTGCCTGTAGAAGGATTTATTTTGCAGTTAATGATTCTCAGTCCCAAAATAATAGGCATGCTTTCTTTTTAAACTATACTTTTTTTTTTTCTGAACAGCTCACAAATCAGTGAAAGGCGTGCTTCACACTCAATATGCAAAGTCATACCTTTCTTTTTAAACGATACTTTTTTTTTATTTTTCTTTATATCTGTTATTTATTCTTTTTCTCTGGACTGGAATGACTTCTCTTCATCTCTTGTCATACTAGAATTTTTATCTCTATTCATTTTGTTCTCTTGTTTCTCTGCATCTTATGTGGGCTTACATTGTTTGATATGAGCTAAAAGTAAAGTAAAATGTTTTGAATTGAGAACTGCATCCCATTTGTGGTTTGTTTACTGTCTGGAACTCTATTTGCCCTGAACACATGAAAATTATTTCCATGTCAACCTCCTTTTGCATGCTGCATTTGGATTTGGAGCTAAGCTTGGCCAAATGCTAGGTAACAACTTTATAAAAAATTATTTACATTTCATTTGTTAGAGCCACAAAAATCATTTACTTTTCTCCAGCAAGTATCTTCTTGGAGATTGTACAGAGTCTGGCTTTTCACTTTTGATACTTCATTATTTCTTTTCTTCTAATTTTCTGTCTTTGAGATTTCTTCTGCCCTGTCTTCATTTCAAATTCATTGCAGTGACTGACCATTCATTTGAAAAATTAACTTAGTAACATACTTCAAATTACCATATGTCGTAACTGAACTGAGTTCTGTTCTTCACTGCTTCCAAGTTTCTACAAGAATCTGTTTCTCTAAATAGTTGGCACTTCTAGGTGTTGGATAGCCATTCTGAAAACCCAGTTCTATGACAATTTTGTGTTGGAGGTATGACTAAATGAAATAGTATAGTTCTTTTTCAGCCTTTCACTTAGAGTTACAAAATTAAAATACAAAGGACTTCATAACCAGTGTAATGTTGTAGGTGATTAAGCTGAACATGTGAACTTCTAGTTTAGTAGACAGTAGAGAATGGACATAGAGACAAAACTACCACATGTATCTTTTTTCTTGTTTTCATTTTTTCTGACTGTACATCCCACAGCAGTACCCCATTCAAAGTTTGGGCTCAAACAATAGTAGTAGCCTTCTAAAATGTTACCACTGTCCCCTGTATTTTAGAAGTTACTTACTTGCTTCAGGAATTGATTTCTAGTTAAACTATTGGGCTTAAAAAAAAAAAGTCTCATTTTCTTTTTTATCTTAGGTTTTTGTTAAGGATGTATTATTTTTATTGTTCTTTTCCATAATACTTTTCAGATATGTGTTCTTCCAGAACCTTAACAGTCACACTGTAGTTCATAATCAATCCATAATCAGTCTGTGACGTGTTGTGTGCGGTTAGAATGTACAGTTAGAACTGACTCAGGACCTTTACTGCTCTGGCAGTGTCTGAAGAGAGATCATTTTTGTGTCACTCTGTACAGTGTCCAAGTTGTTGGACCTGTGAGTCTGGGCATCCCATAAACACGGCACTAAGAGTCCCAGTGTAAGGAAAAATGTTTCAGCTTCTCACTAAGGAACCTGACTACCCAGATGTGAAGTGACTCCCCGTGCATTTTGCGCTATTTTTCAGTTCCATCCAGGATATAGAGTGGTTCCTCAGATGCCAGGTCCATATGAACTGGTCCTGGGCATTATATTTTGAAAATTAAAGAATTCCCAATTTACAATAATCTTTCCAGACGTCTCCTTGACATCCTTAGAATCCTGTTTCCTGGGAGAGAATGTATCCATGCTGCAAATGCTGTATTACAGATATTTCAGTTTATGGTGACAACTCTGTTTCCTGTTGTTTTGATCTCATGCTTCTGATCAGTCAGCCAACTAACATGAAAGACAAGTTTGTGAAAAAGTACAGCAGAAGCAGCTCAGATATTCTTCATGTAAACAAGCTAGTGACTGAGATACAGGATGTGTATCACTGTAAAAGGCAATGTACTTGTAGCTGAGGTGAAATTCAGAAGTTTTTGGACACTGTTGCATGTTTCAGCAGCAGCCTGCAGAAGGCGTGGGGAACAGTTGGGTAGTGAGTATTCAGGTTTAAACAACCTGAATGTCACAGGCAATGGTGTATCAACTAGACCATCTAATTTTTCTGTAGGTAGGAACATATTTAAAATAAACTGGTGTAGCATTTTTTTGGGGGGGAAGTGTTGAAAACATCCCTCACTGAAGAAGTAATTTCTGCTGCAAATTTTTTCTGAAAAGCTCACAAATCAGTGCAAGGCATGTTTCACACTCACTATGAAAAGTCATACCTTTCCATTTTATGGCAGGGATTTTCATGGACAGACAAGGAAAGTTAGCCTGCCTCACCCATTCTCTCTAAAAGCTGAATTGCTAGTTCAAAGAAGAAACATTCTAAAATGTGCCTAAATGCCATTTTCTGTGTATTAGTAAAATATTAAGGAAATATATGGATATGCAGAATTACCAATGTGAAAGTTGTGGTCTTGTGGGACATCTTGCCTTCATGAGGAAAAGCACTGGTGGGTGGACAGTGCCAATGAGGTTGCTTTTGCTTTGCTTTGCTCTTCCAAGTTGTACTGGCCTCTTTTTCTTGACAGATGCATTTGCTGACCAATATGGCAAGCCAAAATTCTGGAAGAGAGGTGTACTTTGCACGTTTGAGTGCACCTCTCATGCCCTTTTCTTAAACAATCATTTACTGTTTATTATGATGGAAACAATAATGCTTTAACAAAACATAAGTAACTCAGATTAATCAGCTGCTTTGCAGGCAGACACTTCCTGAGTTCCCTGGGGTTTCTATCAGCAAACTGTAGTAATGATGCTGATTTGCACAGAGCTATTGTTTCAGCTGTAAATACCTGAATTGATTACCCAGGAGCCCTGGTCTCAGTGTAGCATTGTTTTCCTTTGTTCTTTATTGTGTTAGGTATCCTGCATAGCAGGGGGCCTGTAACCACGGCAGAGTCACCTTGGGACTTCAAGTATGGTAATCTAAATGAATTCTTTGTTACTGTAAATTACAAACAGAACAGCAGCCTGCTACCACTTTTATAAATATGTATGGTTTACCTGCCAATGAAATTATGCTAAGGGATAGATCAAAGTGAATTAGTACTTGTCAAGCAAATTTGATTAGTCATTTTGGACTTTAATTTTATTCCTTTTTCTCTGATTTGTGACACAATAACAAAATTAATGGTTTTGCTCTCCTCATAGCAAAAGCTGTTGATCACACCAAAAGTTGGTTTCAGAAAATGCATCACTGACAAGTGATTCTTCTATACAGACAATCTTGACACCACATCTGGTGCATCTGTAGTGCCTGTAGTGGTATGTGCAGTTGTACATGGTGAGGTGTGAGCTCTGTCGTGTGTACATCTGCACGGTGCTGACTGTGCAGCAGAAAGCGTCTGCTCGCTTCTATCTCTTGCAGTAGGACTGCTCTCCTCACCCATCTTTTTCCCTTTCCTTTGTAAAATGGGAATATCTGGTTCAGCCTCACTTTAAAATGGCTGAAATATTCCAATAAGCCATCAACATTTCCTTCTTTGCATTTTTGTTTTCAGCCTGTAATTATCACTTAGCAAACAAGACCTCTTTATAGCAGGTGGTGTCTCTTCACCTTAAAATAGTCTCAGACAATAAATTATCTACCAGCCAAAGCAATTATTTTCTACTGTATTCACATGCCTAGAAAAGATCTGAAAACAGGCACTTTAAAAGAAATATTCCTATCAAGATCACAGACAAGAATAAAGAGAACCTGTCTACATTTGGTAGGGAGAGCCAGGTCTCACAAGCAGCTTTTTTATTGTGCTGACCCAGATGTGCAGATAGATCCTAAAGATACGTGTTAGCCAAGGGGGACTCCTTCCAGAAGAAGCAATACAAGACAGACATAAGAAAGCAGAGGAAGTGGCACGAAATATCAAGAGTTTCCTGTTGCTATTTTCCTTTTCTCGGTATGCTCTGAGGCTAGAATTCATTTATATCACAGTGAAAGGAATGGAAAAAGGAAACATTTTCATTATTCCTTGTTGCTGGTATTGTTTTGCAAAAGCATCTGAACAGCCCTATACATGCTTCCTAAAACCAACAATCCCTTGAAATTAATTTTAATAAAACATGAATGATTCTGTGATCGGTACATTACTCAACCCTGCAGCAATAAATTAAGGACACATGCCCCAAGGGGAAATCCTGCCCTAAACAATCATGTTCCAACAGAATAGAAGTCTGAGAGACTGGAACATTGAAATTGTGAGAAATTAAATCCTGGTTCCAAGAGCATATGTTAGCAACAATAGTGCAAGTAGTCTCCAGTGACCTTAACTGGCTAACTACTTATCTGTGCTATAGGAAGATGCACAGACATGCCCTCAGTAGATTACAAACAGAACAGCAGCCTGACACTTTTCCAGGCACAGTCTCTGCTGAATTATTGGTTTTTTTCAATGTAAATACTCAAACACCTCCGTTTTGTGGCAGGGGTTTTCATGGACAAGTGAAGCAAGTCAGTTTGCCTCATTGTCTCTTAAAAGATGAACTGTAACCATACTGCAACATGGGTCCCACGTTTCCATTCTAGACATGGAAGGCTTTTGTGCTTGCTTCTACTTTTGCAAAGTAAACAATGGCAAGAGTTAGTAGTTAAGAGTATGCTGCATTGTGTTCCACTACATTTGGGTTTTTTTAAACACTTTGTGGTCATTGACACAAACTGAACTACTCTTCCAAATGAGCATATAGTGCATCCATTTTGTAGGCTAAAAAATTGGATAACAGGAGCCAGAACAAATACATACAATGCTATGGGCATGCAGGAGGGTGCTGAAGTAAGCAGCTTGTGTTTGATAACTGCTCAGCCCTTGAGGATATTGTGTACTCTCAGAACTTTGAAATCTTCACAACCTTTACCAGTGAGATTATTTGTCGAGTTAACAAAATGCTAATCATCAGGCTTTTCTACGAGTCTAGAGAATTTCTCCAGCTAACACAGAGTAGGGACAAAAGTCTTCTCTGCACTGCTGCTTCTGCTGGCAACTGGATTCAGCAACTCCTCGTGCCGTGGTGCAGTGCAGGGCTCCCACAGTGGTGTGCTGGCAGGCAGCTGCAGGGCAGCTCCTGCAGGCAGCAGATGGCAGAGAGATCCAACCCAAGCTCTGGGCTGACTTCAAAATGCTCATTTTTGTCATCCTGCTTTAGTTTGGTAGTTAGCTCCTCAAGAGAAATATCATCTGTGCCTCTGCCTTTGATTTTATCTGCAACAGCAGTGTAACTCCCTGACTGAGGCATCTGGTTATTTTAAATCAACAAATAACAAATGTTATTAACACAGAAGTTGTGCTGTTGTTTTCTTATCTGCCTCTTGTGGCCACACAAGGACTAACACGAATTTAAAAACAAAAAATAATAAAAACCGAAGGGTGTTTCATCCATCTGGATGCATAGAAGTTCTGCCTACAGCTAAGTATCAAGCAGCAGGAACAGAGAATGAAAACAATGTAACCCAAAATAACTCATTAAATGAAGCTAAGTCTACTTCAGATATGTTTTCTGCAGCTGAATTACCTTTGTCAGGCTTTGGCCAGGATGATCACAAACCTTATTCATCAGTGCCTTTTATTCCAATAGTATCAACAAGTACTTGCTTTTCAAAAGGTGATACAGTTTTCATAATTGTTACAGGCTTAGATACATAGTTAGAGTCAAACCGGTTGTGTAGAAACAGGTTTTTTTAGGATTTCAATTCAAGAATAATATATGGGCTAAATTACAGTGTTTGGTCATTTTCCAGCTGTGTATCTTCGACAGAAATGTTTGGTTCAAACTTTTCTTATAATTTTGCCACGCTCTACTGATAAGGAAAGGATTAGTTTGGCCAATGGAGACTATATGAACTAAAATTCAATTTTGCATGAGAAAACAAAAGAAGTGACTATACCAGTTACAAAATTACTTTGATGTTGGAAAGGGGATTTTAGTACACTTTAAAAATATGTTTGTTGAATCGCATTGGAAAGAAAAACACATTTTTAAAAGAAAAACAAGAGGAATTCTTTCTGTTGTTTATACTCTTTCAAAGAACTATATATCATGTTGAAATGGAGGTCAGGGAATTTGCTGTCCTACCAGGAAGGAAAACAATATTCTGAGAAGCCTCAAGTGACCATAGCACATCAGCTCTTCATCAGTGAGTGCGCCAGGTTAGGTTTGGCTGCCTACCCCGTTATGCTTGTTCCCATATCTGCTGCTTCAGTGGCTCTGGCTTCTCTGGTGACCCACAGCTGAAGAGTTTTAAATGGCAGCACAAGGTCAGGAAAGTTCTCTTGGACATGACTTTCTACTAATTAGCATCTAAAAATATTCTTATTCCAACCTGTCAGGATTGCTGGTGGACAGCGGCTATTCCAGTAACCGTGGTGGATGAGGCTGGGACAAGTCTTCAGGATAAGCTAGCGGACAGCAAAGGAAACAATTGACTTTTTAAGCTAATGAACCCAGAAGCCTCTTTGCTCAGAAGTGTGTGAGTTTGTTGGGGGTTTTTTTGAGATAGCTGGTAGCACAGTTATGTTGTGTTTCATTACAAGCTGGGGAGTTGAAGCTGCACAAGAGGCTTTAGGCTGATGGAATCTCTGCTTAACACAGAGGTTGGGTGCCAAATACTGCTGAGCTGCTACAGCTGCACTTGGCACACAGCATCCTCTGCAGGTATAGGCCAGTGTATACCACGGCAGAATGGGAAACTAGGAAGTCCTTGTGTCTGGGTTCATGAGAGCTTTCTGACTTACTTACATGTTGAGGGTTGTGTGCCATAATTGTTTCTTTCATTAACCAGGAGCATCATTTTAATGCTTGTTTCCAATTTTGCACCTTTTTAGGACTGCCTTTTTCACAGTTATTGTTTTGTATATGGGAGACGCTTGTGAAGAAATAGAAGCCATCCTACCCATATAAAAGTCTTTCCAATAATGCTGTAGTCAGTAAACATTGAGATGTCTGCATTTTCCTGACCTTGCAGGTGGCAGATGTCTGCTGTGATACCAGATGTCAGGCTAAAATAAGAAATAGAGAGAGACATTATTAGGACACAAATTGCATGGTTTTTACTGCTAGAATTTAATTCAAAAATATACTGTGTATGCTTGTGTCTAAGACTCCAGAGTGTATATTAGAATATTAAAGTTTATACGTAAGATTTTCAGACTTAAAACTGTTCTATTGTACACATACTTATGATTGTGTTTGTGCTCTAAATCTGAAGGATTGAGAACATTGTATAAGAGTATAAACTAACAATGCTCGAACTTAAACAGCATCACCTGATTCTTCATTAAGGGGTGATGTTCTGTTCACTTTTTGCCAATTAAGTAGATGCTGAAGGGACATATTTTCCCTTCAGTTCCTACATGCTCGTTGTGCTTATTGAATCCTCACAAGTTGCTTAGCAGTGCCTTTGCCTTTCACAATAGGAAGGTTAAGGCTATGTAAAAGAATACAACAAATATGATACATGATCAAAGGTTACAGCAGCCCAGAGTAGATGAGGTGTCCATGGAACACTAAAAGATTAAAGGGGGTAAAAGGCTAAGGAAGACCAGCTGGCTCTGTAACATATTACTGTTCAGAGTGCATTACTGCTAAATTGAAAAACAGGTTCAAACTGCAGGTTTCCAGGATGCTGCAGGGTGGAATGCATACCAAATGTGGTTACTTCAGCCTGGGAAAGAGGAGGGGGACAGGAACTATTGAATGTCATTGGCACTGTTGGCAGCTGTTTACTCATTCTCTGGGGCATAGGTTAAGGATAGGGGCAAAGCACAAAAATCAAGAGAGAGGAAATGGATAAACCCAAACAGACTTTGATCCTTTTCTTTTTTCAAAATGATTTCTTTTATATGCATGCTATCAGAATAAACCTACACAACGTGAACAGGGTTTTTTGACATTTACTGAGAAAGGATGATTCTCTGAGCTTGGAAGTACAGATCTGTTACTTTAACCCCTCTCTTTATCACAAATGTCTGAGTAACCTAAAGCCCATCTGTGGCCTACTGCCACAGGGTTATAAACAATGTCAGTGAGAGTTAAGAAAAAGATGATGCCCCAGTGTCCAATCTAGATCTGGATAAGCTTGCATTGATGTTCTCTCTCTGATACAAACTTCCTCTGTGACCTTCCAAAACTGGCACTGTCTCATCTGAGTTGGAGGTCCCCATAAGCAGAATAGCAATGACAGTCTGTTGTGAATGCAGGTGCCCTGCAGATTAGGAGAAAACATTTCTGATTAAAGTTAGAGATACACCGAGTTGCATTATATATTCTGTGGTACTCCTGTAGTAACATATCGGTAGACAGAATAGTATAAAAAAGCCACAAACAACTGTCCATTGGAAATGGTGTGTAAAGGTCTCCTTCATAATTGTGAAATGTTGGCCAGTGTAGCCACATACATAGCAAAAGCAAGAGATCATTCTCAAAATGGGATTTCCCCCTTCTTTTTTCCCCCCATATTCACTGAATAGAACTAAAAAAAATTAATTTGAAATCAAATTAGCTAATTTTTTCACCATGCTGAAATAGCAGGTGTTCATATGAGGAAAGTGAATTTTTCCACAGCAAAAAGGCTGTATCCCCAGGTGAATATGTAGCACGTATGTTCTCTAGGGGAATGTATTACTCACAGTGCAATATATCAGTGAGCATGGTAAAATTTTATTTTAAAAAAAAATTCTTTCCTCTTTTTTATATTTTGTGTTTTGTTGTAAATTTGCTTTCAGCTCTTCATGTGATTAGATCAAGCTTCTCTGGGAACAGTCATTTTTATACATGTTCTGACATAACAGTTTTGAAGTCATTTTCCCAAAAAGCGTCTTTAGTATCTGTATCTGGTATATTCTGTGTGTTTCAACAGAACATCTGTTCAGCTCCTTCAGCAGCACTGTGCAAAGAGCAGATTAAGTTTCATTATTTACCCCTCCTATCAAGCAAGATTCAGGAGACACATAAAAATAAAAACAACAAAAAATACTTTTAAAAACAATTTATCCTGCAGAAGAAAGAATAGTTTGTCTTCTGCACTGTGAAAAAAATGATATTGCATGTTAGTGTAATTTTAATGTATTAATTGACATCCAATATATCTCTCAAAGACTAAAAAAAATCTTGAAAGCTAAAGTTAGAGACCACTTTAAAATTAAATATAACATTTTAAAAATCACAGTAGTAAATATTAAACTATCCTTTAACAGATCTCTAAAGCTAATTAGATTACTGGTACTATCTATTTAGCCTTCAGACTTATTACATAATGTTCTTAGTGCCTTCATATAAATTCTTTAAAAATGCAGAGAAATCCTAACAGTCATCAATGAAATTTTAACTGCTAACTGAAGTAGCAACTTTTTAGGGTAAATAAAGTGGCATTAATATGAAAGGCTGATATTGCAACCTAAATTTAAAAACAAGGGTCAGTATTATAGATATTGTTATTTAAATATTAGAAAAAATTGGTTTTATGTTCGTCTGCATTGCAAAATATACATTCTTTTTATAATTGTAGTTCTTATGGCTAAATATGTGTCACAGCCGTGACAGTGTGGCACAACTGGCAGTGTGATATCTTGGATCTGGCTCTGTTATGCAGGGCACTGCACTGAACCGATGCATTGCTAGTGGAAGATAAGGTTAGGGTAGAAAAAAGAAAGGCCAGTTGAGACTTTGCAGGCTTTTCCTTTACTAGAGATCTTTAGCATCTCTCTCAGTTCGGCTGTGGAGGTCTCTTTTCTGGCACGACAATGTCTGATCTCCTCTTTGCCACTTCTGAGTTTGTTTTATGCCTGTTTTTTTCAAACTGTACACACTGAATGATGGGAGATAGGTGGGAGTAAAGAGCAAGTGACAATACATCCTGGTCCCTTTGCGCCTGGCTCTTTTAACACAAGAAACTGTCTTTCAATAAATAAAGAAAAATTATTCTTCTCAGCAGCTGAAGCAGTTCCAATATTCCCTTGGGGCTTTCGGGACCACAGTTGTGATGCTGTCAACAAAGGAAAAATAGCAGAGCAAAGTGAATGCACTGCTGTTGTTCATCTGTGTGTGGACTGATGCAGCACTGGAGTGGCAGCTGCTGCCTTTTCTCAGCAGTGAGTTCTATGGTGTCTGAGTGTAGGGTAGCCGTGAAAATCCTTTATGATCCCCTTTAATAACAGCATGAATTTTAAAAAAAATGGAGCTTTATTTATTAACACTAAATTGTAAGCACCATAGTGTCCAAGTGAATCTGGGCTGGGATTGTAATGAGATTTCTGTTCCAGAGAATTATTTTTGTTTAATTTCCTGACACATGATCAAACTGATCTGCTGTTTGATTTCTTGCCCAAACTAAGGAATGGACTTAAGGTGGAAAGTTGTGGCAACCCAGAATGAGGAGAAAGGTTTAAGTTGTGGAACAAAAAAGATAAAAGTACTTAGCTTTTATATGTTATGAGCTTCAGAAAAACGCTAAGATGGTTACAGTAAGAGGGAGAACAAAGAAAAAGACATATTAAAATCTAGGGGTGCTAGTTCTCCAAGTCTTTGTGTGGCCTGATGTAAAACATACCTGTGTAATTACGCCAACTGCAGCTCTGCTTGGGCATGGGGAAATCACTTGGTGTTTGGGTGTGACCCCCAGCAGACAACCAGGACATACAAAGAGCAATGCAAAGTCTTCCCCATAGATATCCCTCTGTGGTGGGTTAGACTTGACTAAAAGCTACACTCCCACCCAGCTGCTTGCTCACTCCCTCTCTGCTGTAAAGGAAGAACAGGAGGAAGAAAGCACATGGGTCAAGATAAAGACAGGAAGATCCCTTACCAGTTACTGTCATGGGCAAAATAAACTTCAATTTGGAGAAGGTTAACCTAATTTGTTGCCAATTAAAATGAATAATCAGCAAAGGCAAGAATCTGTCACAATTCCTCTTCGTAGTGCTTGCTGCTCTAAAGAAAGAGTATTTACCTGTTGCTGCAGACAAACATTTTTCTCATTATCACATGTTTAGCTTACTCCTGAGATCTGGCAGAAAAGAGAAGGGCACACTTTCAGAAACAGTGGTTGGATTCATGTGGAGAATGATAATCAAATGCAGATATGTATTTGAAAGGCAGGATGAATGGGCTGAAGCTGTTTAAAAACAATGATGGGGAGAGGTGTTTTGTTATGGCAGCCAACACTTATAGAAGCAAGTTATTTAAATACTTGCCAAGTCTGCCCTTTCTTCTGGGTGGCTGATGCATTCCCAGGATTATGCCAGTATTAGCACTGGCTGCTCCAGCTCTATTCATTTCCCAGGTAGAAACTACAGTGGCCCTTCTCAGTGACTGCTTTCACAAGCAGAGGTAGTTCTGAGACTTGTTGCATCCCTTCATGTTGGTATATGAGGACTGACCTTGGCAATTCTTGTCACCTTCTAGATCTTTCTCACCTGTCATCCCTGTTGGAAGCAGACTTAACACAAGTGCTGCTTCAACAGCTGCAGATTTCTGAATGTCTCGGTAACGATCAGCAGCTTCACTGAGTGGCAAAGTAGCTCTTTCTCTGTCTTTCAGTGCTTGGCTACAGCTGTTCTGTAACTGCCCCAGGACTATTGTACAGCTATTGTACAATGAAGTCATTGCCCTATAAAATTTTAGAATTCAGTCTAATTACAATATGATACATGTGTATATATGTATATCATTTCAGATAATTAAGGAGGTAAATCATGTATTTGTGATAGTGTGCAAATGACTGTCACTGAACCCTGTCTCAAAAAGAATATTCTGAGGTGCCTCACAGTTTTTAAAATGCTATGTAGATTATGTCTTCTTGTTTTCATCAAAAGACTATGGGGGTAGAATGATCAAGCACTCCAAAACTGAAAAATAAGAAATCTTAAGGTAGGCTGACCACAGGTTTTTTCCATCAAAATCCTTTCAAAAATAATAATTTTCAAAAACTTTAAAGTGATTGTTCTTCTCATTAAAAACAAAAGATCCAAAATATTTTATTAAGGAATGCTGGTGCAAAGCGTTGCAGCAGCAGGAAGTCTGTTTGTCTAATATCCCTGCTTTTCAGTATTGGTTTAGCACTGTAATTCATGCACTTTTGATGTCACTAGGACAAGGGGATGTGGTCCATCATGGAAGAATCAGTGTGGTTGTGAAGACAGTGAATGCTTTTCTGGAAAATAAAAAGTTGAGTGTGTTGTGGTAGCAAAACTGACTGTGGTTTACAGAGAAAATCTTGTCTATATGTTTGGCATATTTGATCTGGGTTAAAGTGTTAGACCTCACTGCTGCTTGTTTGACAGCTGGACTTTGGGTTCTATTTGAAGTAGGGGGTTTTTGCTACCTTTGTTATGTAATTTCTTAAATGGAAGGCATTAATGAAGTTCTATTGAGTTATTTTGTTAAGCAGAAAACCTGGTACTGCTGGTACCAGCCTTAGTATTGAAATCTCCTGTTATTAAAAAAAACTAAAAGCAAAGGTGTGTTGGTGAATTTGGTGGCATTTATCTTAGGAAAATATAAAAAATTAGTAAAAAAAAAAAAAAGGAAAAGCAAAAATGCTGTCTTCATGAAAGAATAAACCTTCGTCTTGCATGAACTCTTGCAATGGCATTTGGCACTCATCTAGAAATAGAAAAGTCAGTGTAGGAGAGAAAACTGAGCAGCTGTTTAGCTGCACAACATAATGATAGTGCTTTACGCTTTCTTTTTTTACATGCATTTTTAGAGTCATGGAGTTACTAATGCAAGCTGGGCACTTTACGCTTGCCTCAGTGAACTCACAGTGAATTTCAAACTGCCAAAAATGGAAATTGAGAATAAATTGTAACTAAAAAACCTCAATTTTTAAGATAACACTTCACCCTAAACTTGCATATAACCATAATATCACAATACATTGCAAAAAATTCTAGATAGCTTTGTCTAGTTGTGTGTATTGAGTTTCAAATGCTTTAAAATTCATTCAGATTTTTCTGAATCCAAACGTGGTTCACTTGTAGCAAGTCATCTGGGACAAGTATGCAGGCTATTCCACCTCAATTAGAGCAGCTATGCATATCTGCTCTCTCAGTATGATTATTCTGTACAGATTAAGGCAGTAGTTTTCTCAACAAAAATTGCAAAATACTTCAGCCAAGAGCATCACTCATTCTTTTTAATGGTTTCATACCCCTATAAAGGTTTTACCTGTTCAGTGTCTCACATCACTAAATCTTTCATCTGGTTGACTTCTTCAATATTAGACATCTCAGATAAAGGTTTTCCATTTTGATTACTCCCTACAATAGACAGTATTTCATTAGTTTAACTGCATTATCCCCAAATCTGCCTTGTTATAATAGGCCTGTGTTAAAAATCCTAGTCATCCCTGAATGACTTGTTTCTCATGAATTGGTATTAACATCTACCAACACCAATTTTATTGTTAAAAGATACATTAACTAGATGTCTGATAGAGAGGAAGGAAGGGATGATTGATATTCTGATGTCCTTTGTAAACTGTTCAACACATAAATAAAAAGCATTTCAATGCTGTCAGGAATTTGATTCACAATCTTTAGACTAATCAACATTTTGAATTGTAAGTCCTCCCCTGAAAAATCATTCCCTTTGGAATTCTTAGAGTGACAATCTCTCAAAAATGGAAATTAATTTCATTCTCATGTAACAGTAACAGCTATGATACATATTAAAGTGTACTTCACATGTCAACATATATGAAACATACAATAAAAGGATCGTTTCAAATATGTATTTTTAATCCAGATTTATCACTGAAGTACTATCCCAGTGTAGGAAGTGAAATACCTAGTAGGTTGCACTTCCTATTGTGTCTTTAGGGCTCCTGTTTGTGTCTGAAATGTATATAAGTGTTTCTAAAATTTCATTTAAAATACTCAGTCTGAACATGGACTGGTGCAGTTGTCTAATCCAAAAAGACCTAAGCCCTTCAGTATGCTTGAAGATCCACTGACTTTGATTACTCCATTTGGCCTGCTTACATTTTGCTTCCCTTTCTTGATTGGAAGAGCTAATTTTGAAAGGGAGGTAGGTACCTCAGAACAGTTGACAGATAACTAACACCTAGAAACAATTGCATTATCGCAGCACTTCTGGTGATCTTTATAGCAGTAACAGTGATTTTTGTCTCTCTAGTCAGTAAATGTGATCGGAATTGGACAGAAATAAAACTGAAATTTTGAACGTGCTCACTTCGAGAAACCTCTGTACTTCTTGCTGTGAGGGAAAAGGCCTCACAGCTGCCTTGTAACTTCTTTTTGAATACTAATCTGTATGATTCTACAGGACAGCTTTCATACCTGCAATAGGAATGTTCCTTCTGTGATATAGTGGTGTGTAATCATAATGTAGGGTTACATGTATAAGTCTAGATAGATGCTGTAGGTCAGTGTGAGGATGCAGGGAAAGAAACCCAGGCACATTTTCCTTTCTAAACTCTCTAAAAATTCTATATTACAGGGCATAGTCTGTTCTGAAATTGTAAAGGACTGCCACCAGGATTTCCTCTCAGGTAAAAGCTCAAAAGGGAATTGAATCACCAGAAAATATGCATGCTGTTCTTAGAATCTGTTGTGTTGATTTCATGTGCAGCTTTTTGAATGGCACATCACATAAAACTTTTACCTTTGCTGCCTTCACTAAGGCAATGATTTCTTTCTCTGTGATCATACAGCATGTTGTAAGGGGCTTTCCTGTGAGAGGTAAATGAGAATTAATTCTTATGTTGGTGGCAGGGCTGCTCACTCTCTTATCCATTCAGTTCAATAGGTATTCTTCCACTCATTTAATAAGGAAAAGATCAAGTCCTCATGATAAAGCAGGGAGTAAAATAACAGAATAAAAATAATAGAGAATAAAAATGTATCATTGAACTGTGTGGTGAGATACTGCTTTTTGGCAATGAAAGGGAATTTAACAATGACCAAGTTCCTTTCTGGAAAGAATATATCATACAAGCAGTTTCCTTGAGATAGATTTGAGGAATTCAATCTTTTGGCCTTATTTTCGTCATGCATGGCTTCTTTTGTAGATGGCCACAACATCTGACAATCTAAGTAATTAAGTCTAATCATTGAGGTGACAAGAAACTGTGGCTGAACTCCTTTCAAGAAATTTTAGAATATTGAGAAAATAACAAAAATAAAGACAAAACCTTAGTGGGTTGTATTTTGCTTTGGATCTGTAAGTTCAGTAGCTGCACATTTTGTCTCCTTTAGAGACATAAACTGGTGTTGAGTTTATTTTTTAGTAATATGCTGAAGGAAATACAATTATTTAAGTTCCTCCTAAACCTTATTGCTTTGTAGGCTATTCTGTAAAAGAAAAAGTACACATCAGTTCTCCCTAAATTTACCTAGCCACAGAAAGCTGATCAGGAAGACATTCAGTAATGTCTCAAAACAAGCAAACCATGATACTGAAGTTTAATCTGTTTTGGAATTCTGCTGGGGGAGAAAACAAACAAATGAATCAATATTTATGAAAGAATGGGATCTTAGTCTGGATGACTTAGAAAATTATTACTTCTAACATATTTTTGATTGAAAGATTTTTGACTTTAAATGTATGCAGTAAATATTATTTAAATTTTTGGATGTTGGTCTTCATTTATGTGGAATGCTAAAATAACATAGTTTTTATATGCTAATTTCTTCTACGTGTGTATTTTAAAACCTCTCATGACTATCCTACTAAACCCATGACTATCCTGACAGTTCTTGATTTTTGCTGTCCTACACATAAAACTTCACTCTTGTTGCTTTGCAGCTTGCTTTACAAACAATGCATTTGGCTAATACAGAACTGTGAGGTTTGCCAGGTTTTGTTCATTTCACAGAATCACAAGATACTCTGGGCTGGAAGGGACCTCTGGAGATCATCCAGTCCAACTCTCTTGCCAAGGCAGAATCACCTAGAGCAGGTGGCAGCACACAAGAGAGTCAGGCATCATCCTCTGGGCACCCATCTTTGAGATACTTGTACATATTGATGACATCTGAGGTCTCTTATTCTTCTCTAAACTAAACAGGCTCAGCTCCTGCAGTCTGTCCTCAGCATAGGCATGCTCCAGGCTCCTCATCCTCTTTGTGCACTTCCATTGGACCCTCACTGGCAGCTCCTTGTCTTTCTTGTACTGAGGAGGCCAAAACTGAACACAGTATTGCAGACGTGGCCTCACCTAGAAGGGGGAGATCACCTCCCTCGACCTGCTGGCCACACCTCCCAATGCACCCCAGGATCCCACTGACCCAACTGACCACAAGAGCACTGGTGGCTCATGGTCAGCTTGCCACCCAGCAATACTCCCAGGTCCTCCTCAGCAGAGCTGCTCTCTAGGAGGTCGGTCCCCAGTGTGTGCTGGTACTTGGGGCTGTTCCTCCCCAGGTGCAGGACCTGCACTTGTCCTTGTTGAACCTCATGAGGTTTTTCTCTGTCCAACTCTCCAGCCTATTAAGGTCCCACTGAATGCCAGCACAGCCTTCAGGTGCATCAGCCATTCTCCTCAGTTTTGTATCATCAGAAATCTTGCTTAGGGTGCTTCCTCTCCCTTCATCCACCTTGTAGACAAACAGATTGAATAAGACTGGAGCCAGTATAGATCCCTGGGGAACACCACTGACTACAATCCTCCAACTGGATTCTGCTCCACTCATCACAACCCTCTGAGCTCTGCCATTCAGCCAGTTCTTGATCCACCTCACTGTCCATTCATACAATACAAATTTCTTGTGATTACCTACAAGGATGTTATGGGACAAAGTGTAGAAAGCCTTTCTGAAGTCAAGGTAGATGACATCCGTATAAAAGTTCCCATTTTTCAGTCTTTTTTACAGCAATCTCACAAGTATAGCTTAGCAATTTCTGGAAATGATGTTGTGGAAAACAAGTTTCTTTGGAATAGGTTGGGGTTTGGTTTTTTAAATACAGTTATGAACTTTACTTTCTTAAAAGTTGTTAGGAGGACTACTGCTCTACTGGAAAAATCTGTAGTTCTGGTATGTGGCCACAGGTGCCTGTGTCAGCCTTCAGCTTCACTTTGTTTTCCTTCTAGAGTTGCTTTTTTGTTTTTCCCTATACAATCTCTGTAGGAATCATATGCACTGGTGGTGCTTTCTCATGTTTCACACTGGATTTTATGAAGCTCTTCTCTTTTATGAGCACCATGCTGCTCATAAGAGATATAAAGGACACAGCAGAACAAATGTGTCGTGCTGGTTGGTGGCCAGCAGCGAGCATGCAGCCAGCAGTCTCTGAAAGGACACAGCAGGAACAGGCATTTGTTTGTTCTGTCACTGTGGCACCTGTTGTACTGGGGCACTTCCATACTTTGAAACTCACTGTAGAACATGGGAGCAGGTATTAGCATTACGCAGTTGTTTCTCACCCAAAAATTCAGTCACAGAGTGCTTAAGAAGCAGACAAAGGGAAAGAAGCCAAAAGCTTAAAAGGCAAAAGATCTGCAAATGCTCAAAAGATAATTGGCCCTTGTGCACTGTTAGTGGAAGAACTGACAACAGTTCATTCATGACTGCAACAGTTCATTTGGGAGAAGATGTTTTTTGATTTTGGTTTGTGACTATTGAATGGCTTTTAGGAATTCAGAGGTGCCATCCCAAAAGTGGTATCAATGAAAAGAATGCAGAAGTAGTGGAATGGTAGAAGAGGCAGGTGGAGGATTGCATGCCTGACTTCAGAGCACATATGTACACATATGTGGAAATTAGTGATCTCATACTGTGCATATATTTGTTAACTTTGGAATAGATGGAACAGATGGAATCTGGATGACTGCAGCTTGACTATTGCTTTACTATTGGTACCTGTTGGAGCATATAGATATTTGTAGGTTTGGGGTTTTTTTTCTATATAGAGGGCATAAGGAGGTGAGTAGCTGGGCTAGGTTTACACACCAGAATTCACCTGTTCAACAATTATCATGTACTTGAGTTCTGTATTGATGTGCTGCATAAATTAACATTAAACCATATCAACTCCTGTAAAATTAAATCTCACTAATTGATTCTAGTAGGACTGTTACGGTACCTATGAAGAACTCTGCCCAAACATGTCAAATAGCAGATATTTTATGATCATTTCTTAGGCAGGAAGTGAGATGCCAGTTATTTTTAGTGCAGAACATTTTTGCTTGGTTGCAGTTTAAATTTAAAAACAAAATTGTAGTTTTAACTGTGTGAATGTAATCATGTATTATAATTTTTTAGCAGACAATATGAACAGGGAAGTAATATAGCATGTCCTGAACACCAAGGGGAAAACATATCTGAGATCATATATGCTAATTCAACTGAATCCAGCACACCTTCTTTTTGTCTAGTTTCTGAGAAGTTTGATTACCTGATATTAATTCAAGCTGAAAGATGATAGGGGGAATGAAAACATTATAAGAATGTAGGTTTCAGTGTATATGACAATCCTTGCATTCCATGTAATGTTATTTCCCAGAAATAAGTAGTGAAAAATGTTTGAAAGAAAGCTGCAAAAACCATGAAGCACCACACTCTGTAGTACTGAACCACAGGGAGAAATTTCTTTCTGACCTATAATTTTCCTTCTCCTGAATGCAACTGCAGATCCTGCTCTTACTCACCTAAAGTGTCATTGCAGTACCTCCTAGGACAAGTACTCTACTGTAAAAGCATTCACCTAGGTCTCCAACATTAATGCCTGTCCTCTGAAGGAGGAGGGGAAGTGGGCGTTTATCTCTCTGCCTAGAGCAGCAAGTAACCCAACTCTAGGATGGGTGCTGTGAGTCCCGCTGTAGAGGAGGATTTGTGCCAGTACATTGTTTTCCTGTGTGCAACAGCTGTGAGTAATCTCCTCCTAAAATCTGACTGAGAGCTAACAAAAATAAAACTAAAACATCTGTGCCAGCTGTGCACAGCTGTGTGTGCCTCCATGGATATATCTGCAGCACATTCACTACCGTATTCACTACCATTTTCTTGTGCCCTATCAATTCATAGGAGTCAACAGCAGAATTAAAAGTAAAATTTGGAGAATCATTTAATTTAATAATTTTATTTCATCTTTTCTGATTCCAGTGATTCTTCTTCCTTTCCCAGTTTTCCATGCTTTATTTTTAGCCAAATACTTTCAGGTAAGCTTCTCAGTAAATAAATAAGTGAAAGTGTTGATAAGAGCGAAGAAGCTGTCCTATCACTCCTGCACTCCTCCTTCCATTCGTCACAGTACTACTCAGAAATTACTTCTACTGAACCATGTTCAGTCAAGCAGCTGAGTGTACTTGATAAGAACTTTGAATATTCTCATTTCCTGTTCTTTTGGACCTGTTTATATGTTTTCTGTTGATATCCATGCACCCAGTGATCTTTTAATCAGATGTAACTTGTAACTCTGGAGCAGGACAAGAGGTCTGAAGTCCCTATTACTTGCACTGCTTTCAAGCCCCAGCTTTGAATAGTCTACCTTTACTACTTTATCACCACTTTTGTAGTACTGAAGTTCCCTCTGCACTATAAGCCAGAGGAATGACCATCATAACAAACTTGGAGCAGGTGTCCTATTTTATGTTCCACCATTTTATTCCTGCTCCATCACATATGATATACACATCTGATTTTTCTCATTTCCTGATAGTATGTAGTAATATCTAATTAATATCCATCTTAGTTCTCCACATTAATCCTCCCAGCAGTCACATTAACACATGGATATCTATATCACTTGTGCTACCCTTTTTTACTACACTTGTGGCAGATTCTGAATCACGGGAAAGGAAAACCAAAAATTAACACTTGAAGAAGCCCCAGGAATATGGAAAGTTGTCCTCCCTTTAACCCTTGATAAAGCAGAAATAGCAGATTTTATTCACTAGTAAGTCCTTTAGTCTGTTTAATGGACCATTCATGAAAGATCTACAACATGTCTACTGTGGCCATTCTCCTTGATTCTCTATGAGTTGTTTCTAATTTATTTAACTCAGAGCTGATATTCCTGATTTCCTAGAAGATCAGCATTGCACTGGAGTCATATTTAGAGTATATTTTATTGAAAATAATTCCAGGAAATAAGAGAAAAAATTACTTTGATAGCTCTGAAGGGAAAAAAAAACTATCAGAACTTAATAATGGGCAGAAATAAGAAAATTAACATAGGCTGGCCATTAATAAGTTGAACTTAGGAGCTTCCAGTCATGAGAGGAGAGCTTCTGAGTAAGGATGGTGCTGGGGAACCCTGCCCCACCCTTAACTGTAAATATCATATTGAGTACCAGTGGGATAATATAATGTGTTTTATACAATAAAAATGGTTTTTGACTGCCTTCTAAAGTCATCTTAACTGTCTAGAAGCCTAGATGAATAAACTAGGGGCTGTACAGAGAGAGTGTGTGAATTATTTGCTAGCTCCGTGTTGATAAAGATCCTTTTTATGGTTTTCTTTGTGGTCTTCTGAGCGACACAATGTTATTGGTAAATCCACAAATTTAGGGTTCCAGGAGCAGTCACAGGGAATTAGTGTGCCCTGCTGGGGATGGGCTGTGTTAAGAAACAGTCTTTGTGCTGAGATAGAATTTGTCCATTTCTGCTCTTTCAGAAAGCCCAAAGAATGCCTTCCATTTCTTTTTGTGTGCTGTTAATGTCCACCTGGATTGCAAATTAATATGAAAAGAAGGTGAAAAGGAGTTGTTTTAGGTTAGTGAACTAAAGAGTAATTGTAGAGCAAGGATGACTTGAAATATTTTGCTGCATGGATTTTGCTGACTTCTGATTTTTGCTGCCCACTATAATTACCCTGGAGAAAAAGTTGTTAAAGAAATCATATAGAGAAGACATGCATCCAAGAATGTGATTCAGTCACTTCAGGCACTTCTCTGTTCACTTGTAACACAGGTTGCATCTTTCTAATAGCTCAAATAAGTAACTCAGTTTAGCAAAGTTGAAAGTATTTGTGTTGCTGGAAAGTGGAACTTTGAGTCAGTCAATTATGTCAATATTTTTATTAAACTTTACAAGTAAAGAGAAAAAGAAATAATTTTTGATTACATTTTCAATGTTGTACCTATCTTCTTTGATAATGCCCTCAAACATCATAGTTTAATATCATTAAAAAAACATTGTCTCTTCTCCATTTATATTTTAGTATCAAACTGTTACAGACATATTTCTCCGTGTTTGAAAAATCTCTCGAAAAGTTGCCAAAGCCTGAGCAAACACAGAATCAAAATATGCTGATTACAAACTTAATCCAAACAAAATTTATAGCTGAAAAAATTAGGTAAACTTCTGCTATTGTCACTTCTTCCTCTTATTATTCCTCATGAATTTGGCTTGGTTCTATTTATCCTTGCAAAATTTCCATGGTCAAATTCAGTAGGACTTACAGGGTTTGTGTGTTTATTGTATCAGACCATCTCTGATTCCTACCATATATTCTGTCCTTTTTGAAGCGTAGCTGCAAAGCACCATGTGTTAGTAACATTTATTTAGTGTTCATAGATTGGAGAAAACATTATTGAGATATATTTTGGAAAAATAATTTCAGTACTTCTTTAGTTGTTAAAGTTTTCGATTCCAGTTAATGTTCTAAGCTATTTATGGTACACTAAATATTCCGTCCATATAATGAAGACCTCTGGTTGAAATAAGAACGGAAGATGATAGAACAGAATCTTCTAGCTCAATCAAAACATCTTCTAGCTCAATTTCTATATAAGTAGTTATCTACTATTTACCTCCAAATTGCATCACTATATAGTTTGTCAAGTTCTTGTGAAAAAGAGGCATATTTCATTAAATGGTTAAAATAATATTAAAAATTATTAAGTAGCTATAAGGAGTAGCTATGAAGAGATCTTCATCAGCAGCTTCATATAATTTTCTGTCATTTTTTTAAAAAGGCCAGTTTTTAGGAGTCAAAATTTTAAGTTTCTGGAACACAATTTCAAGGTCAAATAATACAAAAATTTTCCCACCCCATCAGTGTAGAATTTATTTTTTTAAAAATAATCTTTCAGTTTCACTGAATTACCTGTTTGTCCTTAATAATAAATGCATTAGTTCATGTCTCCCAGCAATTGGATTATTTACTTCCACACTTATAAAGAGAACTAGAATAGAGAGAACTAGAATAGAGAGAACTAGTTCAATGCTCAAATTACTCGAGAATGCCAAAGAAGTTGCTTAATTTGTGGTAGGCACAGGGACTTTTAGCATAGTATCATTAGGAAGGGAAAAATAGAGTAAAGCCTGTGTGAGTCTGCAGGGAGATGAGAATTCAATAGCTTAAGATTTCATTTGATTAAGAAAAGTTAGAATGAAGACTGTCATGGAAATTTAGAAGTAGATAGACCTCACGAGGCCACTTAATCAAACCTGTCATCCATGGCAGGATCAAATATGCTGAAATTAATCCAGACTGATATTTGCCTAGCTTGTTTCTAAAAATCTCTGAGGATGGAGGTGCTGTCCCTTTCAGGGAGTCTGTTCCATGGAAGATCTGTTCTTTACTACAAGAAGGGATGTCTTGTGTCTTCTGCTGTGGTAGGCAAAGCTGATGTTTTTATGTCTTTCTGCCTGTGGACATTTAGAGCAGATGGTCACTGTGTTCTTCTGTCTGTTTGCCTATTGGAAACCCTCCATCATATCCCCTTATCTCTTTTCTAATTTGCACAAAGTTAATCCCTTCAGTCTCTCTATATAGCTCATGTTTACCAAAAGACTTAGTGCTCTGTTGGTTTTTGTTTTGAAAAAGCCCATTTAGCCATATTTTCCTTCAGCTGAGGTGCTCCAAACTTGGCAGAGTATTCTTCAGCAGAGGAGAGAGCACGATTGCCCTTGGTGTATTATGTATGTCATATATGTGCCATGTTGAAGTATGGCTCAACTTGTTCTCTTGCTCTGCATAATTTGTGGTTAGTTTGTACCTCCTTATTTAAGGAAGTACTCAATTTTTTATTTTTGCTTAGCACGGCCTAATAACTTATTTGGTGTTTTTTGAAAGTTTTTTCTTTCAAGCTGCTCCTTTTCCTTTGATTTGTTTGGAGGCTATCTCTCCAAGTCTGATCCTGTCCTTGTTATCTTTCCAAGACTAGTGCTAGAGGTGAAAGGTGTGTTCTCTAGTCAGTCCTACAGGATGTTGTAGACTTTGGATAGATGAAGATTCAAGGCCTGATACAGATAATTAATCTGAGAAGCATTAAATGATATGTGCATATCATCATAGAAATTTTGCATGAACTAAGACTGTTGCTGAGGACACTGTCAAGAAAAGACCTAATTTCTAAGGTACCCAGACTAAATTTAAATTGAACAGGCAATATTCTCTGGCAGTCAGTTTGTACTTTAGTCAATTTTTAAGGAGTACAGTATACTAGACAGGTACCATGGCTAAGCAGAATGTGACTTCAGGGATAAATAAAATACAAAACACAGAAAAAAAATGACCATATAATTTATTTTCAAGGAATGGAAATAAACCCCAGGAGTAAGATTTGAAAGAATGAATGTTGAGATTCCATCCCAAATGAGTCCAAGGAAACATTGTCGCCGGGTTGTTTAGATAGCTTGCTGTCTTCCTCTGGTTCTGGCTGTGTCCAAGTATTCTGTGTTTACTGTTGTATCCTTAGAGACTGACAAGCTCCCAGAGGATGCTGAGCTTCTTTCTTTGCCTGACTGCAAGAAAAACATATATAAAGAAATAGAATAAGAATACATAAAGAAAAAATGAGGGTTTTTATAATGACAGCGTGTTAATGACATTCACCAAAAGATTACTTACCCATCAGTGGTAGTTAGAATAAAATGGTGAGAAAAACCAAACCACCTGAAGCAAGGGTAAAGATCACCAGAGTCATGTCATGGTCACCATACATTTTGCCCATATAAACTTATAGGGCTATGGCTGTGAATCTGTTGAGTTTTCATTCAGAAAATCATAACTAGAGCATGAAAGAAGGTTTGGTTAAGTAATATGTTGAGCAATTAGTTTGAAAATCCTTCTCAAACCACTGCAGCGGTCCATAGATGTTCAAACTGGTACTATTTTTCTTAAAAGTAGGACATGCCACTTGGTCTTACTGCCACAGTACCTAATCTTATGCCTTCTGAAAAGATGCCTTTCTTCCTGACATGGGGCTGGAAAAGAGGAATTCCAGCTACTACAGTCTGTCATTAGCACTTACCTTCTGTCCGAGAAGACTCTGAGAGATTTATCATGCATATTTTTATACTATTATGCTTTAAAAATATATTGCAAGTTTTGCTTAACTGTATTCAATATGATTTTTCCATCCTTCCTCATTTAAACATGTAAGCTGCTTGTCCAAATAGAGGAGAGTAAGGATGAAGGAGAAGTGTCCCAATAAAACATCTGTAAGTCTCTTTATTAGTATGGAATGCGAATTGCTGTAGTATTGTATGAAAAAAAAATTGACTGTTCATTTTGGCTTTATTTAATTGATCTATATTTCCTGAACTTGTGGCAGTAAAGTATAACACACACACACACACACGCTTAAACAGCTATTCAAATGTGCAATTACACACAGGGAAGGCTAATCATGCTTGTTTTTCTTAGTGGGACCAGCCTCACTCTGTTTTTATAGCATAGAATGCATTAAGGAAGTAAAAAAATAAAGTCTGTAGCCCAATTAGCTACCACATTATTATTTATAGACTTATCTAGTGCCATTTACAGGATATGAAAGAGTTGAACAATAAAGAAGTGCCACTGTCATTTTATTACACCATAAAATAAAGCATGCCAGCCTGTTAAAGGCTAAATCAGTGTGAATCTCATGCATCATCGGTTTCTTTCTAAATATTTTTTGTTCCTATAATGTGGCTCTGATGATAGATAATTTATATTCTACTTTCATTTTCTGTCGTTAAGTGGTTTCAAATTCTAGATATGATCATCATGTTCCACAAATCATTGATGAAATTCAGGATCTGTTCTTAAATACAGATTCTCTATGCTTTCAATGAAGAACCAAATTGCACTAATTACCTTGCAGTCCCTGCTTTATAAGATTTAGGGTGGTATTTGTAAATGGATTATGCAAAATTAATCACACCTTGCAAAGTGCATCAGGAGAATCATTCACAACAATGCAGCTTAATCCATTGGATGAAGTATTGGTTACAAGACAAGTGAACAAGACTGGTGAAAAATGCTTCTTGCTATTGCTCTTTTGCATGTTACCATGTAAACAATGTCAGATACCTAAGTTAATCTATTTTTTTAGCCATCTTTAATGATTAGACAACATTATATAGGCTTTGGAGGAAGAATGTTTTTCTTCACTACCTAGCAAAACTGAGCCTTGGTGTTGGTGCAAATTATTAGGCACAACTGTAATGCAAACAGTAAGTCGTATTTGCCCCACTGCTCATTAATGGAAGTCATTTTTCAGTCGGGATTTACCTGATATTGCATCCTAAAGGCACCTAAAGCAGGTGCAGTGTTATAAAAAAAGGAATGTGTAAACTCATGGCTAGGATACCTCACTGGAAAGGATTGAGAATTCAATGCAAATAGGTGGAAGCAATAGGGTGGTTTCATACTTCTGGTCATGCAGCTATGAAACATTCTGCTGCAACACCCTAACAGTTTGATTCTGTAGAAGCAACAAGAGACAGACTACTCCCAAACTGAAAATTTGAGTAAAAAGTAGGCATGAAACACCAGCCTCAGAAAAAGGGCCATGTGTAAACTTGGCATTAACTCTTACAGGTTCTGTCACTCTGCTGGTATCACATCCATTTCCCTGAGACCTGCTTTTACTAGCTAGTCTTCAGTAATATGCTTCAGTCTTGACCAGATGCTCTGTAACTCATTTGGCAGCATTTTCTGTGTTAGATGGAAGAAGGGACTAGGCAGCTGCTTTTCAGTGGTGTGCACAGTACAAATAGCTCTGCATCCTCACTTTGTTTTTCAGCATCAAGGTATTCACTGATATTTGTGAATAGTGAGGAAAAGGACGAGACCTTTCAGTGTGTCATGTAAAAGTATTAGAAACAGTAACAGTTCTCTTTGGCAGTACTCAGTACAGAAGGATCAGAGTTTCTTATAGAGCAGCCCTATTTGTTCCCTGTGTACAGTTTATGTTTGAAAATGTAGGGCTGGGAAAGGGACTGACATGAACATCCTCAGTGAATACTAGAAAATCTTTTTGTGCAAGGAAAGCCATGAATTCAGCCCTCAAAAAGCTGGAAAAAGGACCATTTGTGCCCTACCAGGACCAGCACAAAATCATCAACTGATTTTTGAATAAAAATAAAGATTGCTTTTCATAGTAGACAACAGTGAAAAACAGTCAGTGTATACTTTGTTAGTCCAGGCATCCATCTTCCTCTGTAATGTCTTAATCCTTGTTTAAAAATCTGCAGAAGTGATAAAATATACATTTTAATCTGCTGTATTAATAAAATACTTGGCCGTTTATTTCTTTAAAATTCTGGGTGTGACTGTGAGAGAAAAGTTGAGACCACCATCTTTTTAGATTAGAAATTTTCTAGGTTATACTTTTCTGGTATAACAACTTGCCTGGCAAAGCACCATAGTGTCAGTAGCTTTTTGGTCAAAGCTCTTCTCTTGTGCTTGGAATAATTCGTAGGTGCTCAGGTTTGCTCTGTTAGACTCAGGCTGAAGTACGTAAATTATGACGTATTTTCTATGATCTGTTTCTACCAGAAATCTAAAAATGCATATTTTGCTGAGCAAATTGGGTAGTTAAATATGGAACAAGGTCACAGAGTTACCTGATCTGCATATGTAGATAGATGTTCTAAATGAGTGAATATTTGACTAGATTATTTGAATAGTAACCTAAATGCTTGCCATGTTCATATGAAATATGCACAAACATATTTTCAAGACAAAGGCGTGAATATATATTTATATATTTTAAAATTATTCATGAAGACAATTATACAGGCTGCAAAATAAAACACCTGCTTATTAAAATAGTCATTTTAATTTATTAAATTATTCAAAATAGTAAAAATATAATAATTATAAAATTATTAAAATAATACATTAGTGAGTTCTTAATAGATTTTTCCCCCTTCCATTGGTTAGGTTACTAATTGCACTATTTGTTCAAAATAGTTATCTTTGTCTGCTATTCAATCATTGAACAGCAGAGATAACCAGGGAAATAAGGATTCAGTGTTTTGAGCACCAGAAAATTATTTTCAGTATTTTTAGCATGTGCTTTTGTAGTTTTCACTAAAAGAGAATTCCTTATTTTTGTACGATATTTCTACCATGAAGTTGAGTATCCTCTTGGGATAAATGAGTCAAGAGAAAGGGACATCACAAAAATAAATGGAGTAATTGCAGGCAAACAATTTTCAGCTTGTGTTCTCATAACTCTTTTTTTTTTTTTTATTGATGTTTCACTCACTCTGGGAATCCTTGTGATAATGTAATCTTGAAAACAGTTCGGCTCTTCTCTGACCTTTGTATTCAGAAACATTTGTTGAAGTGGTTTTGCATGTATTTCTTCACCCCTAAGGTATTGCAGGAAATTCTGATCAAGGACAATTTCACTTAAGTGTAAAATGACTCCACACAAGATCACAGGTTTGAAGCAGGCATACAGATACTTCCTTCACATTTTCCAAATAGCTCCCTCAGTTTCATCATTCTGGCATTTTTGCATCTATCTCCATAGATTAAGAAATAGCAACTCATATGCACCATCAAGGAAAGGATATTTAAATTTAGTTTTCTCCAGAATGGGGCTTGACTGGACTGCCTTGCTATCGTTCTTGTTTGGATCAGTATATCTGTGTTCCAGCCCCTCAAGCCCAGTTTGTGTTATATCACCAGAAAAATCTGAGGCTGGTTTTAGTTGCTCTTTGTTGACTCTGGGGTCTGAAAAGATAAGCTCTGTACTTGTTGGAAACAAGGAATGATTAACAATTGCTTTTGTGCCTTACTTGTGGGCTGTGGGGCCCAGGAGCAATTTTGTGCTGTTCTGATTTTGGAGGCTGCCTCGCCCTGTGCTTCTTTGCTGTGGTCTGGCTGCACACTGTGGCTGCAGCATCCTCACTCTGCTTTCCCTGAGATGGGAGCTGAGGTGCCCAGCTGACTCTTCCATTGTACTTGAGGTAGTGCACCAGCTCTCTGACTTTTTTTCTTTTAACTTTACTTTTCTGACCGTGGCTTGGTCTGAGCTATGTACTAGTAATGCCATCTTAGGGTATAAATCACTTTACCCTTTCCACATGGCTTCATACAAAATGCCAAACAGTAAAAAAGGAGGTCTCAAAACTTGTTGCATAGCGCTGATGTCTAAATAAAAAATCTCTTTCTTCATGGTAGGATGACTCAGAGCTTTCCCCTCTATTAAAAATATATGATATATAATATCTTTGAGGCAGCTGTAATAACTTCTCACACTAGTTAATTAGAATAAAGAAGCTATTCTAGCAGAGGAAAGAAAAAGATTGTGAGTTTGTGTGTTGCTTAGTTGTCCTTAACAAGTATTTTCCAATACCAAACTTTGAGAACAAGGTGTTGTGCATAAAAGTTTAAAAACCATACTAACAAGAATAATCAAGTTTTTAAATGGTAAAGTCTTTGCAGAGTCACAGTGCAAAATTGTGATTATGATTCATTTCCCTAGGGAATCCATGACTGACAGCATCTGAAGGTGGCTATCACACAGTCATAAACTGAGATATGGTTAAGTTGTGATGTTTGCTAACCAGGGGCAAGAAATACAGACTGGCATGTTGAACTGCACTGGGCATACTGTATCTTTTAGCAGAACAGGATCAAATCTTCAGTACTTTTGCCCCAAACTCTCTCTGACCTTTTCCTGTGCTCTCTAGTGCGTTTGACATTCCAGAGGAAGGCATAAACCAGCACAGCAAGCACTTTCAAGGTTTTGTGCAAGGAAAGTTGCACAAGTTATCCTGAATCCCAGCTGGCATTGTGTTCTGCCATTTGCATATGTTGCCTCAGTAGCATTAAGTGTGTGTCCAACCCTAACCAGGCTTTTCACTTTCTTCTTTCACGTAAGGGCAACCTATAGCTAATGGCCCTTTTTAACATCACCTTGTCAAGAAACCATCAAAGGAGATATGGCCGGAATGCACCTGAACTGCTGAACTGTCCAGCAGTTCCCAGCTGCCTGTGGTGCTTTTGGAATTTTTCTGAAAAGTTTTACTGCTTCTTGAACCTATGGCTGTAAGAACAGGACTGAAGCATTCTGCACGCCGTGAAAGCAAGTCCTTTCTCCACAGTTTTTCTTCCTGTGGTTGGAATGGCTTGAGCTTGGAAATCAAATGCAGGGTGTTCTAAAGAAAGATGCCTATTACCCATAATCCAAACTTCCATGATTTTTAAAATACTTCCGAAATCTTCATATGTGCTCCACAGAATAAAATGTCTTTTTTAGGAGTTTTTAGAGACAAGTGCATTTATAACAAAGAGTTACCTAAAACACTTTTCTTTACAGAAGAAAAGGATGCAAGGTATAGAAACTAGGAGTTCAATTTCATAGTTACTAAACACTACCCCATCCATCTTCTGTCTGTGTTCTTCTTTACACTCTTTTGATGTAAGCTAGAAAAAAATCTTACAGTAAATTCTTGAAGGTGTATTTGTTTGATTTGTCTGAAAAGCATATACCAGACTTCATTACCTGTCAATGGGATCGGTGATCATAAATGACTTGAATATTTTGAAAACCTCATCCTCAGTCATCATCATGGCTATGTTGCCGTTTGAGCTGGTCCTTCAGTCTTTGCAGCATTAGGAAACAACTTGCATGACAAAGAGGTGTCAGCAGGATTGCTAGCCTGTTGTGGCACAGGAGCTGTCAGGAGAAAACAAAAAGAGC
Organism: Cisticola juncidis; assembly: GCA_013400215.1. Lineage (NCBI taxonomy): Eukaryota > Metazoa > Chordata > Aves > Passeriformes > Cisticolidae > Cisticola > Cisticola juncidis. The sequence goes on from VXBR01001107.1 coordinate 749,227, forward strand.
TTCAGTCTTTCTTTGCCTTAGCACAGGTGACAGCTGAGGGAAATAGAGCTAGTTTTTAATGCAGGAAACAGTTTTTATTTTGGAAAACCAATTGTTTTCTTTTCCTTTTGCTTTTCCTAGTGTACTAAGATATATTGTGCCAAAAATATCCCATGTTAGTCATCCCATGAAAGAGAACTCTGTTAAACCTTTTGATTTTTCTTTATGTATACAAGCTTTATCAGATCTTTTTTCTTTCTTCAAGAGTTTTGCCTCCAGTTAGTTTGCAAAAATAAATTTATTATAAAGGCCAGTGTACGCACTAGTAATGTTATGGGGTTTTGCTTCTCTTTGAGATGTAGAACTAGCAGAAAAAGGCTTTGTAGTGAAGTTACGTTGTCAAAAAAGGTTCTTTATCAATATCAATTTTTTGTTCAGACAATAAAATGAAGACTGAGGTGCTTGGGAAATTTCATGCAGAAGTGAAACATTCAAGCTGACTTGCATGGCTAATCAAGACAAATAAACAAGCCTAACTTAGTTAACTGAAAGGCACGACTAAGCAATTACCCACACTGTATAATACTGTTTCCATGCAGCCACCCACACATTTTACTGAACCTGAGGACAATAATGATGCTGTTCTATCTCCTTTTGCAGGGAGTAAAGAGAAGCCTTTTAGAAGTATGGCTTTGCAGTACCCACCTCATCAGAAAAATAATATGCCACTAAAAAACCATGATGTCAAGGTCCTTGAATCCTAAAAACAGCATCTGAATTGTGATGGACAGGAACAATTATTTGTTACGTAGAAGGCAGGCACCTTGTAGGAAAACTGCCAGGCTTATTTTCAGTTCTTTGCAGTACTGAAGACAATTACTTAATAGACAGAAAGTGAATGGCCACAGTGATTGACTATTCAGTAAATGATGTAGCTGTCTTTTAGACTGATGGTCACTCTTTTAATCTTTTCTGTGCTATGTTGCTGGAGATGATACAGGGATTGCTAGCTGGGACATGATACAGGGATTTCCGATGACTTTGAGAGTAAATGGTAAGCAGAAAAATGTCTAAGTTGGTGGCCACTGGATTTCTGGTTGATTCAGGTGCTGCTCAAAAAGATATCACAAAGTTAAGTGCTGGGTAAACAAGCCAGCAGTGGTATATTTATCACAGTCTGGGATCAAATTATCCAGGGTTTTGATTTGTGTTCACTAAGTTGAAACTAAACATTAGGGGGAGGTCTTGTTACCCAGTGCGTCAACAGGAGAAATGCAGTCATGTTTATTGAATCAGATAATGAAGATATCAGAAGGCTTAGAAGTCAGTGCTGTAACTTAGAGTTAGGCATCTTTCTATCTGTAAAGCCCTACATCGGAAGGATTTACAAAGTACTTACCTGTTGAAAATATTTTTATTTAGACTGCAATATTGATAAATAAAACTTTTCAAAGCAGAATGTACCTTCAATTTTGACAACTTAGGAGGAGTGTAAGTCTCTAACCCAATGGTTAATGGTTACAATCAGTTTTTGAAACACTGGAATATGCATCGTGGGTGTTAGACGGTCACTCTCCATGTGTGCCTTTATAAAACTTTCTGTGGCAGTTCTAAGGAAACATTGTAAGAGTGTGATCTAGGTGTATTTTCTCAAGAAATTTAGAGAGGAATCCAGGTATAGCCTTCATGACATTTCTGTGCCTCTTTTCATATTTAGAATTCTCAATGAATATAGTGCCTCCTTTTAGTGTCAGCCCAGCATACAGGCTCATTTCACATTAGAATGGTCCAATCTGCATGGCATTAATAAGGCAAAGCTGAGTTGGCATTATTCAGGTCCTAGATCTCATGGAAATATTCTTTCATGTAGTTCGAAATGGATCGTTATCAATGGTATGTGGGCTTGAACAATCTGGCAGAAGTTAGCCGTGCTTTTGAAAACTTGTTTCTTCTTCCTTATGCAGGGTTAAAAAAAAGAAAAGTACTGAAAGTACTGGGTGCAAAGTAAGGATGAACTTGTAAATAAAAACTGAGTCAGACCTCAGGGATTTTACTGGGATCCTTCCCTTAAATGTGTTCATTGTAAAATTCTTCTGTTAACTGTAGGCAGCCTGGTTGGAAAATTATTTCCTGTAACTCTTAGCCTTTTAAGGACTATGTCATGATGCTACCTGCAACGAACACTGTAGTCTCTGGATAGGTAGAAATCTATCCTAGGATGGTGATTTACAGTCTTGACAGATATCAGTGGGATGTATATTAACCTGGCTATCCATTAAGTGCCCTCCTGCCTTGAAAAGGCCTCTTTTTAAGAGCTTCCTTAACTCTCACTGGTTTAGAATGATGGAAATTAGCACAACTACTAGCAGATGTTAATCATGTAGCTTAATGCACTGCTGGAGGGCATTTGCATTTTGGTGGTGAGCATGGTGTAAGTACCTGTACAGAACAGATTAGACCATGTTGCCCTGTGTGTTTTCAACAGATGCCACACTCTCCACTCCAGAAAATCTGCTTGCAATGCAGCCATAACTGCTTTTATTCTGGCTCAGTGTCAGTGTTTTAATTCTACCCTATCTCCGTGAAAACCTTGGCCTGGCTTTCTTGTTCTGGGTACTTCCTTTTTCGCTTCCTCAGCACCTTTATCCTCTAAGCTCTCCTGAGAGCCCTCACTCAGCTCTGCTGTCACTCCCCTCTTATTTTTGTGGCTGTTCTTGAAATTCTCTTGTGTAAGTCCTCCATTTTAGCATTCTTTAAGATTTTCCTCTTGATCACTTTTGTTGCCTCATCTTCTACTTTTCCCTCTTTAATTATTTCTTTGCTAATTATTTCTATACCTGCTTCTTCATTCTGTCTCCCATGGGAGAAGCCACAGTGCCCTCCCTAGCTCACCTGGAAAATTTCTTTTTCTCATATGTAACATGGATCAAAAGTAATGTAGATTTTTGCTTTCCAAATTGTCCACCTGGTATCCACTCACCAGTTTTGCCAGCTTCCATTCCATAACCCTGTGCCTGAATCGGTCAGCCTGGGAGACTTCCCCAAAACTGGAGTTAGAATGTCAGAAATTCCACTAAGGAAACTGTAGTAGGGAAATTCAGCTTTGAAAAAGGAAGCATTACACATTGGTAGCTTTATTTTTTCAATTAATTTTAAAAAATAAACAATCCCACTGAGCAATGTCTACTTGGGTGCCTGGTCTTCTAAGCTTCAGCTGGCCCACCCAAATTTCTACCTACTCAGACCTGCTTTTCTCACAAGATAGAGCCTGAGTTTTGCTGATTTTTTTCTGTATTCCATTACACACAAAACCTGAAAACTTGGTAGTTTTCTAAATTCCAAATATTTTGCTCTATATAAAGGACCCTTCCACATTCATTAAGATCTAGTTCTTTTCCTCATTCTTCCTCATAAGAGAAAACATCTGTCAGCATCTTTCTATTTTACTTTCTAAACCAGTGACACATTGAAAATATTTCCAGTACTAGCAACTGCAATCTCCTTCTCTCTGATTTTCTTTTTCTTTCCCTAATAGGAAATATTTCCAAAGTATTGCTCATGAGTAGTCCTTCTCTCCAGCACTCTGTTTAGGGTCTCAAAGTTAAACCTGAGCTACATACAGTTGTCAAAGAAGCTTGGTCAAGTATTTTACAGTAACATATTGTGTTGGTATTAGAGGAAATGGCTTTAATTTAAGTCTCAATATATCAATGTAATTATGAGAATCGATTGCAGATGCTGCAGGATTGCCTTATCCGTGCATTTACAAACACAAAGCATGATGCAGACCAAATACTGTGAATGCCTGCTTATTTTCCCTGTAATACTGATTATACTTACTATTCTGAATTGTTATTTTGTCACTTGAAGCATCATTTTGATCAAGTCCTTCAGCCTCATGAATTACAGCTGATGAAAAGCAGACACAGTGAATTCCAGTGAACTGCAAACCAATTAGTCCTAGACATGGAATTTTCGTAATTCAGACTCATTTTTATTTTCCTCCATGCCTGTTACATGCAATATTGATGGGGGCCAGGGGAAGAAGTGCACATGCTCACTTTCTCTGTTTGTCTCACTATTATTTTCTTTTTTCCCCTGGTTTGCACATATTTACTATTTACATTATGAAAGTACTGAAGTATGCATATAGTATATATCTTTTTTTTAGTGTCAAGTTATGCCTCAAGTGAAGAATTAGACTAAGCTTTTCCCTAGGTATAGTGTGTCCATGTTCTAAATGCTTTTAGCTGGTATGACCTGGAATGCTGAACAGCTGGATGGATAATTTCTCATTCGCTTGGAGTGAGGACCTACACAATTTATATCCAGGGTGGTAACTAAACCACTCAAGGTCTGGTAGTTCCCCAGTGACTTCCTTGCCTTCCTCATGTGCATGGAGAGGGGAGCTGGGTGTGCTGAAACACAAAGGCTCAGGTGGTGTCTCCTCTGGAGACATGGGGTGGCAGACAGTTTTGCAGTCCTGTAAAGATAGGGAAGGACGCACTAACTCAGGTAAGGCTCTGCATAGCTGCTTATACCCGAGCTAGGCAATTCTGGTGAGGCTGGCTGTGAAATATGTGTTAAAACTTAACAAGGTTACTCTTGAAATCTCTTCTGACAGCTATTTAATGCCTACCGAGTGCTGAGGCTATAAAAATGCATTTTGCAGCAGCATTCAGATAATAAATACTGTGAACAGTTTAAAGTCACTGGCTTGTCTTTACAACTTTATGCTGTAACAACAGTAAAGTTAACCTTATGCCAGTTCTTGTTTCATTTAAACAGACTCAAGTATTATCACCATGTTTTTGATATGACATATACAGCATCTTTTAGAAAACAACCATGACAAAATCATTATACAGAACATGAATGTAGCAGAGTACTTAAGGGAAAGCACTGTTCCTCAACAGGTACTGCTCTGTATGCATTACTTAATTTCTTATTTAATTATGGTTCTCACCTGTGGGTTGGAAATATTGATTAGGCTTGTTTGGTTAAAAAATCCAATGGAATTGTTAGACTATGTACAAAGTACTTTACTTTTTCAAAGCTGAGAAGTTGAAAAAAAGCAACAGTAACAAGTACAATTTAATTGTTTGCATGGTGACTGTGGTCTTATCCCAGGTCATGAATTTGCCAGCCTGTATCTAGGAGGGATGAAGCTAGCTGAGTTCCTTCTATGAGTAAATTCTGTACTGCCTTGTATACAGACAAAGCTTCAGCTGCTTATACAGTTCTGCTCCCAAATTCTGTCCAGTAAAACATATAATGTACTTAACTTGAACATTAGGGCAGTGCTTGGTGTCCAGTGTATTTTCAGCACTGTACTGGATGTCTTTATCATGTATGCAAATACAGTGCTCTCTGAATTTTTATTGGGTGCATAGAAGGGTACTTGTGCAAGGCCTGTCTGTCATGGTGGGGGGAAGTTTATTGCATGTTCCTAAGGGACTTTTTATACCCTACAGTGTTTTTTAAGTTATTACACACTTAAGGGCTGTCCTTCAAAACATTTTGACTGCTTCAATTCTGGAGCAAATATGCAGTGGAAGTCAGAAAAATTCCTCTCAGTGCATACGACTCTGTTCTGTTTTTTCTCTTCTGGAGAAAAAAAAAAAAAAAAGGAATCCTGTAACTACCTGCCTGAGTAATGTCAGTAATTCAGTTATCAGCTTTCCTTTTAATTTTCTATAATTTGATCTGGAAATGCACAAGTGTTAGAAAATTATCTGTATTACTATTCAGAATATTAATATTTCAGAGGAAGTCATTTGGAAGCTTTTACTCCAAAAACAAACAAACAAAAATTATCCCCTTTAAAAAGAAGAAAAATAGAAAATGCCTGTTCATTTGCTTTTGAAAATCAGCAGTATTCTTGGTTACCTGAACTGCAGCCATAAATACCTATAATATTGTAATTTAATGCCATGTATAAAGAGTCGAATTCAGTGGAACCAGTGAAGCAGAGTTGAGGCATAAAAGAGGAAAGATGACAAATGTTTGCAAAAGTATTTGATCTATTTTGTATGGTTTTAGTAAAAGCATAATATTCAAAAATTTAGTAAAAGCATAATATTCAAAAATAATCTGCATTAGAAAATTCAAAGTCTGAAGTGGTTAGAATCAATCCTTCCTTTTCCCTTCCCTCTTCCTGTCAGATTTTTGATGCATCTGACAGTGCTACCAGGCTGTTTGTTACCTTTATGGATATCAGAGCCCTGGAAGCTTCTATCTCTGAGCAGAAAGTCATATCCAGTAAAATGCCCTCTGAGAAAGGATGCTTATATAAATAAAAATAAATCTTTGTCATAAAGAATAGGTACAAACACAGTTTCAGCAAAAGAAATCAAGATGATATTCTTGTGGGTTTCATAAGCATCACCCCTGCACTACAGCAAATTCCACTGGGAAATATTTTTATATTGCCCACCCTCCTAGAAGTTTTCAGTCCCTAGCTGCTGAAATAGTGCAGTGATATAATGAAGTATGATGTTTTCTATGCAGTTCAAAACAGTTATTTATTTTATAGGGAGTGAAAAGCTGAGTTTTTTGTTTCTTTACATTTTCCCTGGTTTTAAGTAAGCAGCATAAGCTATATATCTAATGTCCTTTACTTCACTATTGGCTTTATTACTCAAAGTCCTTTATATTGGGTTCATTACTAAGGGAGTTTAAAAAATACTCATAAATGGCTTTTTTCTTTCTTTAATTACCCTCCTTTTTGAGGTAGAGAAATATTATTTATTCAGCTCTTTATCAGTAAAATGTGGATAAGTGATGTTACAGACTTATTTGTAAGAAGGGATTTAAATGTGAAAACTATTCTCATAACAACTGTTGCAGTCTGCGTGTCTTGCTGTATTTCTAAAAAAAGAACTTATCATTATCGAGCAGAATATCTACATAACACAATGACTTCAAACATGTTAAGTATATAAGGATTTTTATTGTGAGGAAATTGTTCCTCAATATCTGTTCTAGTTAGTTGTCCATATAGAAAAGACCTCAGTGTGTACGTCCAGCATATCTGACAGAAGAAACTCAACATACTTCTTCCAAACCTGAAGCTTCTGCCTAATTTGCAGGGACATCAAACCTTTTATGAAAATACAGGTTGCAAATTCTTGAGTTCTTGAAATGCTTTGACAAAAAAAACACATTTTCTATGACTAGCAACTATGTAACATATTTCCATTTACTTATTATTTTGAGAAGTGTAGGATTTTTTTTCTATCTTGGAAACACAGAATTGCTATAAAGGTGCAAGTTATTGCACTTTGCTGGAATAATTATTGTGTCAGCTACATTGTGATTGCTTATTTTTTCTTAGTGGTGTGATTATCAAAAGCAGCAGTGATGGGATTCTTGGGCTCCCACATGGCTTGAAGAACTAAAAATTTAAAAACATCTTCTCTTTGACAGGTAATCTGAACATTTTGATGGGCAGTCATTAGAGAATAAAACTGGGTTTTAGCAGTTTCATTTTACAGGCTTTTCTACACAGTTACACTAACAGAAATCCTGATGACACTATGATATGAATATGTTGAAAATGAGGGACAGAAAGCCCAAAGAGATAGGTACAGTAATTGTGAATGTCAAAAGTTTTCACCTGTGCCCTGACAAGCTCTTTTATCCTGAGCAACTTCCCCTGCTCAAAATCAAGGTTCTCAATGTGGAACAGAAACCAAAAAAAGGCCTCTAATCATACTGAATTGTGAGGTTTTACACACTTTCTCTCACAAGGGAAAAGATTAAGCATTAATGAACTGTTTTCATTAGTAACCTCAGCTACCGTCATCTTTCTTTTTTTTTTTTTACTCCAACAGATAATTAATCTTGTTGTCTGTTTGTAAATGCTACTTTCCTCAGCAGAACACTCTTATTCAAAGTTTGTCTCTGAATTCAGTTTCGCTCTGGTTTGTGATATTCTGCTCTCCATTTAGTGGAGGCTTCTGTGGGATCATCTCTCTCCATCCACCATCCCTGCATGGTAATGATGCAGATCTCTCCACAGATAACGGTGGCTGCCCACTCGCTTTTTCTTTTGCCTGTCTCTCCAAGAAAAGAGTAAATTTTTCACAGTTTGAATTTTCCTGACAATGTAAGGACATTCCATTCCATGAGCCTGTGACCATGGCAATCATAGTAATTGTAGGCTCTGGTTATTTTTCTCTGTTTGAAATAAATGTCTTGATTTAGATTGTTTGTGAAAGACACTCTTTCTGTTCCCTGAAGAACCACAGCGCTGTGAACTCATCCTGATTCTGGCCACCTATGTGCTGTCTCTGTTGTTCATCTGGTAAAAAATGTGCCTATTATTCCAGATAAGTCATTTTACTTCCCAATGCCTTTTTACCTCTTTTGTTTATTTAGATTCTTATCTATCTTATATTAGGCATTGTATTTCATTCTCTATTTTATATTGTGCCCAGCGCAATGAGGCATCATTCTTCCCTGTGCCTTTGGATATGGCTATAATTCAAATAATGAATGGTAGTCACCTTTATCTGAGAACATCTAGTAAAACAGTGGCATTTTCATGAGCTGATAATTCAGAAGCTCCAGGAGTATCTTCCTTCTGTTGTAAACACTTTGATTTATTTTAGTGCAAGGGATTCACACTGAAAAATCCTGGAAAACTCTGGAATTCACAAGCCATCTTCACTAGTGGTTCCTAAGTAGTCGTAACGCTGAGGATCAGTGAATCCACTCAAAGAAATATTTCTGAATTAAATCTCAGACTTGCACTGAAGATGGCCTACAGACAGCATATTGCTGTGCCTGGGCAGAGTCCATGACATGGCTTCATGTACCATTTCAGGATTGTGCTGATTTTCTGCTGATGCAGTCTGGGTGAAAATACCCTTTATCAGGACAACCTTTTCCTCTGCTTTCTTTTCTTTGTTATATGTCATTAACTGTTCAAGAAATCATGTTTTGGACTTTGGGGAAAAAAAAGACATTTCGGACAAATAACAGAAGAAAGAAAAAGAAGAAGAAGGATCGGGACAAGATTTGAATCATAATTTTGAGAGCATTTTTTGGGATTCTTGGACTTGGGAAAAGTTTTGTGTATTTCTTGTGATTTTTTAAGGGATAATAATTTCTCACTATTTTACTGATAGTGAGATTAATAATAGAATGGCAGAAATCTCTGGAAGTTTTGTCAAATGTTTTTGCAGCATGTAAAAGGAGATATATAAGATAAAGAGAGAAGAGAAACAAGGTGCCCATAATATAAAAGAGGTCAGAGAAATGCCAAAGCATATTAGGATCCAAACTCCATTAAAATCCTGTCTGGCAGAGGTGAGCCATTTCTTATTTACATCCCCTCCAGAGCAAGTGTGTGAGACATTGCTCTGATGCTGGCAAACTAAACTTCAGTTACATTTCTTTTACATTTCTTTAACGTTTCCATCATTTATTTCCCTAGCCTAGATGCTGCTCAAGTAGATTTCTATGTACAGGGTGGATGGGAACTCTTGAACTGACAATAGAGAACTTGGCAGCCTTTGAATTTTTGAGCTTTTTTAATGCCTTTTCTTTCCCTTGTGGCTTATCTGGCATGCAGTGTTTCAGAGTTAGTCCAAGAAATGCTAAAACCTCTTCCACAAAGTTTACTTAATCAAGCTGGGCAGAAATAATACTCAGCACTCTGATTTTCCTTGTTGAATTTACTTTTTAATTAATTATGCTCAAACTGTGTGTAATGTAAACTTACATTTTGAGAACAAATACCTTTTCCTGTTTTCTGGCTTGTGTTGAATTTCTTAGCTTTTTGAGTTACATTTTGCTTTGATTTAGATTTTTTGTTTGTTTTCCTCTGCCAGTAGAAATTATGGAGTGTGAAGAAAAAAGACAAGATCTTGCCATCCACAGAACCCTGTCAAATCAGGATACATTTTATCCAGTATAAATCACCAAGCAAAGGCACTATCTGTGATTTTTTTCATGACAGTCTTTGTAGATGTTTTTGTAGTTACTTTCTTTTAGCAGAAATGTAGACAGGTTACTCAAAGGTGTACCAAGTTTGCCAGTGATAACAAATTGGTTGATTCCCTTGAAAGGAGACAGGCTCACCACAGAGACCTGGACAATGACAGGGGTGATCAATTGCCAATTGTATGAAGTTTAACAAAGACAGTGCCAGATTTTGCACCCAAGATGTATGTAACTGTGTGCTTTCTGAAACAGTGACATAATAATGATCCCAGGAAAAAAAAACCAAAAAAATCCCAAAACAAACCAACAACAACAAATCACATACTATTTATTTTCTGTTTTCAGAACAAGCACTTAATGTCCTTGGGGAGGTAGGAGGGGTCTGCAAATTCTTTAATTTACAAATATGTTCTACAGCATGGTGGTTTGTTTTATGGTTTGTTCATTTTGTTGTTGTTTTGTTTTTTGGGGTTTTTTTTGCAAATCCAGGAGTAGTCAATGTATGTATTTTTTTTTTTAATGCAAGCAGTCAAAAACATACCATGAGCTGTAGAATTATTAAAAATACCTGTATTTATTTCACTAATATCACGAGGATTAATGTTAAGGATTTGGGTTGTTTGTTTGCTTTGGGGTTTTTGGTTAGGATTTTTGTGTGTAGATCTGTTCAAGAGACCTGAGTCATTAGAGGGGAAACCTGAACACCGGAATCAAAGATAAAGAATGAAGGTACTCAGTGCTTCAGCTTCTGATTCCAGAGCTAAAACCATCAGTCTCTGATTTTGGATCAGTAAGAGTTCTATGGTGCAACCTTGATTTGAAATTGAAAATAAAAAGGGACATTATTTCTGACATTTGGGATAATATCATATATTATATTTTCACAGAACTGCCATTTTAGAATAGATTCAGGACTAACTGTGGTATGGGTGTTGCTAAGAGTCTTTCTACTTGATGTGAATATCAGACCTTCCATCCCTGAAATACATCTCCTGAGGGCTGCATATCAGCAATGGGACTCTCTGCTGTACTGAGGATGATGTATTTCATTTGAGAAGATAACTGACAAGATATCAGGCTTATTTTGGCATGCTCTTTACCATTCAACCCCAACAGTTGCAACTGCAGAAGTTGTTTGTGGATTCCAATGGTGAAAAAAGGAATAAAATGAAATCATAGTGTAAACTCCCTTTCAGCTGTAATTGTTGCTTTTACTAAAATTGATTTGCACAGAGAGAGAAGAGCGTAGGGACCAGCTTGATTTTCATCTGAGCAGAAGTATAAACATTTTCATTTAAATGTATAGAGTTGGGTAATTAATGCCAAAAAAGATCTTTTCTAAATGCTCAAACTTAGACCAGATTAACTGGCCTGAGAATTCTTCTTCATGAAGTGAGTGGTAGTTCTGTCTGTGGTAACTTCTTTTTAAGCACATTACTGTTAAGAGAAATGGGTTCCTGAACCTACCGTACAATAAGCATTCAGGCACTGCATTTTTGGGGGGTTTAGCGACTGCATGGATCCTGCGCCCTGGATAATCAGGCAGACATGCTTCAGCTGCTGGTTTCCAGTTGCTGCAATAATGTGCTAACATGCTGGTCCCCTGAAACAGCCTGCTTATTAACTGTGATGCCCAAAATGCCATCTGGAGTGTTATTCAGAAATCTATAATTATTCTGTCTACTTCTATTTGATTGTCTGCTTTGTTTCACTATGCATGGTCTTTCCTTTTCATTTTTTTCTTTCCTTTTTTTTTTTTT